>NQII01000706.1:0-93298 GCA_002778355.1 Clitarchus hookeri
GTGCTTCTGTGTCAGCAGTCTTGTGCGGCCATTACTGCCGCGAGCGAGCGACGACGGTAGACGACGGGCGACATAGCAGTTACCAGCGAGTGCAGTGTATCGGAACTGGCCGGCTCAACTGTAAGAAAGTGGCGCTTGTTTCCTGAGTGTCGGACACTTGGATGACGTCATAGCCATTTTCCGTTATATATTAGTAATTAAGTCAGTATAAAGGCAGCGGTCAGGACCTTAATTATAACTGACATTACCGTAACAATTTTCCTCACTGGTATAAAGATGATAATCATTAGCAGTAGAGATGGNGGGCAGTTGTAATTTGTACAGGGGCGTCGGAACTATTTTCAGTTTTAAAAGAGTTGAGCAATGGGGACAAGGTCTTGTAGTGAATTTGGGGCTCTTGGTGCTGTAAAATGCGCCCCCCCCCCTTGTAATTTTGTTTTGAACTCAGATATGTCAGTATTTACACGCACACATGCACACACTGCTTCCTATTAATACATTTTGACACAAAATACTTACATAGGCTGTTCACGGTCATTTGAGAACTTTTGAATTCAACCTTTGAAAAATGTCACTGCCCATACCGCATAAATTATAACGGTTACGCTGAGTGGCTTGCGCCCAGTAAAGTAGGTAACGACGGATTGGATGTAGTTCCACGTCTTAATGTTGAATTAAAAGTGTTAGGTTAATACCTATGTAAACACTGGAATTGTTTGTTTTGCTTTCTGTTTGTTTTAACAAATANATCGCGCGCACTCGGTTTAATAATATTTTGCTTAACATAAGAAATATTTCTTATTAGGTATTACCTATACACCTATTTTCTCACTGTTTTAAATTACAAATTATAATTCATTAATAAAATAAAAGTAGAATTTCAATGTAACCATAAATAAGAAACCTTTTTGTTA
Source organism: Clitarchus hookeri (assembly GCA_002778355.1). Taxonomy (NCBI): domain Eukaryota; kingdom Metazoa; phylum Arthropoda; class Insecta; order Phasmatodea; family Phasmatidae; genus Clitarchus; species Clitarchus hookeri. The sequence goes on from NQII01000706.1 coordinate 915, forward strand.
ACAGTAGTATTGAACGCTTGTGATAAATTATATACTTAGGAAGCATCAAAACATGTCATACATGGAGTGATTTTTCAAAGGTTTGATTTAAAAAGTGTGATGAAACAGTGAATAGATTATACAAGTAGATCTTAAGTAGTGCTTTCAAAAGTGCTCTATTTACCGTGAAGAGTCTACATCAGTATTAACACTGCTATTTAATATTATTATCGACCTACATTTCTTGCTAACTACACGTAAAGTATGAATTTTAATGTAATAAATTGTTTTCTCGTCGGGGCCGCGGTGGCTGAGCGGTTGANGCTAACTACACGTAAAGTATGAATTTTAATGTAATAAATTGTTTTCTCGTCGGGGCCGCGGTGGCTGAGCGGTTGAACTGCTCGCCTCCCACCTGGGCGAACAGGGTTCAATCCCCGGCTGGGTGACTCCCGGATTTTCGCTGGTGGGAATCGTGCCTGACGATGCCGCTGGTCGGCGGGTTTTCTCGGGGATCTCCCGTTTCCCCCGCTTTTGCATTCCGGCGCTGCTCCATTCTCACCTCGCTTCACCCTCATCGGTTCACAAGGTTTTCTCATGGTGCTCCCTAGTGATACTGGGGGAGGGGGGGTCTCCTTTCCCCACCTTTACGATACCTCTAATTATACTATTGTAAATAAATTAGGAAAATTAAATAAGTTAATGAAATCTTCCATCGGTGAGGATTGCGGATACGACGTAGGCGACTTGTGGTTTCCAACAGAGCTGACCTGCTTCTCCACACTGAGGATGAGCAGTGAACAGCATCTCACGAGCTGTCACTCCACTCCGCAGTCAGACGCGCTTAGTGCTCGCTCNCACTGAGGATGAGCAGTGAACAGCATCTCACGAGCTGTCACTCCACTCCGCAGTCAGACGCGCTTAGTGCTCGCTCTCTGTAGCATCGGGCGAGGCGCCAACGTCAAGATTTACGTTGATCAACACTTCCACGCCTCTTCTCACTGCCTGCGGCTTTATTTTTATTGCACACGCCAACGCCTCGCCCCGAACCGGATCTAGCCGCAACTTGTCAAACCACCGTCGAACTAACATATATAGCCCATTCACGGTTACTTCCAACTTTCCTGAAGCCCTGCTAAAGTTCTACTTCAAACTATTCCTCTGCCTCATGCACACAAAACTGAACCAAGTCTAGAAAATAACTNAGCCCTGCTAAAGTTCTACTTCAAACTATTCCTCTGCCTCATGCACACAAAACTGAACCAAGTCTAGAAAATAACAACAAAGGGACAGCGCACTGCATTCGTGCGCACTCACTTGACTAATATCCTGCACAACAACTAGCCACTTTTTACTACGCATTACCAACACAATTATCTTATCTCCGTTTCTATTAGTATTAATTATAAATTAAATATTATAATTCAGAAATACAATATAATAGAAAGTTCAATGTAACAAATAATAAGATATTTTTATGTTACCAGAAGTATAATGTGCTTGTGATATACGGCACATTTAGCTGAAGGGGGAGGGGGAGCACGTAATACGTGGGGTGATTTTTCAAAGGTTTGATTCAAACAGTGTGAAGAAACCGCGAATAGACTATATCAAACTGCGTGCACAATTCCTTACAGTATATTAGACAAAAAGATGCTAAATTAAAATGAAAAATTATTTTTAATACTCTCTCTAACATTTTTACTGTTTTAACGAATTCAGAAAACCTGATAATAGACTAATTGTGCTGGAAATAACTTCAGATATGCACACGGTTACGATAGGAGACGTCGAGCGAATACGAGCTGGTACCATTTCATGTAGCTTTCAAGAAATTCTCACGGGCTGGAAGAGTCTCGTAAGAACTTTTTTTTATAACGTTGTCCTCGGCAAAATAAGTTTTACAGGAATATGCCAAGTAATGTAATTTACAATCATTATATGTTTTGTAACTTGCCAATCAGAGACAAAAGAAACTGATCACAATTCGCGGGCTAGGGCAATTATTACATTGGATTTACTCTAAATGTACAAGTTACACGCATTTCCCGGCAAAAATACCTAGAACACAATTTTTATCTGTTTGAAAACTATCCACAGGGAAACTAAACTAAAATTTGCTGATAATAGTGTAATTATACCTAACTCTGCCCGTCCATTGGATTAACTTCGTCATGGCCGTTTCAGCCAAACAAACAGGAACTTACAAATTACCGTTAGTGTTAAACGTTGAGTAGTTAACTAAATGTTGCCAATGGCACTACCACGCAGCGACGAAGAAAATGCTAATTTTACAAAAATACAAATGTTTTTATTTCCAGAATAGTTTTAAGTAACCGTATTTGGACTATACACTAATTGTATATGCCTACACCATATGTAAAATTAACATAGTCAAGAGGCTGATCACTTTCTTTAGGCATCGGTCAAATGAAAGTGTGAAATTATTATGAAAGTAAGTATTTTACAAATTTGCTGATTCGTACGCATATATTTGTTAAAAAAAAAAAAAAAACAATTCCAGTGTTTACATAGGTATTAACCTAACTCTTTTAATTCAACATTAAGACGTGGAACTACTTTCACTCCGTCGTTACCGACTTTACTGGGCACAAGCCACTCAGCGTGCCCGTTATAATATATGCGGTATGGGCAGTGACATTTTTCAAAGGTTGAATTCTATTCTCAAATGACCGTGAACAGCCTATGTAAGTATTTTGTGTCAAAATGTATTAATAGGAAGCAGTGTGTGCGTGTAAATACCGACATATCTGAGTTCAAAATAAAATTTCATNGCTCAACTATTTTAAAATTGAAAATAGTTCCGACGCCCCAGTACAAATTACAACTGCCCATCTCTACCACTAATGATTACACTGAAGAACCAAAAAAATTGGTACACCTGCCTAATATCGTGTAGGGCCACCGCGAGCACGCAGAAGTGCCGCAAGACGACGTGGCATGGACTCGACTAATGTCTGAAGGTATGCAGTAGGCATTGAAATCTGCGCCAATTTTAGAAAGGGTTGCACGTCTGTCACGTTTAATGATTCTAGTCAGTCGTCATTTGTCCCGTTCATTCACGATATTTTTTCCGGCCGCAGCGATGTCGAAGATTTGACGTTTTACCGGATTCCCGATATTCACCGTACACTCGTGAAATCGTCGTACGCGAAAATCCACATTTTATCGCTACCTCGGAGATGCTATGTCCCATCACTCGTGCGCCGACTATAACACCACGTTCAAACCCACTTAAATCTTGATAACCTGCCATTGTAGCCACAGTGACCGATCTAGCAACTTTTCCAGACGCTTGTTGTCTTATATCGGCGCTGCCGACCGCATCGCTTTATTCTGATTGGTTCCATACCTCTGTTATTTGCATACGCACGTTTATACCAGTTTTTTTTTTGGCTCTCCAGTGTATTATCGTTATACCAAAGAGAAAATTTTTATGGTAATGTCAGTTATAATTAAGATCCTGATCACTGCGGTTACACTGACATAATTACTAATATACAACGGAAAATGGCTATACATTGACGTTATCCAAGTGTCCGAAACTCAGGAAACAAGCGCCACTATCTTACAGTTGAGCCGGCCAGTCCCGATACACTGCACTCGCTGGTAACTGCTATGTCACCCGTCGTCTACGTCGTCGCTCGCTCCCTGCAGTAATGGCCGCACAAGACTGCCAACACAGAAGCACGCCGCGACTTTGTGATGTAGGAGATACGTCGTCGCCTGAGAGCCTCAGTTCCTGGTTCTCGTATTGGACGTAATCACAACATTGCAACTGTGGAGCTGCACAACGCTACTTGGATCCTACCTCTACCCGCGTCCTTCAGCACACATCCAGTGCAGTGCTTGGATGTGGCGGCCATTACTAACTTCCAACCAGGAGCTGGTAGCCTCAGTTACACGACACTCGACTCACGTCAATATATACCTAAGAGCAGCAACTACGCCTTGAAAGGATTCTAGACAACGGGAATTGTAATAACGATAATATGTGTACACATCGAGACTACCTTCTTGAAGCATGCAGAGAAACAGACGCACAAGAAGCAAATAAGCGATAGGAAGTTTACTTTTATAAATTCAGTTTTTTCAAAGGACATCAGACTGACATCCTCAGCGACAGTGACGATTACAAGAAGGAAAGTTGGCGAAACAACTGCGATTATGAGCTCTCCTTATACACAGCACCTTTGATAATTATGGGAAAGTAATAAATATAAGGCTTAATCAATATCACTCTTGTCAGAAATACACAAAAATAAAAGAGAATACAAGTAGTGCGAGGCTTAAAATAAAAAGTCACGAAATAAGCGCCAGAGGCAGTCATTCCATAATAACGACTCTCCTCTCTCAATGGCGAAATAGAGACGAGCGACACCGACAAGGAAGTCATGTCCTTTTTTGACGCGAAATGTACAATTCTAAAAAAAAAAGTCACTGAACATGAAATGAAGAAAGAGTGACTCCAGGGCGAGAAGTGTTTGGAGGAACAATCGCCTACTTAAAGGGACAAGTAAAGAAAAAAAAAATGCTATTTTATTAGACAGGTCTGATATGTGTGACGCAAAAGCATTTGTCTTAAAATACATATTTTTGCACTACGAACTGAGAGTTATAATTTGCCATTCTATTAACTTTAAATATATAAGAATGCACATCTACACATAAATTTTGTTCTTGTTTACAACATTTGTAATGAAACCTCGATTTATTTGTGCGAAATGCATTTGGTGTTTGTTAGTTTCATTCTATGAGTTTAATTTTTACTTGGCATGTCACTTTGACCACATTTACTAAAATTGGCGGTCCTTTTCTTGGAAGCTTTGATTATTTATTTTCGTTCGGATATTTGCAAAAAAATATAAAAAGTAACCTCAAAAGTGGATCGTGTTGATCTGTACAGTCGAATCAGCGGCCTAAACACTGTCACGACTGGGCCTGAGACTCGATAAGTTTTGGTCGGTGCTGTACTACGANCGGCCTAAACACTGTCACGACTGGGCGTGAGACTCGATAAGTTTTGGTCGGTGCTGTACTACGAGGTCTAGAGCGTCGGTGAGCGTGAAGCAAGGTAAATTTGGAGCAGAGGTGGAATGCACGGGCGGGGGAAAAGGGAGAGCCCGGAGAAATCCCGCCGACCAATGGGGACGTCCATCATGTTTCCCGCATGCGGAAATCCTGTTAGTATGACCACTACACCTCCTCCGCCTCAGGACTGAAAANTCGTTCGGATATTTGCAAAAAAATATAAAAAGTAACCTCAAAAGTGGATCGTGTTGATCTGTACAGTCGAATCAGAGGCCTAAACACTGTCACGACTGGGCCTGAGACTCGATAAGTTTTGGTCGGTGCTGTACTGCGAGGTCTAGAGCGTCGGTGAGCGTGAAGCAAGGTAAATTTGGAGCAGAGGTGGAATGCACGGGCGGGGGAAAAGGGAGAGCCCGGAGAAATCCCGCCGACCAATGGCGACGTCCATCATGTTTCCCGCATGCGGAAATCCTGTTAGTATGACCACTACACCTCCTCCGCCTCAGGACTGAAAAAAATAATTATATAACTGAGCCTAAATGTAGGTGGATTGGTGACAACGGGTGTGAAGTTCTCCCATGCGCTATTATCCTTTGAATACCGAGCAAGTCAATGTTGACCTACTGAGACGTGATGGAGCAGACTTCCATGTGTGCAGCATCAGTGGGCAAGGAAAGGAATTGACGGCGTGTTCCAACTGACACTTTCTGTTACCAACATCACCACATGACCCGAATTCGTCGACGTATTTTTGTAATTTGAGGTTTGCGTTTAGTCAACTCAGGAGCTAACAAATTACGAAACACAAAATACCAAATAACAACCAGATTAGTTTTGCTCGCCTGAAACGTTTCAATGCACATACCGAGCGAGGTTACTGGGGGGAAAAAAAATGTTTAATCTACTCACAATAATTATTTCATAAAACAAGTTGCTGGAATATTCTTGAAATAGAAATTTTCGCATTGCCCGATTTTAGTTTAGTAACAATTTCAAGTCATAATAGTTTTATTTAGTTGATTTTAAATTTTAAAAGGACCTCTAACAACTTTCGGGAATAATTACTGTTTATTTTAAGACTTCATGGAGTTATAATGTGGGAATTACAAAACGACAAAATAACAGCAGTATGGAATGTAAGACAATTGAATGTCGTGGTGTTCCGACTGAAACTTTACGAACAGCTAAATGCAAATTACCTAAAAACGAAACTCTGAACGATTTTTAACACGGCTTGAATAATCAACAAAATAAAAAAAATAACGTACACCTGGTTGTTACAGGTTTACAGTTCGTGGAGAGGAAACAAGGGAGTTTGACTAATAATTTATGGCAGCCATCTTGGAGTGAGGTGAAATATCCACTGTAACTATGAAAATAACAACTTGACCATAGCGAGAATTTTCAATCAAATAAAAAAAACTTTAAACTTAATTTAAAATAGGTTTGATTGATAGAAAAAAAAAATGTTTAAACACTACATAACGGTTAAATAAAATTCTTGAAAAATGTTGTTAACATTTCAAATTGGAATTGTTATCTAACAGTCATCCTTCAACTTGGCTCGTCCATCATGTTTTTTAATCTATTCGTCATACACTTAACTTCCCATCAGACGATCGCCCTAAAAATTAATTTATAAACACAAGGGGAAAAAACTATAAAATACTGAAACAATTTTGCCAGCTCTGATCGCAGCTATAATCGAAAATCGATGTGTTATCCATGACTAGGTTAGACCCCATACAGGCATAATGCCCCTCCTGCATGACCGAGCGCACCTCATGTGCGGTAATGTGGTGCACTAGTGACCGCGTCTCCAGCACCTGGACGCTTGCTCTAGCGGGCAATGATCCCGCGGTCTACACACCGCACGCTCGCATTTCAACTTTATATACAGTTTGCATCATTAAACCGTCAAGTACAATTGTACCATTTACCTACACTTAACAATAGCGATAGAAATATTTTTAAAAAAATTCATAAAAATATAATTTTACACCGTAACAATTTCATCCATGATAGAAGAAAGGCGTAAAACACTTTACTTGCTCATAAGAGTATTAATTTTCACACTGTTGTTAATTTTAAGTTAAATATTGGATGTGTGTATAATTAAATTAAATTATACTCCACAGCAATCGTAACCAAAAATAATTAAAAACTTTACACAGAGACAGATTGGTAATCCAAGGTTCAAAGCAAACGAAAAAACTATACTGATAGCATGTGGTCACAAAGTATAACATTCCCATTTAATTTCACTACTTCAAAAACGACACAAAAACAGTAATTAATATGCCTGATACTAGTACAAATTACTTAATAACATTATGTTACTTATTTAATTACTGTGAAGTTCATAGGTTTCACAGCTAAGCTACATACTACCCACAGTAATACACACACACACACACATATATATATATATATACATATATACTGAGCATAAAAGAATACCCCAACTTTGAAGGTAAATAATATCAAAACAAAACAACCTACAACCTTGATTGACCAATCAAATGAACAGTGGAACCGTGAAGTTTGTATACCATACATTCACAAATGTTCAATGTGACCACCACGAGCGGCCCGAACGACATCTACGCGATAATCAAACTCGTTNCCATACATTCACAAATGTTCAATGTGACCACCACGAGCGGCCCGAACGACATCTACGCGATAATCAAACTCGTTCAGCGCTCTTATCAGCATGTCCGGTGTTACGGTTTGGATGGTGTTCGTAACTCTCGGTTTGAGGTGTGAGGGGGAAGCGAGCTCGCAACTAGCTGTTCGTGGATACCTGAACGAGACGTTGCCGCAACACTGGATTGGTCGAGGAGCAGCTGGTGACCAAGCTCTTCACCTACGGCCCCCAAGAAGCCCGGACCCCGTGCGATTTTTTTTATGGGGGTACATAAAGGATCAAGTGTTTCGTCCACCAATGACGGCTAACATTGACGACCTCAAAACGATAATTACATACGCAATCCAAACCGTAACACCGGACATGCTGACAAGAGTGTGGCTAGAGTTGGATTATCGCGTAGATGTCGTTCGGGCCGCTTGTGGTGGTCACATTGAACATTTATGAATGTATGGTAAACAAACTTCACGGTTCTACTGTTCATTTGATTGGTCAATCAAGGTTGTAGGTTGTTTGGTTTTGATATTATAGACCTTCAAAGTTGGGGTATTCTTTTATAATAAACCTGTATATTACAAGTAAACAAAAACTTCTCTCACGAACCGCTATCTACGCTAGAGATAAGAATTTTCGTACTCTTTGTTTATCACCCATACAACCATGCAGTTTCAGCAACTTTCTTCTTAACTAATAAAATGTGCGTACGTATACGGAAATTTCTGTAGAGTTGGCAACGCTGCAACCACCGCAGGACCGCTGACACCCGTCCTTTTAAGTGCTCTTTCCTCTCATAACAAATTTTAGATCACATAGCTTTTGCATTATGACTTGTCAAAATTACAATTTTAGTGTTTTGGGACGTACGAATAAAATAAACGAAAACATTTACAGAAAACTTAACAAGGGCGCCTGGAAGGTCTTGCCTTAACACATTTTAAGGTATGCTTAAATTTTATTTATAAAATCATTGAATGCTACAAATAAAAAATATGCAAAAATTTCGAAAACATTTCATAGTGTAATTTTAAAGGTTTGTTGATGTAACAAATAGTACCTTATTTAATTGTGAATTATCTCGTTTCGGTAAGTGACTTAGATTTTATTACGCGTACGTCCCCACAGCACTATAATTGTGATTTTAACACGCCATTATGAAAGAAATATGTGGTTTGAAAATTTTTTATGCGTGGAAATAATATTTGTAAGTAGACAGTATTTAGAGAAAATGAATTTTTCGTGACTATCATATTTTTACGTAGTAATATATTGATTAAGCTATACAGTATTTGCTATAGTCTATTCGCGGTTTCTTCACACATTTTGAATAAAACATTTAAAAAATCACCCCGCGCATGACGTGTTAGGTTGTTTGCTGAACGTATTCTATGTATCACAACGGTTCTATACTTGTGTTAACATGCAAGTACCATATTTTTTATTAAACCGAACATTTATTTACATTCTACCTTTAAATTACAACATTTCATTAATAAATAATTACAGTGATAAGATAGGTGTGTTGGTAATGCCTAGTAAAAAATAATTCTTATGCAGAATATTATTAAACTGAGTGCGCACGAACAGGGTGCATTGTCCCTGTGGTGTAATTTTCTAGACTCGGTTAAGCTTGTTTTGTATGAGGCGGAGGAAAATACTGAACGTAGAACTTTAGCTGGGCTTCAGAAAAGTTGCAAGTAACCATGAATGGACTGTACAGTGGAATAAACTCTTTATGCTGCACTTTCGCGCTATATAAACACCACCACCACCACCACAAAAAATAGTCCAGTATTTAAACCCAAATTCTTTTTTTAACATGACAAACAATTTTATGGAGGCTTGAATTAATCATATTTTCCTGACTATTAAGCAAGTTTATTTTCATTTGTATTTTTCTTCAAGCTGCACTGGAAAATAAAATGAAAATAAATTAACTTCTGTAAACCTACTGAGTAATATATCTGCCGCAAGATAATGCAATCGGTAAAAATGTCTGGTACCTTTCAGCTCATTTTATATTCACGTGAAACGGTGTCAATTAGCAGGCACTATAGGCCTACTGATAGTATCATTTTCATGTCATAGAATATAATAACGAAAGTTATGTCTGCGGTATAAATTTTCACAGTTATTTGTAAGTCCCAATTTTGATGTTTCGATTATATCACAATAAGACTGCGAAAATGAAAGTCGAAGCGTTAGAGACGACTCAATATTACATCAGATATTCTAAGACACCAATGGCAAATTAATTTTTAAACAGTAATATTTTTTTTTTTCATAAGAGTAAAATATAATTAATTTTCCAGGAATATCCACAAGCGAAAAAACCTAGAAAATAATGTTCCGCCATTGACTGAAAATTCTAACCTCAGATTACCGAATTCGGCAAAGACGCTTAGCCATTCTTACTATTTCACAAATGTAAATTATAATTGTTACTCTGAGATCGAACTATGGTAAAATTAAGATACAGAAAAAGTCTCAGCGTATGAAAGAATACCAATTATAGTTTAAGAATTTACCTAGTGTTTCACGTAAGTATAAAATAANAAAAAGTCTCAGCGTATGAAAGAATACCAATTATAGTTTAAGAATTTACCTAGTGTTTCACGTAAGTATAAAATAATGAGCAGCACACTCAGGTGGTTGAGAATTAAAAATAAAATACCCTAACAAAGACTACAGGGAACAGGATCTACAGCAAACAATTCCAAGACCACCGCGCCGTCCGGCCAGGCCTCCAAACAGTGCAGTTTTTCAGTCCTGTAGTTACATGCAATTTATTCTTTAGCGGTGTCTGCTTTTAACAAATTTTTCACCTCCGAATGCTTAAGTTTCGGTTTTCTACGTACTTATTTAATTATTATTCTCCTAAAGTGAAAAATGGCTCATACGAGTCTTTCACTGTCATTTGAAAGTATGAAACTTCCGGCACAGGCTACTTAACATTTCCTAGAGACATGTAGCGATCTTTGTCTTTATTATTACAAAAAGAAATTGAAGGGCAGCCACTCAAAGCCCTATGAGTAGGGACTGGAAAATTTCGCGAATTCATTTTACGACAAGCAAGACCACAAAGACATGCGTGTTTCTGCTATGCTTGCAATTGTATTACATTTTATTAGAAACGTCCACGTGAACTCTGAGCAAATGACACACCTGGAGGAAGAAAAACCGAATGCCGTGCCACCTAGACGGAGGTAAAACTGGCTACACACAAGGGCAGCAGTCAATGAACAGGAAGCTGAGGCTCGTGCATACATAGGGCAGTAGAGTCTAGGCTACAGAGCGTGTCCCCACCTATGAGGCAAGAAGCGCTACAAGATCGCCATCGCCACTAAGCGATGTGGTGTGCAGTGTTCTCGTAGTGCTTCGTCTACCTTATCGTTTTATTGGCTGTAGGTCCTTAGCCAAGTTCAATACAGGCTCCTATCGTAGTTTGGCTTGGGCACGGGTAGTGGTTTTTTTTTTTTTTTCCAGATTGAGCATTCTGAAAACTTTATTCTTAACGGTGATGGATGACTCCAAAACAATATTTATATATAGTCCATTCAAGGTTACTTCCAACTTTTGAGAAGCCCTGCTAAAGTTCTAATTCCAGGATATCCCTCCGCCTCATGCAGACACAGCTTAGGAAATTACGCCACATGGACAACGCACAGCATTCGTGTGCACTTAGCGTAATAATATTTTGCATAAGAACTATTTGTTACTAGACTTAAACACTGTCTGTCGGAGGTCATACGTTCTACTACATGCCCTTTATAGGCTTAAGAATTGTCTACCACTTAAAGCCAAATTAACATTTGTACAGTCGCTGATATTCCCTATTTTTTGTTATTGCGACATGGTTTATGGAGACATCACGCAAAATTTGGCAGCTAAACTTCAATGCATGCACAATACTTGTGTTCGATTTTTTTTCAACCTAAAATCACGTGATCACCTGTCTCCTTACTTTGATTAACTTAATTGGTTACGTCTGGACGAACGACGTCAGCTCCACAGTCTCACGCTAGCATACAAAATACTATCCTCGTATATTGCAACGCCAGAATACTTACATACTCAGCTGAAAACCTTGAGGGATGATCACACTATTAACAAGTGTGCTAAAAATACACCTCGCTTAAATATTCCAGCTCACAAAACCCAGGTATGTGCAAATTCTTTCACCGTCTCTGTCGCACGAGCGTGGAATAATTTCCCCGTAGAGGTAAAGAACTCGACAACACTAACTACTTTTAAGAGCAGTGCTGCCAAGAACATTAAGAATATGCGCCGATGATTCCACACACTCACGCATGCACACGCATCATTATTCCGTAGTATTTTAATTTGTTTGGCTTTTTTCCCCTTAACTATTTGTAGGACATAGGAAAACCTGTTTATGTATACATTCACTTTAATCAATGTGTAANTCCCCTTAACTATTTGTAGGACATAGGAAAACCTGTTTATGTATACATTCACTTTAATCAATGTGTAATTTGTTGCAGTCGATTCGTCAATTTATTTCAAGGAGTTGCTGCATTCAATTTGTATTAATCTGTAAGTGGTTATTATAGATCTGTTTATTTATTTTATTACGTTGAGACTGAACTTCTTGTTTTCCTCTCAGCTACTTTGTAGGTTCTGCACATTTATATTTTTGATTGGTGATGCAGGTTATGATGCGCATTATTGTGCTTTAAACATTCCCTTGTCTCTAGTCCTGCTCAAGATATGTGCATAATTGGAAACCACAGATCATTTTTAGAGTTTAATCTATTTGAGTTATCATAATTCTGTTTCGCCTCTTGTTAATTTAAGTATATTTCTTTCTTACTCATCATGTTTACGCATGTGTACATTANTCATAATTCTGTTTCGCCTCTTGTTAATTTAAGTATATTTCTTTCTTACTCATCATGTTTACGCATGTGTACATTATGTTATACCTGGTTTACTGTAAGAGAAAGCATTGAAACCTCAACTACGCCAGCATAAATAAAGTCGAAATAAATAAATAAATATATTTTTTTTCCTCTGTCTTTATTCATGTTAGCTATAAATTAAATATTGTAATTTATAGATAAAATAAAAGTAAAAGTTTAATTTAACAAAAAAATAAGGCACTTTAATGTTAACAGAAGTATAGAGTGCCTGTGATTCGTGAGATATTTAGGAAACAACCAAACACGTCTTACATGGGGTGTTTTTTCNACAGAAGTATAGAGTGCCTGTGATTCGTGAGATATTTAGGAAACAACCAAACACGTCTTACATGGGGTGTTTTTTCAAAGGTTTGCTTCTACAAGTAAGAAGAAAGCGCAGAATAGACGTCTCAAAAGTACTACTCGCACTTCGCNTTTTTTCAAAGGTTTGCTTCTACAAGTAAGAAGAAAGCGCAGAATAGACGTCTCAAAAGTACTACTCGCACTTCGCGTGTGGTATGTTTTAATTTCGTAGGTTCACATAGCGGAGACTTGTTTAATAATTGTCTTCGAGCCGCTGTACTTGAAACACACAGGGGCATGCCTAGTAAACAATATTATTAAACACCTCAATGTCACATCTTGCCTTAAGAAAGTTTTGCGACGGCGATGGGAAACAACAAACCAACTTATTGTGTGTTCTTTTTCCTCAGAATTTCAAGCAATAAGTAAGGGTTTTAATACAGCAATCTGTTCAGGAAGGATACAGCCTTGGTTCAAAACACTGTTTACAGAAGAATAAATAACGTAAATACACAGGGCTACATACAGCTTTTTTCGCTGAATATGACNTTCAAAACACTGTTTACAGAAGAATAAATAACGTAAATACACAGGGCTACATACAGCTTTTTTCGCTGAATATGATACTTGTCTTTTCAACGAACCAAATTATTGAATGGGTAACAAAATACCGAATTTCATTTCTGTCCTAAAAAAATATATTTATAGTAAAATACCCCAAAGTTTGTTTTAAAAAAAATTATAATATACTCAAATGCTTACAACAGTGAGATCCATAAGAAAAATGGGTACATGGGGTGGGGGAGGGGCACACATGCGCGGCGATCACGCGCGCACTTCTGTAATTGAGCGACGAGGTCCGTGTGTGGACTAGGAGAGACGGCTCGCAGCGGGGATGGCTCGCAGACGTTTACCAACAGAGTTCTGTACACAAGTTGCAGGCAGGTCAATGAGTGGACAGCTGACTGTTAGGGAGTTGCGTAACGAGTGTTCCCGGTAGAGAGACATGCACTGCTGCGGTGGGGAAACACGTAGTAGGACACGCGCGGGAGCTTGGTGGGGGGCAGTGCATTGCGTCAGCAGTGGCGTCATGCGNTACCAGAGAAAACTCGCCAACCAGCGGTACCATCCGGCACTATTCCCACACCCGAAAATTCGGGAACGACCCCATCGGGAATCAAACCCGGTTCGCCTAGGGAGGAGACGTATTCCAACCACGTGGCTTGTTTGGTTATTTTCTAAATATGCCTAGCATTACAAGGTTTTGTACTTCTGTTAAGAGGTCCGCGGTGGTATAATGGTTAGACCCGCCTCCCACCAAGGCACACCGGGTTCGATTACCGCCTAATGCCCGGTTGCACCATTAACAGCCCTGAACGAAGATCTTATGATCTAGGTTCAAACACGATCTTCAGTTGGATCCGAGTTCCAATGTACGAGTGTTGTACCAACGCGAACGGCAGTGTTCCGATCGTAGATCTACTGATCTCGNTTGGATCCGAGTTCCAATGTACGAGTGTTGTACCAACGCGAACGGCAGTGTTCCGATCGTAGATCTACTGATCTCGGTTCGGAACTAGGATTGAGATGAAACACTGTTTATGATTGGCTCTCATTTCGTGACGTCATGATGCAACTGTTTATTTGGAAGTTCGGAGACAATTAATACGTTTTTGTNATGATTGGCTCTCATTTCGTGACGTCATGATGCAACTGTTTATTTGGAAGTTCGGAGACAATTAATACGTTTTTGTACACATAATCTCTTAAGACTAGAATTTTTTACTATATAGGTAATTTAGTTGAATGCACTACAAAATTTCCGTTTCAGTTGTTTTGTTTAGTTGGAAACACTTTGCACACACTTTTTTCGTTGTTTTTAATACCAATATTATTGATGAAGGTAGTGTACATAGAACTAGATGGTGCGATTTTTGATCTGGTTTAAGTAAAATAATTGTTGTACGAATTTTACAGAATAATATTCAAGTGTGTATAATGTTTTGAATACCCCCCAAAAAAATNGTAAAATAATTGTTGTACGAATTTTACAGAATAATATTCAAGTGTGTATAATGTTTTGAATACCCCCCAAAAAAATTGTACTTCACGCTATCTGTTGGCGTATTTTCTAACTACATTTGTCCACCGCANAGTAAAATAATTGTTGTACGAATTTTACAGAATAATATTCAAGTGTGTATAATGTTTTGAATACCCCCCAAAAAAAATTGTACTTCACGCTATCTGTTGGCGTATTTTCTAACTACATTTGTCCACCGCAGCTGCTCTTTCGTGAGCATAAAATTCGACGTGAAATTTAGCTCGTGCGGAAAATTAGGACAGTTTTTTGTATTCTGAATGGCCTTTCAGTTTTCCGTTTTGTTAGCTCGGAGGGACAAGCATGAATTTCGTTCTCTCTTTACAAAACATTAATACCATCTTTAATTAAATAAATGCAATTTACCTTACGCCTTTGAAAAATAACTCAATTTACATTTTACAGCAGTAAAAAACAACAGTATCTATTTTTGAACTATTAAAATTTTACTAAATTTATTTATAGTAAATAAATATATTTAAAAGTGCTTTTATCTTCACATCATCCTCCTGAAACGCCTAAATGCACGGTTCATATTGATCTNTTTATTGTAAATAAATATATTTAAAAGTGCTTTTATCTTCACATCATCCTCCTGAAACGCCTAAATGCACGGTTCAAGGCTAGGTTCATATTGATCTTTTAGAATCGTAGTAGCGCAGAGATAGTTTAGTAAAAATGTAGGAAACTTATTCTGTGAATTATGTTTAATGATCCTACGCCATTTCATCTCTTCCCTCCGAAATGGGTGAGTACAGTATCAGTCGTTCTCCGGTAGTACGTGCCATGTTTTATTGATTCTGAAACAGGTAATTAATTTTTATGCGATATTTATGCGCATTCCAGAGGGACGAAGTTTTATATCATGTTTCGGACCAAGTATTATTCAAGGTTTTAATTCAAGTTTTCAATTATTCAAGTTTTAAGTACTCCTTCCGTTTGAGAACTACTTGTCCGGCTTCTCTTTATTTGCCGTCCGGAGCAAGATTTCATCTCGTTTCACGACTTCCCCTGGAGAAGTTACCAGCTAAGTGCTAACTACAAGGAACATTTTTTTATTAATCTTATTATCTTTTGGACCATGTCGCTACGTAACTACGTCATAATTGCTTGAACTCATTCCTTATGATGTTTGTGAATTAAAATATGATTGGAATATTTATCTGTCATTTTTGAATTTTTTTAAATGCGATTCATTGGCCAAGTAGAAAAAAATACGCATTTGTATTTCAAATTAAAGTTAAATGGATTGTACGGGGTGCACTCTAGGGTTTTCAAGGCTTCCAGGGCCATAAGTATGTCACCATTGAGATTAATTAATTTATGAATATCGCAAGTATTAAGTGAATATTTAATCCGTGAGTCAATGGTTTGTTGTCTACACACTCAATTTGTTTAAATAAAAGATTTCTTTGAAACTACAATTTTATACTTTTTTCATTTATTAGATTTATGTCTACCTCTGGACGATTAATATCTAATTGAAAATACAATGAGTGAAATATTACTATAATCAGTTTACAGGTAAAATATGGTGTCCCATTTGCCTAAACACGTTTCAAAACAATTAAAAAGTAATAGTGGCTTAATAGTGTATGGCATTATGGTAGCAGAAGAATATTATAAAGTTATGTAAGTGTCCAAAGTATAATAATGTTTTGCTGTTCAAGTACTTACAAATTGTATAACATATTTATGGGCACTGTATTTGATTGTTTATGTACCAGGTAATTTCTGCCACTTTGTGCATGGTTGATGTTTATTGATTTAAACTGAATATAATATGCTCAATCGTTCTCAAGCTTTGATTAAATCTTGCATATTTTTTAAAACAAACATACAATTAACAACCATGCCCCACAACACGGTACACCCCATTCCCGCACATTTATTGACTCCTGAATTTGAATTACCTGATGATCTTGGCTAATAAGTACAGCCGATTAAAACATTACACTGTTGCTGTAACGGTTAACATGGCCATGTGTTATGAAATATTTGGAGTAATATTTGTAGTTTCTTATAGAAAATAGTTGAGTGCCTTTTTCGGTTTAACTTGGTTGTAGTAGTTGGATCTGTGACTCGTTTCACATAGAGTTTTCCTGACATTCTCTCATGAGATTTCTCATGCAAGGATTCATGCGAAATTAATTTTACGTCGTGTAAAAGAAGCTTTAACACTCCGAGTGCGGTACAGATTTACTAACCACTAAGACCGGCTAGAAGTGAGCCGCCTATATTCACGACTACACGACCAGTAGTTGTGTTGGTCTCTGTATTCCCATTTATAACAGCCCTATTGGTTCACACCAGTGTTGCAAGGTAAACTGGTGCTTATTCAGTGCTGTACACACTCGGTGCACGCAACAGGAACCAGTAACCAGATTGGAGCCGGGAGAAACTGAATGTACTGCGGCCACTCACGAGAGAGCAGCGATGCACCCATTACACGCGTGCTGTGACGTCAACTACACTACTGCGTATATGTGGCGGATGTGTAAACTAGCAAACGATTAGGTATAGCACAGAGCAAAACACGGCTTACCTTGCAACAATTCACCACACGCCGCTGAAACCGATATAGGGCTCGAGAAGGGCAAGTGACTAGTGCCCTTGGCTGCTAGGGTGCATGTGTGCTCTCGATGTGAATTCCAACAGCGGCAGTTAACGTCATGACCTCGATGAACTTTTCTAGGGCACGAAGCTAGCTAAGGTCGGATGACCAGACTACTTAATATATGAAACAGGACGCTTGTCATAAAAATGTGATTTATAATAAAAGGAATACGGTTAACATACAAACATGACAGTACTTCAGATACAAGCTAATGCAGTCGAAAAATAGTAAAGCGTACAACTAATAAATAACTTGGCGTAAATCTAAATCATCATTCCAATTTAATCGAACGTTATAAAACACTAGCAGGAAAGTTTACATTTACGTGATATTCATTTAAATTATATTTTTCGTTTGAATGAATGGCACGCATTAAACTGCTATTTTGTAAAATCAGTTCATAAAACTCACTGCATGTGTAAAGAGTATAAATTTTCAGTAGTTGTATATGTGTATAAAGGCCTTTTCTCAGGATACACAGATAAATAAGGACATTTCATGCCTTTCATATCCCTCAGGACAATGCTTCACAAAAGAGGACGTCTGGTCGCCCTCTGCTAAGGAGCGGTCAATGTCACAGCAAACTCTATACAACAAAGTTAAATTGAGGCGATGAAATCCGCAGCACTCAGTGTGTTCAGGCTCGCAGCCGGACGCGCCATTTTTCTCCTAACATTCTCTAGAACTAGTGTTAGGTGTGAGCCCGCGGTAGGGACGGGAGTTAAGAGCGTCTCAGGGCGAGGCCCCTCACATGCGAGGAGACAATGCATCGCGGCGGCAAGGGATTGGGCTGCCATGGCCTCATTTCGGCCATGACAACCTCCTGGGTGTACTTATAGCTAAACTACAATAACTAAGAAGAGGAAGGGGGGAAACCGTAAAAACCCTTTCGACAGGAACGAATTTAGAATTGTTACATGCATGATTAGAGAATGCTAGAGGAGACAGGTAGGTAGGAACCATGATCTTTATTAGCGGGTAGAGAAGCTGGACGCGCCATACTACGAGGAGCTGCCTGTACCCCGCAGCCGGCCGGACCACAGTGGAATCTGCTACGACGCAAGCCAGGAGAAGAGGAAACTAGCGACTCTCCCACGGGGCTAGCGGAGTGTTGTCTCGCACTTCCTGGAAGCAGGAGGGGGCAGGTTGTTTACCAACAGCGGGCTGTGCGTGGCGTGAGATGTTCCCTCGCTGCTGATTGGCTGGCCGCGTCGTGGCGTGGTGACTCACGGTGAGAGCGGCTCCGCATTTCACATTCCAACTGCGGCCCCTCCCTCTGCTGAACCCTAGCTCCCCCCTTCACACCCTCCCCAGTCCGCAACAACCTCCTGCTGGTGAAGGCCAAGGTACCCGTCAGCCAGAATTATATATAGGCGCCGCATAGCACTGCCGCGCCAATAATACACTTTTATGGCTCTGCAGGAAAGCCATCGACAACCCACGTCAAAACAAGTTGCACTCCCAGTCGCTTCACACCGAGGCCGATACTTGTGGACTTGCTTCTCAAGGACTGCGTTTACAACCGACCGTGTTACATCTGTGCGCTCTTGTCGGCAACCTTTATCAAGTAGAAGTACAGTGACTTCAATGTAGCACTGCACCCGGGCGTACAACGTGCACAACCACACACACATAACCACATTCTCACTAAAGTACGATTTATGTTCCACATTAAATAAGACTGCGTATATTTTGTAACACTGTAAACTGTTTTAAAAATCAACAAGTCATTTTTAATCAATTTTAGAATTTTCTGAAAGCACAATTTGCAAAAAAAAAAAATCCTTAATCAAGTAGGGTGTGTGAAGAGATTTGGACGACTCTTAACATCGAGGTCTTGAGAGCCATGAGGGTGAAGTAAGGTGAGTATGGAGCACGCCGGAACGAAGGGGCGCGGGAAACGGGACATCCCCGAGAAAACCCCCCGACCAGCGGCATCGTTCGGCACGATTCCCACTTGCGAAAATCCGGAGTGAACCGGCCGGGGATTGAACCCGGTTCGCCTTGGTGGGAGGCGAGCAGCTGAATCAAGTAAGAAAATACTAATAACTATGGTTGTGTTGTATGTAAGAAAATATTAGTACCTAATTATAATTATATGTTTAATAATATATTTTACGAACATTCATTACACATATAAAACCGGTAACTTTCATGTCTGAAAAGTATGTGAGTAAAAACAATGATTAGTCTAACAATATTTGTAAACATTCTTACTAAATTTTTATTGCAACCAGGGTAATTATATTGATGGTCAGATCATCAGCTACACCAAGATGTTCGTTTCTATTGACGTGCAGTCTGCAGGCCTTTCCTGCTTCGGTTCGTAAATAATTTTCAAATGTATTTGGCAGGATTGTACTTAGTTTTCTTTCTCGTGTAGGCGTATTGGAGTGTAATCTATTTCTCTATTTTTCTACAGCAGTATTACATTAAAGCGGCTACGCCTATTTCTGTTTGCACAGGGCAGAGGTGTGCATTTAATTACGGTCGGGGGTCCTGAACTAGAATCATTTTGTTGTTTATCCATTTCTTCTGTTATTACCAGTGGTTATGTGGTTGTTTCACAATGCATGTCTTAGTGGAAGAATACGCGCGTCGAGAACTATAGTCTATTGAACGTTACCTCAAAATGTTTTCAAACCCAGCTCAAGTTTACTTTCAGGATAATCCTTCACCTCATGTACACGAAGCTTAAATAAGTCTAGAAAATTACACCAAAGTGACAACGAATCGCCTTCGCGCACGTCTCAAGTTAATAATATTCCGCATGAGAACTATTTCTTACTCAGCATTATCAACTCACNACGGTCGGGGGTCCTGAACTAGAATCATTTTGTTGTTTATCCATTTCTTCTGTTATTACCAGTGGTTATGTGGTTATTTCACAATGCATGTCTTAGTGGAAGAATACGCGCGTCGAGAACTATAGTCTATTGAACGTTACCTCAAAATGTTTTCAAACCCAGCTCAAGTTTACTTTCAGGATAATCCTTCACCTCATGTACACGAAGCTTAAATAAGTCTAGAAAATTACACCACAGTGACAATGAATCGCCTTCGCGCACGTCTCAAGTTAATAATATTCCGCATGAGAACTATTTCTTACTCAGCATTATCAACTCACNGAATCGCCTTCGCGCACGTCTCAAGTTAATAATATTCCGCATGAGAACTATTTCTTACTCAGCATTATCAACTCACCTACTATTCTCTGGGGCCGCGGTGGCTGAGCGGTTAGACTACCAAGGCGAACCTGGTTCAATATCCCCAACCGGGTCACTCCGGATTTTCGCAAGTGGGAAAAGTGCCGGACGATGACGCTGGTCTGCGGTTTTCTCGGGGATCTCTCGTTTCCCCCGCCCTTGCATTCCGGCGCTGCTCTGTNTGGTCTGCGGTTTTCTCGGGGATCTCTCGTTTCCCCCGCCCTTGCATTCCGGCGCTGCTCTGTTCTCACTGCATTTCACCATCATCGGCTCTCAAGATCTCGTTGTTAAGAGCCGCCCAAATCTCGCTCTCTCTCTCTCTCTCTCTCTCTATATATATATATATATATATTATACTCTGTTTTTATTCATATTAATTATGAATATAATATTAAAATGTATGAATAAAATATTACTAAATCTTTAATATAACCAAAATAAGAAATTTTTATGTTAACAAAAGTATAGAACACTTGTGATAGTGGCATATTTAGGAAGCAAACAACACNCCAAAATAAGAAATTTTTATGTTAACAAAAGTATAGAACACTTGTGATAGTGGCATATTTAGGAAGCAAACAACACGTCATACATGGGGTAATTTTTCAAAGGTTTGATTAAAAAAAGTGTGAAGCTGCTGCGAAGGTTGATAGGGCTTAAGGTAGAGGCAAAAGTATCCCTGTCAACTTGGAATTTNAAAAAAGTGTGAAGCTGCTGCGAAGGTTGATAGGGCTTAAGGTAGAGGCAAAAGTATCCCTGTCAACTTGGAATTTTTAACAAATATTCGTAATCAAACTTCATGACAGGACATTAAAAATCAAAGCCTGGCATGGCACAGATGATTACTTAACATAATTTGAAGTACGTAAGGTTCATATATATCTGCATTTTCTCGCGTGGGATAAAAATTATTCAATAATGAACGATTTTTTTTATTGCGGTTACAAATGTGAAACGAGTAATGGGAGAAAAATAAGTTGGTTTTCTAAATAACTTAAGATGTTCCCTGTACCTTGACAAGCTTGGTTTTTAAATATTGACAATTTAAATTAAGTTATGGAGAAATATCCTTACATCTTTGATGGCGGAGGTTTCTACGCATTAACGTCTCGAAACCAGCGAGGTCATTAGAGGCGGCGCAAGTTGCTCAGAGAAGCAGGAGCGGGAAAGGAATATGCCACGGCCTGTAGTAAGGAACCATACCAGCATTCGCCTGGAGTGATCTCGGGAAACCACGGGGGGCGAACCCATGTCCTCACGAAGGTCTACCACTGCACCTCCTTGACAGATGAGGCGTGTTGGGTAAGCTAGACGTGGCGTGAGCTGGACGAGTTGCAGAACAAGGCCACTCACTCCCTTCTGCGAGACAACTGCGACATGTCTAAATAAACACTTCGATGAGAAAACAAGTGACTGCGCACTCACGTCAGACCACACTCCTCGCAGCTCGACACACACCTGCTGCACGGCAAACAATACAGTTGTATGGAATACTAAATAACGCAGGGCGCACACTTGTTCGGTTCAGCTCGGCACAAGTCGGCACGGAACTGAAATGCCAACGCACTTGATCGGACCACATCGTCCTTTTTCAGTTCTTACTCCAATCTCTAAACGCCAGTCATTTGACAGCTCACGGCACAAGCAGACTGCTATATACAAATGAGAGTTCTTCCGACAAAGATATTATTATTGCAGCTGAATGTAGTGACATACAGAAACTACTGCCAAAATTCTGGGTTTATTATATATTTTTGTAACTATTCATTTTGTACCTTCAGGGATATCAGATGATAAAGTACGCATAAAACCTTATATTACAAAAAAAAAAAATATTTTGTAGGTTTATTGTTAACGATGAATATATTTTCAATACATACTAGTGGTTTCCTATTATAATTTTTACCAAGCAAAGAAGGAAAATGTATTGATTAATATAAGCATAGTATGTGTGCATGATACATAATATATTTCTAAAACAGAATAACGGCAGTACTACTAGTATTCCATCCAGACACATCGGACCAACTTTGTCTGAATTCCTGTTCCAAGCCGAACCGAATATTAGCGCTCGTGTGGATACATATATGTTTGTTCTTATTTTTATACTTTTATGTAGCGTGCTTATGTCCCTAAGTGATAACAATAGCAATCAAGCATTATCAAATGTATTGCACAGAAAAATTGTTAACAATTCGTAACCAGAAATACTGCATTGTGCCGGTGAGGGTGAAGTGAGGTGAGGATGGAGCAACGGCAGAATACAAGAGTAGGAGAAACGGGAGTGCCCCGAGAAAACCCGCCAGTCAACGGCAGGGTCCGCCACGTCTCTTCGTATGGGCAAATCAGTGTGACTCGCCGGGAATTGAACCTTATTCATCTTGGTGGGAGACGAGTAGTCTGACTACTACACCATCGCGGCCCCCAAAATATCAGAAAGGCCATCAACTACGATGGCCTTGACCTCCAACACCATTGCATCCTTGGTATTCTTCCGGAGCTCAGTCTCCTTTACGTTCAAACTCCAGCCCAGACGTCGCTACGGCGTCTGCTGCTGCTATAACAGGAGGGAAATGCCTCCATGTTGGCCAGCGCTACGTGATACCGGCACAATGGGTGGAGAAAGGGAGCTCGGTGACTCCGACCGTACGTGGCGTAGTTATTGCTTACCACGTCAGTAACCAATACGTAGGCACTTTACTGCACTTCTCAAGATACCCAAGTCGACCGTCGGGTATGTGATCGTGAAGTGGAAGCGGGAAGGCACATCCACAACAAAACCACGGCCGGTTGGGCCGGCAGGGACCGCCAAACACTGAAGAAGGTGGTACAGGAACATCGCATGTCATCGTGAGATACCGTCACCCGTGAGTTGTGCAGCTAGCACCATGGCTGAGCACCGGGAGTTGCGAGAACTGGGGATCAAACCCCAGGCTCATTTATCATGTGAACGCGAAGCTCGTGTTCGGTTAGAGCTGTAATAAAGGCCATGGATGGATGAGCTCACCTCGTATTAATGTCCGCTA
Organism: Clitarchus hookeri; assembly: GCA_002778355.1. Taxonomy (NCBI): domain Eukaryota; kingdom Metazoa; phylum Arthropoda; class Insecta; order Phasmatodea; family Phasmatidae; genus Clitarchus; species Clitarchus hookeri. Next base: position 24,768 of record NQII01000706.1, read on the forward strand.
CTGGACAGTATATCCGAGGGACACTTACAGGACAGTTTCACGCGGGAGTCCGGATACTTTTGATCAGGTAGTCTATGACCGTGACACTACGATAATCTCTTTCGATGATGGCAACTATTGTGGTTTTAACACCCACCAATTTTCTTATTTCGCTGTTCCTTATTTTTTCCCTCGCCTAGATTTCTTTGCTGCATTTCGCCAGTAGTCCATTTCTGTAGATGACGACTTTTTATGGCGTTTTCCTACGGTTGCCCAAGTTTCTGCTTCATTAAGCATTGCACTTTTTACTGCTGTATTCCATATTAGTGATTTAAACGAATTTATCATGTTCATACTTCATAGCATTGAATTTAACAAACCAATTCTTCCATTCATACTCGTTTCTTTTTATCTTTTTGCCTCTCTCTCTCTCTCTCTCTCNTTGAATTTAACAAACCAATTCTTCCATTCATACTCGTTTCTTTTTATCTTTTTGCCTCTCTCTCTCTCTCTCTCTCTATCATCCTTAGGGTCGTTAGTCATGCAATCTGTCTTATTATAATTTATTTCCAAACNCTCTCTCTCTCTCTCTCTCTATCATCCTTAGGGTCGTTAGTCATGCAATCTGTCTTATTATAATTTATTTCCAAACCCCATATTTTATATTCTTCTGCTAATGTATTACACCTGCAGTTACCATCGTCCGCATCCAGCGTTAAGATAACTTGGTCATGTTAATAGAGACTTATTTATATTTAAATTTTGAATAGTTTTGGGGCAATTAAAGGGAATCCCTAAGTAAACATTTGTAAACACTTCAAGGTCACATCTGGGACGGACCCTCTCAAGGCAGCGTCACACATTACCGGGTAGCTGAATTTATCACAAATTNCTTCAAGGTCACATCTGGGACGGACCCTCTCAAGGCAGCGTCACACATTACCGGGTAGCTGAATTTATCACAAATTACATCAGTAACAGTAGGATATTATTACACGCGATGTAAACCAATGGATCAAACTACAGAGTATACTTTGTACTAAACCGTTTTCCTTTTAAGGAAACTGCAGAGTAAAGCCAGAAAAGTGCTGCTTTTAACCATTGTCGCTATTTTGTTTCTCTTTGCACGTGTTAAATACTATGAAAGTAAAAAGTAGCCTCTGTAGAGTGAGCTAGTAAAGNCGCTATTTTGTTTCTCTTTGCACGTGTTAAATACTATGAAAGTAAAAAGTAGCCTCTGTAGAGTGAGCTAGTAAAGATATTTGGGCGGCTCTTAACATCGAGGTCTCTTGAGAGCCGATGAGGGCAAAGTGAGGTATGGAGCAGCACCAGAATGCAAGGGCGGGGTAAACGGGAGATCCCCGAGAAGACCCGCCGACCAGCGGCATCGTCTGGCAAGCTTCCCACATGCGAAAATCTGGGATCGACCCGTTAGGAATCGAACCCAGTTTTCCTGGGTGGGAGGCGAGTAGTCTAACCACTACACCACCGCGGCCCCGGCAGCTGTAGAAAATCGTATTTTATCTTCCCTGAAAAAAAAATGTGCACCATCTTACAGGCAATATTTTACTAGAGTCTCCCCTTTAATTTAGTTCAAATGGAGAGTATGTCAGCCTTGCATTTGACAGAACAGCCTACAAATCCGCGGCGTGGACAGACATGGAAACCTTCGAATAACGCTACTATACACTGTAAAAAAAATTTGTAATTTTTACTGAGAAATTGTTTGTAATTTTACAAATGTTTGTAACAGTACAAAGGTTTCTCTTGTAAAACTACTCGTTTGTAAAACTACAAGGGCCGTGTTTGTAATAGACCTCAAGAAATGTCTGTATACTGAAGCGTATTCACGAGCTTCAGCAAAATGGCGGACACACAACAACGTAAAACAGTACATAGCCGTTTGCACGTGCAAAACGAAATGTATTGCAAATTTTAATAACGTAAAACACTTAAAACAACTTAATCATAAAAAAACGGCAATTTCAATCAAACGTGACCATATTACTCATTAACTGTGAATTTTTCCTAGCTACACAGAATATCTCAAATCGGCTATCAAGACATCGTTGTTACGAGCCGTCCAAATCCCTCAACTCAACAACAGAACTCTTAAAATGAAATTAATGTATTCTTCAAAATCAAATAACTAAATATTTTGTTTGAACTTGCACTTGCGTTAGGTTCGTAAGTCAAGTTGGTCTTGTGGTTAAGAGCGCGGGTTAACAAAACAAGGGGAGTCCCCGTGCTGGCAATGTGTATTTTCTTTTCTTTGATTATATTTTGAAATATTTTTTTTAAGTTATTCTTTGTTATTAATTCATCACATTTGTTTTCTAGACGAAATTTTTTTTTTGCATACACTTCTCAATAATGAAAGTTGTAATACAAGGCTATCATTAGTAATATTACAAATATATGTTTTACAGATTTTACAAGAAAACTGTTTGTAATTTTACAAAGGATTTTCTTGGCAACTGGGTTTCCAAGGATTTTTCTTGTAAAAGTACAAACGTTTTCTTAGTGTGTTCAGTGGTCTAATCCTGAATATTTCAAGGTGCCGGCCATACGTTCTCCTTTCCCTTTATCAGGAAAATACCGACAATTATTTAACCAGGAGTAGTAAGCAGTTCTTGAACACACGTTCAAGGGTAATCTGCCCCCTTTCCCCCCTCATATGGGATTCCTGGTTTTTCCAGCTTGTTTATATTTTTATAAAATAAATTGCGAGNTCTGCCCCCTTTCCCCCCTCATATGGGATTCCTGGTTTTTCCAGCTTGTTTATATTTTTATAAAATAAATTGCGAGCGTACCACTATACCCATTTAGCTGTTAACCTAACACTGCAGTACAGACAAGGCACGGAAACTACAAACTCATAATTACGTAACAATTTTAATTTTACGAATATTTCGCAAAATCAACATTTTAACATAAATACGAGTTCGTAGTTTAGTCGTTATGTCTGCACTGCTGTGTATAGGCTGTTCGCGGTAAAGTGAGCACTTTTGAGGCCCTACTTACCTTTTCCTTTCAGCCATTTTTTTATCCTTTAACAACCTTTCAAAATAAATATTACCATGTAAGTAATAAACACAGTGTGTGTATTCCACCACTCTCAGAAGTTAACGCCTAAGGGTAAAATAAAATATATTTGTTGAATTTTATTCAAAATGAGATGGCTTTCAAAAGTGCTCACTTTACCGTGAAAAAATTTCAGGACAAGCTCTGCTCCAAGACACTTTAGTTCAGAACCACTTTCGTGGTTGGATCATTTGACTTGTTACACTCCTTATCTGCCTGCCCGCGAAACACGAACAGTCAGTATCAGAGGACCTTGATTGTGATTGGCTTACTCGTGTAGCAGTCAGTTTTCACGCAAAGACAGAGGGCCAATAGCCAAAGAAAGGCTGCAAAAGTGCATATATGATATTGAGGCCTAGCCTCCACGTAAATGTTTTCGCGATAAAAAGGTGGCTCTACGAACAAGGTCGATAGCTAGTTAGGGAGGTATAGGGTATAGGGGTACTTTTGGAATAAGAAACAAACAAGCTACAGAGTTCAACATGACGGTAGAAGGTTCGCCTTAAGGCAATCGCGTACTTTGAGTGTCTCAAAAGACAGATTACAAAAAAAAAAAAAAAAAANAACATTTTGTGAATATTATTTTGGATTTTTTTTAGACACATTAGGCACATTTCTGCTGCTAAAACACATTCCTAAGTCTAAAACTTTTAAAAAAGTATGACGACAAAAAGACGGTGGAGAATGCGATTCATACACTGGAGAAAGATCAGCAGAAGATTGACAACAGAACAGTTCTGTAATCTGGTTTCAGGGTAACAAAAACTAAACTTCTGTACCGACATCAGCTGTGTTTGTTGCGGGAAGTAAACAAATATATCTTAAGTTGTTCTGTTGAAGACATACACTGTTCTGTTGTAGGAACAGTGTACTATCGTCTGTAGCAGACAGACGTACAGGCAATCACAGGCAGGAACAAAACATACAGATCTGTTTATATTACTATCTACACTTATGATATTTGGATGGTGTGAACAACCTATCTGATAGTTGTCTAACTGAGTTACGGGTACAAAAATTTAATTCTTATATCCATTTACTTCTCTTAGTGATATGGCAATGCTGGCCTTAGCACAATCTTACTTTCATGCTTCGGAAAGACATTCTCCCAATTACCTGCTGAATATTTTGGTGAGGCGAATCGGACCAAGACTATACATTTTGAAAAGCAAACGGAAATATGCAGTATTTAACGAAGAAAGATTTAACATGTTAGAGGCTTCGGGAAAAGTAATTACAATTTTTTTTTTTTTACAGTAAACAGAAATTTATTCAAAACTTTGAAAACGTGCTCAATAAAAGTAATAATAAATTTCACAAATTAAACATGCGCGAAGCTTGGATACGTTGTTGTATTTTAATATACCCCAACTTTACAAAAATGGAGTGGGGAGATTGGACAGACATGGGCGGCCTACCAGCCGCTTGAACTGCGCTGCAGAGTGTTTGCTGAGTTGAGTTGAGTTGGGCCGCTCTTTACGTCCAGGTCTTGAGAGCCTATGAGGGTGAAGTGAGATGAGTATGGAGCAGTTCCGGAATGCAAGGGCGGGGGAAACTGGAGATCCCCGAGAAAACCCGCCGGCCAGTGGCATCGCCCGGCACGACTCCCAAGTGCGAAAATCCAGGAGCCACCGAACCCGGTTCACCTAGGTGGGAGGCGGTATTCTGACCGCTACACCACCACGGCCCCAGTAGTACGAAAATAAAGTCAGGAGAATGGAGCGCTGATTCCAACGACTTTTCAGTTGGTGAAATCTACGTTCTAATTAAGCCAAGACGTCAGAAGGCAAAGTTTGATCTTCATCAGCGTCATCTTCATCACTGTTTCACCACGAGGTAGGTAAGTACAGACCACGGTCGAAAGAAAATACAGGCTTGGTTGATGAACGTTTCGAATACGTCGCATTCGCTCACGTCACAGCGCCCATGCGAGTGTAAACATCATTGACGTCTTATGGCGTTGTCACAGTCTTATAATCAAAACAGTTCAAAGTTATTAGAATAACAAATCGTGTCTCACGTGGTTTGTCTAATAAAAGTAGGAAAACTAGCAACTAATATGACAAAGTATTTTATATTCGTCAAATATGAATATTAAGCTGACAAACATTTGCATGTACATAAACAAAGGCGTTCCACAGCGTATTATTTGCAGCAAATGAAATTTATTTAACTTATTATTACTACTGCTTACGTTGAAAGAAAACCTGAAAAAACATTTCGGGGTAAAAAAATAACGTACTTTCGTGGTTTACTTTGTTCTTCAGAAAACGTATTTGTTTATGCATGCCGAAGGGAAGTAACCTCGTCGAGGATTTCTGTAGTTCCGGACGTCGATGAATGCCGCAACTACTCACATGTCTCTTATCTCTAGCTACTATGAATAAGTGTATCGCTGAACAACAAACTTAGGCTCNTAACACTGCAGTACAGACAAGGCACGGAAACTACAAACTCATAATTACGTAACAATTTTAATTTTACGAATATTTGGCAAAATCAACATTTTAACATAAATACGAGTTCGTAGTTTAGTCGTTATGTCTGCACTGCTGTGTATAGACTGTTCGCGGTAAAGTGAGCACTTTTGAGGCCCTACTTACCTTTTCCTTTCAGCCATTTTTTTATCCTTTAACAACCTTTCAAAATAAATATTACCATGTAAGTAATAAACACAGTGTGTGAATTCCACCACTCTCAGAAGTTAACGCCTAAGGGTAAAATAAAATATATTTGTTGAATTTTATTCAAAATGAGATGGCTTTCAAAAGTGCTCACTTTACCGCGAAAAAATTTCAGGACAAGCTCTGCTCCAAGACACTTTAGTTCAGAACCACTTTCGTGGTTGGATCATTTGACTTGTTACACTCCTTATCTGCCTGCCCGCGAAACACGAACAGTCAGTATCAGAGGACCTTGATTGTGATTGGCTTACTCGTGTAGCAGTCAGTTTTCACGCAAAGACAGAGGGCCAATAGCCAAAGAAAGGCTGCAAAAGTGCATATATGATATTGAGGCCTAGCCTCCACGTAAATGTTTTCGCGATAAAAAGGTGGCTCTACGAACAAGGTCGATAGCTAGTTAGGGAGGTATAGGGTATAGGGGTACTTTTGGAATAAGAAACAAACAAGCTACAGAGTTCAACATGACGGTAGAAGGTTCGCCTTAAGGCAATCGCGTACTTTGAGTGTCTCAAAAGACANAAAAAAAAAAAAAAAAAACACTCGCAATGAAATTTGCTGTGAAAAAACGGACACGCTTCAGCAGACACAACATTTTGTGAATATTATTTTGGATTTTTTTTTAGACACATTAGGCACATTTCTGCTGCTAAAACACATTCCTAAGTCTAAAACTTTTAAAAAAGTATGACGACAAAAAGACGGTGGAGAATGCGATTCATACACTGGAGAAAAATCAGCAGAAGAGTGACAACAGAACAGTTCTGTAATCTGGTTTCTGGGTAACAAAAACTAAACTTCTGTACCGACATCAGCTGTGTTTGTTGCGGGAAGTAAACAAATATATCTTAAGTTGNGGGTAACAAAAACTAAACTTCTGTACCGACATCAGCTGTGTTTGTTGCGGGAAGTAAACAAATATATCTTAAGTTGTTCTGTTGAAGACATACACTGTTCTGTTGTAGGAACAGTGTACTATCGTCTGTAGCAGACAGACGTACAGGCAATCACAGGCAGGAACAAAACATACAGATCTGTTTATATTACTATCTACACTTATGATATTTGGATGGTGTGAACAACCTATCTGATAGTTGTCTAACTGAGTTACGGGTACAAAAATTTAATTCTTATATCCATTTACTTCTCTTAGTGATATGGCAATGCTGGCCTTAGCACAATCTTACTTTCATGCTTCGGAAAGACATTCTCCCAATTACCTGCTGAATATTTTGGTGAGGCGAATCGGACCAAGACTATACATTTTGAAAAGCAAACGGAAATATGCAGTATTTAACGAAGAAAGATTTAACATGTTAGAGGCTTCGNAAGACTATACATTTTGAAAAGCAAACGGAAATATGCAGTATTTAACGAAGAAAGATTTAACATGTTAGAGGCTTCGGGAAAAGTAATTACAATTTTTTTTTTACAGTAAACAGAAATTTATTCAAAACTTTGAAAACGTGCTCAATAAAAGTAATAATAAATTTCACANTTTTTTTTTTACAGTAAACAGAAATTTATTCAAAACTTTGAAAACGTGCTCAATAAAAGTAATAATAAATTTCACAAATTAAACATGCGCGAAGCTTGGATACGTTGTTGTATTTTAATATACCCCAACTTTACAAAAATGGAGTGGGGAGATTGGACAGACATGGGCGGCCTACCAGCCGCTTGAACTGCGCTGCAGAGTGTTTGCTGAGTTGAGTTGAGTTGGGCCGCTCTTTACGTCCAGGTCTTGAGAGCCTATGAGGGTGAAGTGAGATGAGTATGGAGCAGTTCCGGAATGCAAGGGCGGGGGAAACTGGAGATCCCCGAGAAAACCCGCCGGCCAGTGGCATCGCCCGGCACGACTCCCAAGTGCGAAAATCCAGGAGCCACCGAACCCGGTTCANGAAAACCCGCCGGCCAGTGGCATCGCCCGGCACGACTCCCAAGTGCGAAAATCCAGGAGCCACCGAACCCGGTTCACCTAGGTGGGAGGCGGTATTCTGACCACTACACCACCACGGCACCAGTAGTACGAAAATAAAGTCAGGAGAATGGAGCGCTGATTCCAACGACTTTTCATTTGGTGAAATCTACGTTCTAATTAAGCCAAGACGTCAGAAGGCAAAGTTTGATCTTCATCAGCGTCATCTTCATCACTGTTTCACCACAAGGTAGGTAAGTACAGACCACGATCGAAAGAAAATACAGGCTTGGTTGATGAACGTTTCGAATACGTCGCATTCGCTCACGTCACAGCGCCCATGCGAGTGTAAACATCATTGACGTCTTATGGCGTTGTCACAGTCTTATAATCAAAACAGTTCAAAGTTATTAGAATAACAAATCGTGTCTCACGTGGTTTGTCTAATAAAAGTAGGAAAACTAGCAACTAATATGACAAAGTATTTTATATTCGTCAAATATGAATATTAAGCTGACAAACATTTGCATGTACATAAACAAAGGCGTTCCACAGCGTATTATTTGAAGCAAATGAAATTTATTTAACTTATTATTACTACTGCTTACGTTGAAAGAAAACCTGAAAAAAAAAAAAATCGGGGTAAAAAAATAACGTACTTTCGTGGTTTACTTTGTTCTTCAGAAAACGTATTTGTTTATGCCGCAACTACTCACATGTCTCTTATCTCTAGCTACTATGAATAAGTGTATCGCTGAACAACAAACTTAGGCTCNATGCCGCAACTACTCACATGTCTCTTATCTCTAGCTACTATGAATAAGTGTATCGCTGAACAACAAACTTAGGCTCTTCCATTGATAAAGTATCGGCTCGGCCGGAAACAAGTTACTTACACGACAACGAGAATGACATTGTTGTGACAGGTTATCCATCAGCAACGTCGTAACCAACTCACGCTGTGTTTCTAATACTAGTTGTACAGTGCCGCGTATATTTCCATCTGCTAAACGCATTGCGTTTGTATTAAGAAATAAAAAAAGAACACGAAACTGTTACGTGCATGCCCAGCGTTTTTTTTAATAGCCCTGATTTCTACCACTATTCCCCAATTTCCCATACACACTTAATGATTTTTAACATTATTTATCGCATAAAAACTGAAAATTATACAATTTAACTACTTCATAGTTAGCTTTCAAACAATTGATAACAAACAAAATTTAAAAATTACGATTTTCCTTAACTCATAATAAATACATTTGGTTAGTAAAATTATTCAACAATGTATGAACACTAGTACCAAAATATAATACATACATTTCAATAATGTTATGAACAGCAAAAATGAGTTATTTATACTTCATTTGTGTTCGCCCCAATGATACAAAACACTGAGTCTGTCTTTTACTCAGATTATAACATGCAAACGTTAACAGACCTGTGAAGTGAAGTGAAGTGAAGAGACTTGGGCGGCTCTTAACAACGAGGTCTTGAGAGCCGATGAGGGTGAAATGAAGTGAGTATGGAGCAGCGCCGGAATGAAAAGAGAGATCCCCCAAAAAAAACCCGCCGACCAACGGCATCGTCCGGCACGATTCCTAAATGCGAAAATCCGGAGTGACCCGGCCGGGGATTGAACCCGGTTCGCCTTGATGGGAGGCGAGCAGGCTCAGCCACCGCGAAAATATTCGCTATTGACTGGGCTGCCGGCTGGCGAGTGGGTTACAAGGCGCTGATTGGCGGGCGGCGTTGCAACATGTCGCTGGACAGTGACGCCAGACATAAATCTCAATTTAGCTTTTTCACCATTTACTGGCGCGTAGTGATGAAGCTCGCGGGATAAGCTGTTGTTTGGCCTCTGTATTCTTAAGGTTCCCGCCTACCTGGAACTTATTTCCCTTTTTAAGCGGAGAAGCGCGGGAGCGATAAGGGCGAAACTGCCACTCGCATCAAGTGCGCCATCGCCGCTAACAGCAAGACTCTCAACTGGCGTGTACCTGTGGCACTTTCAATGGTCATTTTATTATTTGATTGATGGAAAGTCTGTACGAAGGTTCACTACAGGGCCCATGCGTAGTTTTGTATGTTTCTGACGCATATATTTTTAAGGTACAGGATTTTGAAGAGAAAAAAAAAGCAGTTTCTAGCCATTTTGTAGTACGTATTCTGAAATGGTGTTTCTAATGTGCGTGACGTTTTGAAATCAGTGAACAGGCCTCGTCTGAAATGCTAGTTCTTTCCATCGTACAGAACATTGTAAAAACACGTATTTCGAACACTCTGCAACGCAATTCGGGCGCCACCAAGGCGAGAGCCTAAGTAATATGTCGCTTCGCCTTACTAGAATAAACACTAAGCAGACCGGCGATTCGACAGCAAACACACTGGGATTATTAGCCACTTAAATCCTAGATGATAGGCTGAAGTAGATCTGAGGTAAAGGAGAGTCACGTTCACACTGCAATAAGGTCACTGCGAAGATGCGTGACGAGACAAAGATCAAACGCAACAAACTTTCTAAGAATAGGCAGAAACTAACACAAAAGTAAGCGACGACAAACACGCAGATTTGTGTGTGTGAATACCACGTGTCAACATTTGCGTCGCACAGCCTGCTATACAGGCAATCCTCGTGAAGCGTGAATTACGAGAGCGACGCGGCAAATATTGACACAAAATGCTGCCAGATAAGACTCACCAACTGACGTCAGCCGGAGTGATGCGTGAGTAACGTCTGCTCCAGGTTCCGCCTCGACTCCCCGCACCTGAAACGCAAAGCAAACATTTTCTTAAAAGAAAAAAAAAAANCGTCTGCTCCAGGTTCCGCCTCGACTCCCCGCACCTGAAACGCAAAGCAAACATTTTCTTAAAAGAAAAAAAAAACCAGCTGATATTTACGTGCAGATTATGAAAAACGCACAGACAACGACAGAATAAGTCTTAATGACGNAAAAAAAAAACCAGCTGATATTTACGTGCAGATTATGAAAAACGCACAGACAACGACAGAATAAGTCTTAATGACGTTCAAACATGACAACATGACATTCTTTTTTGTTGTAATATGTAACAATATTTGAAAAAAGTATGACAATGGAAGAAAATTACTTTTTTTAAAACATAAGAAACTAATTAAAAGAATATTAAATTTATAACTTTTTGGTACAAATTCCAAAATGGTACAAAATAGTATGTTATGCTAAGCTCAAAATATTTGCACACGTTATTAAAATTTCGTAAAGAATATTTCCAGGAAATTTGTTGTGCCGTCCACCCGTATTACAATTTTAACGTTTGAGATAAAATATAAAGTCAAAGTATCTTTAAGTTAAATATTTATTGCATGAAGACCCAGCGTTTCTTTAAGAGGATAGATAGGGGGAAAGAGGGGGGTATTAACCCATTGGAATTTTAAAAATACCCCTCCTCCACCCAGAACATACCAACTATAATCTAATAAGTAGATGTGATGTGACCAATAACCTTACCTACAGCAAAATTTTATTTTTAAAATGAAATATACGGAATTCAATAAACAATCTCCTAACACGTTTTCCAGTGGAGTCATTATTCTGTTTATAGAACTTAATTATTTTCACATTGGTCACAGTCTGTATTTGTATTCCAGTATTTTCCATTTACTCATAACCAATAGTAGACTAGAGAACATAGTTTAATGGTGATACTCTATCGTTCATGTTAGAGGTCAAACATTTAAAGTATTTAAGATCTGCTTGCAAATGATATTGGTTTAGGCCACGTAAATATTCTCAGAGTATGTTAACATCTGAATCATTTCATCACATTCAGCAGATAAAAGAGTTAAACACACACTGCCAGTATTTACATGGTATACATCAAGATCTTTTGGAAGCAGATCTGAAGTAATTTAAATGTTGACATTTAATATGAACAACAATGTATCAGCATTAACGTACATTATTCAGTATTATATTGGTCATGATAAAATTCAATACCGACGGTGCCAATATCAGCAGTCATTGTTGAAAGGTACATTAGTGCTATGAAATAGAATAATGACTCCACCGAGAAACTTGATAGTGGCGGAGGGGGGGGGGTGGTTATCCACCGGATCACTTCATAAGGATTTAATTCCAAGCGAACAATTCTTACGCAGAAATTTGAAGCGTTGTGTCATAAAAGACAAAGGATAATATGTCTGCTTTGAATGTGGACCAAAACAATAAACAGATAACTGCATTCCACAAGTATCTGATTTTATATATTACACTGAAGAGCCAAAAAAAAACTGGAACACCTGCCTAATATCGTGTAGGGCCCCCGCGAGCACGCAGAAGTTCCGCAAGGCGATGTGGCATGAACTCGACTAATGGCTGCAGGTATGCAGGAGGCAATTCACACCATGACTCCTGCAGGACAGTCCAAAAATCCATAGGAGTGTGAGGCGGTGGAGATCTCTTCTGAACAGCACGTTGCAAGGCATCCCAGATGTGCTCAATAATTTTCAAGTCTGGCGATTTAAGTGGCCAATGGAAGTGTCTAAAGTCAGAAGAGTGTTCCTGGAGCCACTCGGTAGCAACTCTCCACGTAAGGGGTGTCGCATTGTCCTGCTGGAATTGTCCACGTCCGTCGGAATGCACAATGGTCATGAATGGGTGCAGGTGATCGGACAGGATGCTTACGTATCTGCGACGACTATAACACCACGTTCAAACTCACTTAAATATTGATAACCTGCCATTGTCGCAGCAGTAACCGATCTAGCAACTTTTCCAGGCGCTTGTTGTCTTATATAGGCGCTGCCGACCGCATCGCGTTACTCTGATTGGTTCCATACCTCTGTAGTTTGCATTCACACGGCTATACCAGTTTTTTTGGCTCTCCAGTGTATTTTTAGCGCAAAATGTTTATTCATCTTAATGTAGCCGACACAATTATTTTTCGCTCCCAAACCCCATAGGAATTTTTTTTCTGGAAGAAATACTGGGTAGACCAAAAATCGTGTTTGAAACAAACTGGAACACGACATTCCTGTGACTTCAAGAAACACTTGAAACCAAACTTTGTGTTACAATAACTATTAAATTTATACGAATAAAAGTTTTAAGTTAAAATACTTATGTTTACGGTTTTAAAAAATTATGTAGACAATTTTGTCAATTTTTTACCTATGTTTGTCACGAAGTTATAAAATATACTTAAAACCTTTACAACAAATGCTGTCTATGGAACAGCCTCAATGCTGCAGCCAATAAACAAACTCTGGTTAACTTATCACTGATGACACGGTGCTGATCTAATGTCAGCGAGGCATACCTTCGTTGCCGTAGACTTGGTCGTGCTGGCATGTGGAAGCTGCCTACATCGACAACAGAGCAGTCTTATCGCCAGCGAGGAACGGGCAATGGTTGCAAGTAAGCGGGGAAGGCAGCGCTTCTTCGCCTCAACTGTACTTACGAAATTTCCAAGTCAGCTTTTATGAATAACCAGTGCCGAAAATCGATAAGGAAGCATATAAAATGTAGCACTGTGTGCTAAAGTCAACTCGATAGTTTGTATCTGATTCTAAAGGCTGTTCACGATCAAGTGAGTACTTTTGAAAACAACCTTTCAAAAAGTCACTGCATATCATTTAATGGTCGCACAGAGTGACATGCACCCAGTAAAGTTGGTAACAATGGAGAAAAAGTAGTTCCATATCTCAACGTCGAATTAAAAGTGTTAGGTAACCACTTGTTATAACTCAAATAATTTATTTGGCTTTCTGTTTTATTAATGCATATTAGTGTAAAAATTAGCAGATTTGTACAACATAACATTTTCTAATAATTTCACAGTTTCAGTTGACCGACGCATGAATAAAGTGGTGAAAGCCAAGGCAGTGCTAATTTTACATAATGCGGAAGAATACAAAACGTGCATACAAGTGGATCTTAAGCAGGGCTTTCAAAAGTGCTCAGTTTACCATGAACAACCTATAATATTACTGCGCTGGGCCAATGGACGTCGTGAATTCGTGTCCTTAAGAGGAATCCCCAGTAAACAATATTTAACTTGTTACGGTAACATCTGGTCATAAGTGAGCATTGTGACGGCGATGAAATACAGCATAAACAAACTTCGTGTGTGCTCAGTTTCCTCAGAATGTTTAGCAGTGACTATAGGGTTTTAATACAGCATTCTGTTTAGATAAGGTACAGCATTTATGTTTCAATAACCAAATTTATGAACTGGCAATAAAATATCGACAGTTATCTCTGTCTTCTTTTTTTAATTATAATAGACGCGACTGCTTACACTGAGAGCCACATGGCAACAAGGCAGGCCCCTTAAGGGCTCCGCCTACTTGGAGGTTGTCAGCGCGTGTGAGGCAGAGAAGTGCGGGACCAATAAGGGCAACACTGACACGCGCGCCTAGTGCTCCATCACCCCTACGCGCCAGGCGCTGAACTGGCGTGCAGTGTTCGTCATGCTGCGTGTACCTATGGGACTTTAAGCGACGACCTCATTATTCTATTAGTGGAAAGTCTGCAGCAAAGTTCAGTGCAGGTCCCTATAATAGTTTCCTACGTTTACAGCCAGTACATCACGAGATACAGCAGTGTGAAGAAGTAGTTGTTATCAATGTTGGTGGGCTCGGGAATAGTATTTGTAATGAACATGACGTATTGAGAGTTTTATACACTGGAGNGCGACCTTATTATTCTATTAGTGGAAAGTCTGCAGCAAAGTTCAGTGCAGGTCCCTATAATAGTTTCCTACGTTTACAGCCAGTACATCACGAGATACAGCAGTGTGAAGAAGCAGTTGTTATCAATGTTGGTGGGCTCGGGAATAGTATTTGTAATGAACATGACGTATTGAGAGTTTTATACACTGGAGAGCCAAAGAAACTGGCAAAGACGTGCGTATGCAAATAACAGAGGTATGGAACCAATCAGAGTAACGCGATGCGGTCGGCAGCGCCTATATAAGATAACAAGCTTCTGGCAAAGTTGCTAGATCGGTTACTGCTACTACAATGGCAGGTTATCAAGATTTAAGTGAGTTTGAACGTGGTGTTATAGTCGGCGCATGAGAGATGGGACATAGCATATCCAGGTTGCGATAAAATTTGGATTTTCGCGGACGACCATTTCACGAGTGTACCGTGAATATCGGGTATCCGGTAAAACATCAAATCTTCGACATCGCTCCGGCCGGAAAAAGATCGTGAACGAACGGGACTAACGACGACTGACGAGAATCATTAAACGTGACAGACGTGCAACCCTTTCTCAATTGCAGCAAATTTCAATGCTGGGGCATCAACAAGTGCCAGCGTGCGAACTATTAAACGGAACATCATTGATATGGGCTTTCGGAGCCGAAGGCCCACTCGTGCACCTTTGATGACTGCACGACACAAAGCTTTACACCAAGCCTGGGCCCGCCAACACCGCCATTGGACTGTTGATTACTGAAAACACGTTGCCTGGTCTCACGAGTCTCGTTTCCAATTGTATCGGGTGGATGGACGTGTACGGGTATGAAGACATCCTCATAAATCCATGGACTCTACATGTCAACAGGTGACTGTTCAAGCTGGTGGAGGCACTGTCATGGTATGGGGCGTGTGCAGTTGGCGTGAAATGGGGCCTCTGATACGTCTAGATACGATTCTGACAGGTGACATATACGTAAGCATCCTGTCCGATCACCTGCACCCATTCATGACCATTGTGCATTCCGACGTACTTGGACAATTCCAGCAGGACAATGCGACACCCCACACGTCGAGAGTTGCTACCGAGTGGCTCCAGGAACACTCTTCTGACTTCAGACACTTCCATTGGCCACCTAAATCCCCAGACATGAAAATTATCGAGCATATCTGGGATGCCTTGCAACGTGCTGTTCAGAAGAGATCTCCACCGCCTCGCATTCCTATGGATTTGTGGACTGTCCTGCAGGATTCATGTGTGAATTGCCTCCTGCATACCTTCAGACATTAGTGGAGTCCATGCCACGTCGTCTTGCGGCACTTCTGCGTGCTCGCGGGGGCCCTACACAATATTAGGCAGGTGTACCAGTTTTTTTTTGGCTCTTCAGTGTACGTACCTCATCTGACGTCTGTTTTCTTCTCGTAAGTTTTCTTCTCCTACATTGGTCTAATAGGAACACGTTTAATGGTTTCGTAAAAAAAGAACGCGGATTTCAAACACCCTGCAACACATCTCAGGCACCAGGTACGCGGCGCTCCTGAGAACGGCTGCGTAGTCAGGGCAACGGCTCCCACCAAGTGTCACTTTTCAAATAAATCGCCACATTAGAATCTTGCGACCTCACTAAACACTTCTGTTGAAAAACATCTTCGTCTTAGCATAACTTTTTAAGACTTGTACGAATAAAAATGTTTAAGTTAAAATTATTATGTGTCCGATAAAAATCATGATGATTGTAATATTTTAAAAGGATTTGGCATCTTTGTTAAAATTATTATCAATATCATGTCACTTAACCATAAAATATTCTCAGTGCTAAAATACAGTTTTGGCACTTGAACAGTTTTATAGGTACACGTGCTCGAGATTTTCTGTTCGCGTTCGCGGCATAACCATAAGGACGACAATATATTCTGTACCATATAAGAAGGCCACTTTTTGACAGCTCAGCGAAAGTAGCGCCACTGTTTACATCTGACTACGTATCCTTCCGCCATCAGCTGGCCCGTCAAGTCGGGGCTGTATTTTTTATCAACGCGCTGTCAGCTAATTCATTTCTCATTGTACTGTAATGCTAAACAAATTTTAAGATATTTTAAGACTGACATCTGTCTAAAAATATAAGTAGGTTATAAAAGTAAAAATATAAAATGTTAGATATTTGATAACTCTTTTATAATTTGTCCGAGATAGTGAATTTGGATTACAANAGACGGTCTGTTGTGTCTATTCTCACACTTTGGACGTTATAGCTAATATATTCGAGTTGGAAATATGTGATGTGGAATAACGTTAGAATTGCTTAAAAACTATTCACACCTGTCTCACTTTCTACGGAATCAAGGAGATGGGTTTCGAGAGAACAATATGGCGTATAATTTACGTAGACGAACGATTACTGGCCTAATATAAATGACTTGTACTCCAAATCGTTGTACATGAAATATATGATACTTTAAAATTATGCAGAGCTCGTGGAAAAATATAACTATTGGCATATGTTTGTAAATTCGTTATATATCGCGCAGGAAAGAGGTTCATTTCTGGCTGGTAATAGCTCGCAGAAAATCCGATAGATAGTGCGCAGCACGTCACGGCGAAGTTTGAGTAACTCTTTTTATGGTCAACAGATATCGAATTTTTAAAGTTGATAATTCTTATGTTACGGGCTGGAAATATATTTAAAATTCGTGTCGTTTCGTCAAATTATTAGAAAAAATAATTCAACAATATTATGCAATATTTCTGTATGCTTTTGGAATTAATATCATGGACGTGTTGAAAGCAAGGTTTGAGATGGATGATACGACGTGAAAAAGCTTTCTGAAGTTAGCACAACTTCAGAAAACTTTTCCACGTCGTATCGTTCTATTGTACATTTCATTTTGATCACCTAAACATAACTACATTATCACGAAGTTTAGTTTTTAACACTAACAACCATTGTTTTGTGACCTTGTAAAATAAAATGTATTAATAAATGCACGAACCCTTTCTTATCCGCGTATTTCCTGCTTTTCTGATGTGCATCGGCAGTGCACTCAGAATAGCAAACGTAATTTTAATTTTTGTTCGTTTTTGCATCAGCTGATACAAGATTTTGTAAATGGCGCTTTGTTTGTTTCGTATACTCAAGTTGCCACTCACTGGCTGTCAGAAAGTGGCCTTCTTATACGGTATGGACCATAACAGGCGCGCCCAATGCCCAATCACTCATACGAGCAAGGAGCTGAACCGGCCAGTGAGCAATGCTTCCATCGTCACGATTTCCTCTGCAAATTACCTCTGTAACAGCAGCACTTTATCACACGCAATGAAAGCCCACACATGTAACTACGACTGTACGGTTGCACTTTTCTCTTGCTTCTTAAGGGGCCACGTTGGTTCAGCAGTTAGCCTGCTCGCCTCCCACCAAGGCGAATCTGGTTCAATCCCCAGCCGGGTCGCTCCCGGATTTTCGCATGTGGGAATCGTGCCGGACGATGCCGCTAGTCAGCGGTTTTTCTCTGGGATCTCCCGTTTCCCCCGTCCTTTAATTCCGGCGCTGTTGCATACTCACCTCAATCACCCTCATCGGCTCTTAAGACCTCGTTGTTAAGAGCCGCCCAAATCTCTTCACTCACTCACGCTTGCTCCTTAAGGAATCTGCGCAGTTAAGCTCTAAATATGCAATTTTTTAAAACAAACTTTTACGATTATTGTATTACACTTAATATGATAAAAACAAAGCTGTGCAGACTTAAGTAATTGTTTATTTAATTTTCCCTGGCACAAAGTTGTATTCCCACAATATTTACTGAGATAAGTTTAAACACGCAAATGACGAATGTACGGAAAATATGTACGCAATACTGATTTAAAAGCGGTCCTTTTCGAACAGCAGCGCATCTTCCGCCGGTCAAGTCCACTATGCAAAATTTTCCCCAGTGAACACAACTGTACACATGGCACAAAGGACAATTACTTTTGGCCAGCACTGTACACTGCGAGGTTCACAGACAAATATTGTCTCGTCTTTGGGTACCTGATCCTTAAACTGTGCTACTGTTCTGGGCTATGAATGGTTAGCATTACTGTAGCTTAACACAACGCTTACAGCTCATTGGCTCTGACAGTGAAACAAGTGGTTATCGAACTAAGTACAGCACGCATAAAAAAAGTTTCTTATTTGCAGCATGTGAAAGAGTAAATCAAAGTGGGTCTTAAAGGGATACGAAAACCTGGGTGGTATAACCGTCAGCCTGGCAAGGTAAGGAGGGTCGGGCTGGCAGTGCGTGGCTGTGACGCGTCGAGAGCTTTCAAAGCACAGTAGTGGGTCTGGAGGCCTGCCAACGCGGCTGCCTAATCGCCGATAAGCGCAAGGCTCTGAACTGGCGTGCAGTGTTCTCGTCGCTCTGCGTGTACCTATGTGACTTTCAGCGGTTACCCCTATTATTTTATTGGTGGAAAGTCTGTATGAAGTTTCAATGCAGGGCCATTGAGTAGTTTTGAATGGATCTGACGCGTATATTTCCAGATACAGCGCTTTGGAAAAGCCGTTTTCAGTCATTGCGAAGTACTCTGACTTGGTGTTTCTAATGTGCGCGATGTCTTGAAAACACTCAACGGTCCTCGTCTAAAGTGTGTGTTCTTTTCGTAGATTAGCACATTGGAAGCACGTTTAATAGTTTCGTGGAAAAACTAATACTTCAAACACTCTGCAAGCGCAAGGTAGGCGGGGGCCTTAAGAATGCAGAGGCTAAACAACCGCATAAGGCTCGGCTTCATCTATGCTGCAGAAATTCTTAGTTTTCTCGTCATAATTTCGGATTCATAGTAATCACTGGCAAAGTACAATTCTAGAAAATTTACATTTTACGAGTTAGTTAATATTTTTGTGCGTAATTCTGATTGTGCGTTATCTGCTTGTTGTAAATATGTCGAGAACTTATTAATAAAACTAGCTGACCCTGCCACGCATTGCTGTGGCATAACAGATTTTGGTTGTATTCATTTCTGTGAAATTAATTAAAAGTGGCAAATGTATTTTCAAAATCTTTATTATTGAAGTACTTGTTTGTATACAATGTTTTTAGTTTTGCCATCTTCCGCACGTATGAATAAGTTGTGTGGTTTTCCTACTCTAGAACACAACACATACAATTGGCCGTGCGAAAAACATTCTGTTTCTAAATCTATTCCGCACATTTGCAATAACTGCACTTGAGCTTTATTTATTGTCATTACAAATGCCAATCTCACTGGAAACTGTGTTATTTTTAAGTGAAACGGAATTTCTGATGGAATAAATGGAATTCTGGGAAGAAGCACACCTTCTCCTTTGAAAGCACCTTTCAAGATGGTAGCTTCTATAGTATTGCCCATCATTTTTTTTTTTATTGCATGGCGTGTGCCGTTGCAAAGTTTTGTTGGATTGATGTTACGAAGTAAAATGACTTGCACTCCTATTCTCAATTTTAATATATAATGTTACATCCACAGATTTGTATGTGACATGTTCCCTTGTCGATAAGTATCGACATATATATTAGTATCGATATATCGAGCATTGTCGTACTTATAAGTATCGATATATCTATATATAGTTATATCGATAAGTATCTATATATCGTGATATCGATATATCGTTTTTATATAGATAGATAGATCTGTTGCTAGGTTGCGAATTTACATTGTTGACATTGCATTGTTGACTAAGGCGCTTCCTGACGCGAAAGCATGGTAAAAATGAGCTTTTTGCAGATTTTAGTACCTTTGCAGGTAGTACAGATAAAAAAGAAAGGTGTACAAACACTCGAGGGAACGAAAGGAAGGTTTATAAAAAACAGAATGAAAATCGGTTGATTTTTTTGGAAGTTACACGCGTCCGAACAAACGGACACAAGGTTTATATATATATATATATATATATATATATATATACACACACACACACACACACAAATATGTTCTACGTTTTACAACAAGCAGATAACACACAATTAAAATTACGCCCAAAAATATTACTATGGATTCAAAATAATGACGCGAAAACGAAGAATTTCTGCAACATAGGTGAAGCCGAGCCTTAACACGACGAACTCCAGGCACACACGCCAGCAACACGACGTCACTGGCCAGCAACATGGAATGCCGTTCGCCAACCAGAGCCTGGAAGCGTACTCGCCAGTCGGCAGTAGCCAATCAGAGACAAGGTCCGTTCCCAGAGGCCAGCGCAGCCAATCGACAAATGGGTACGCCCACAATAAAGGAACCGCCACACAGCGGCGTGTTGCAAGGGAAGCTGACGCTAGCTCTGTGCTGTACCCTGTTGCTTGCTGGTTTACACTTCCACCACTAAAACTTAGCTCGGCAACTGACGCCACAGGACGTGTGCAATGGGTCCCTGGCTGCTCGCTTGCGAGTGGTCAGAATACATTCAGTTTCCCTAGGCTGCACTATGGTTACTGGCTCCTACCGCGTGCACCGAGAATGTACAGAAGTGAACAAGCAGCAGTTTACCTTGCAACACATCACCACACGCCACTACCGCCCCACCATATCGTGAGTGTTAGTGAAGATATTTGGGCAGCTCTTAACAGCGAGGTTTTGAGAGCCGATGGAGGTGATTGAGGCGAGTATGGAGCGGTGCCGGAATGAAAGGGTGGGGGAGACAGGAGATCCCTGTGAGTAGCTAAGAAATGAAGGTTCTGCATCACCTGGCGTCCTGGCGGGACGAAGAGACGAGCTTGGACGACGTCACGCTGAAACCTCCTGCTCTATCATTCCTCGTCAGCAGCGTCCATCTTGCGTTTCCCTCGTAATTTCCCTTAGGAATTTCCAGATAGGAAATTCTCTTTTTTCCATATTTCCGACTTCCTGCTCTATCATTCCACCCTGTCATGCTCTTGTACTCCGATTCTTTTACTTAACGTTCCGGCATTCCGATTTTATTTTCTCGAACTCTCTCATTCGTTCCTTTCTATATCTTTCATTCTATTCCTTGGTTTTCTCATATTCCTTCTGGTCTCCTTTATTTTCTCTCTTGTCTCCCATCCCTTTACTCGCTCTCTCTCTCTCACTTGCTTTTTACGTCCTCCATTTTTAATTTTCGCGCCCGCCACCAGTGTGCAAAGTTCTAACGTTCGCAACTAGGAGAGCTGGTATCAATGCGGCTATGTGTTGTGTGTGTTGGTATTCACGTCATCCACAGGTGCGCGTTAGCATCGGGGAGTTAAGATCAAACAGTAGCCCCTAGGAGCTAGGAATGTTTTTTTAGTTGGTTGTTTCGGAACTCAAAAAATGCCAGATGCGTGCGGGATCGTTCCGGCTCCTCTTGGGTCGGCAGTCGAGCGTCTTGACCATAAGACTACAGCGACATCTAGGAAAGGAGAATGCTTAATGACGAATACGTATATAGTTAGTACTATCCCGGCAGTCGCTAAAAAATTTGGACAGGTCCCGAATTTATATAAAAATCACCATTGAATGGCTAGGAGAAGAAATAAAGTAAATACTAGCATCGGCCTACGCACTCCCCAGATAATAAACTTGTTATTTCTAAGAATAAAAACTGCAGGCACCACGCGCACGCACACACGTTTTATATATATAAATAATTAATAGTTGTTGCACTAATCCTAGTCCGGTCCGCGCGAGCGCTGGCAACTAATTACAAACTTATTTCACGTATAACATGCTTGCGTCCACACATACACAGAGACAGGCCGCGACTTCAAGAAAAAATTATATATACATATAAAAAAATACCGTAATTCTATCATTCAGAAAATAAAATTTATAAATATAAAAATGTGGACAGGTCGTGTCTCTATATAAAAGTTAAATGCACCCATACACAGCCAATTGCGCTGCGATACATATGCGCGGCGTTCACGCGCGCGCGCGCACTTCTGTATCTCCAACTTGTCCGTGCATTCGGCTCGCCGCCAGGACGCCAGGCGTGCCAGAACCTACCACGCGTCAAGTACGCCTAAAGCCTACTTATACGCATAGTAAGCTAAAATTTCCTAACCGTTTAAGATATAGATGGACGCTGCTGATGAGGAATGACAGAGCAGGAGGTTTCGGGGTGAAGTCATCCAAGATGGCCGCCAGCTCGACCCCTTGTCCCCTCCAGGACGCCAGGTGACGCAGAACCTACATTTCATTATACTCCCGTGAAAACCCGCTGAGCAGCGACATCGTCCGGCACGATTACCACATGCGAAAATCCGGGAGTGACCCAGCCGGGGATTGAACCTGGTTAGCCTTGGCGAGAGGCGAGCTCGCTAAGCGCTCACCCACCGCGGCCCCCGCCATATCGTGTCTGTGTACTTTATACTTTGTGACTAGGCTCGTTGTATGTGTGTAGGTAGGGCTTGACGTCTTCTCGACAGCAGGCTCATTAGGGGCGGAGCAAGTTGCTCAGAGAAGCAGAAACGGGGAACGAATNGCGACATCGTCCGGCACGATTACCACATGCGAAAATCCGGGAGTGACCCAGCCGGGGATTGAACCTGGTTAGCCTTGGCGAGAGGCGAGCTCGCTAAGCGCTCACCCACCGCGGCCCCCGCCATATCGTGTCTGTGTACTTTATACTTTGTGACTAGGCTCGTTGTATGTGTGTAGGTAGGGCTTGACGTCTTCTCGACAGCAGGCTCATTAGGGGCGGAGCAAGTTGCTCAGAGAAGCAGAAACGGGGAACGAATAGGCCATGACCTGTTGTAAGTGGTGGCAATTGGGTGTCAAAATTTGTGTGTGTGGGGGAGGGGAGGGGGAGACAAGGATTTTTTTTCCTGATCCTTTCTTCATTTTCCTAGTCGCGACACCTATAACTGAATAAGTAAACGAAAACACTGCCACATCCAAAACTGCACAGACACTAATAACTAGGAATGCGAAAATTAACGGGAATTTTATAGAAAAATACGAAAATTATGCTGGAAACACTACTTTAAAATTAAATATACACATATTATTGTTTTCTGTTAATAAGAATAATATATCTATACAAATTCATATTACAGAATATATGACATATGTAAATTTCTTAGTTTTTATAGTTATGTTACGTTTTTAGTCGGTAGTGTTTTTGTGACTTATTTACATTTATATGACTTGAAATAACGCTTCAGTCAAAAGCATAGGATTGTTGCCTCGCAGCTTAGTAGCTCTTTAACTGGAGGTGTGTAAGAAAAGCTTACATGATAATTTAAAAAATTGATTAGTTTTCAAAATCTACACTAAGATAAATAATGCAAAAAAGTGTGTGTGGAAAAAAAAAGGAGGGGGGGTCCCTGGCCGCCGAATTACCGCCACTGCTTGTAGTAAGGAACCACCAAAGGTCTCGATAGGAGTGATTCCGGGACACCATGAGAAAAGGAACTGAGCATATGACCTGACCGGGGATTCGAACACAGGTGCTTCCGAATGCAAGTCGGAACATGTACCACAGCGCCAAGTCAGTTGGTAGGTACTCGTGTAGAAGCAGAAGCCGGCAGCGACACAAGGTGAGCGACGATGACCTAGACAGACGGCGGAGGTGCGCGACCTAGACGGCGACGACACGTCGGCGCCTCCTCCAGCCGCCACCGTCGACAAAGCATGAGGTAGAGCGATCTCACTGGCTGCGCACAACCAGTCTCCATGGCTCGACATTGAACTGCTTTCCTGCCGACACGACTAGCAGAAACGGCGTGGCTTGGAGTTGAGTTTATAAAAACTGTTTAGAAACAACTGCTTTGATATGTGTGTATACTTCCTCTAACCAATCTGGAATGCATTTTAAATTCAAATTGGTGAAAGTATTTTATTGACATAACTAACAGCGCTTGTCGTTTGAAAATTAAGATATAAACAAACACGTTCATAATTGTTGATGACAGTTGTGTACGATTGGGGTAGGTCAATGTTGGGTACATGCGGAGAAGACGAATAATCTATCTACTTCATCTTTGCTCTGTGGTCGCCACCGATCTCTCACACACGCCCCTGGGGAAGCTGAGTGGGTTCGCAAATCTAGTTTGTAGCGCGACACACTTGCGTCCAATCACAGAGCCGGCGCGCAGGCCGCAGTGTGGGCTGGGCTACGGGCCCGCATTTATAACTGTTAACCACTGTTGACGTCTGCGTAACTATACGGCGGTGAAGTGAAGCTACCTATAGGCTGTTCACGGTCAAGTGTGCACTTTTGAAACCAAACTTTGAATAATATCACTGCCTATAATCACAATTATATAGTCCATTCATAACTTTTCTCGAGCCCTGCTAAGTTCTACTTCCAGAATTTATATCCACCTAAAGCTAACAAAGTTTAACCAAGGCTAGAAAATTACACCTAATAGAAAACGTAGCGCATTAGTGCGCGCTCAGTGTAATAATAATTTCCTACATGGAGTGAATTTTCAAACGTTCTAGTCAAAATGTGTGAAGAAACCGCGAATATAGTCAGTTCACGACTGGAAGAAACTTTTGAAAATCAACCTTTGAAAAAACACCCTAGCCGTTAGCGACATGCATATAACATTACAAACAGCGGCGAGCGCGGATACAGTTATGCCGTTAGGTTGCCAGCACAAAGAGAGGAAATAGTTCCAAAGTTTTAACGTAATTGTTAATTTATCGCTTACAAATAGGTGTCTAAAAGAATTGTATCTTATTATGCAAATTATTAATGACGTGATGCTAACATATTTAGATTTCAACGTTTCTTGCATAGCCACAGGATTACGCTCAAGGTTAAAGTAAGGCGGCCGTTTGTTTACTAACCTTCGTAGTCCTTGTGTTGTTGACACACGTGCCAGAGAATTTGTGCGATTATCTCGTTTAACCTATAATAATTCATTTATCTGCGTTGTTTTACTAATATCAGCTCTTTGTTATTTGGTTTTTAATAACGTATGATTTTAATTTGTGCTCACTTTAAGTTCTAATTTCTTTTGTTTTTGTGTGTTTCGCGCACGTGTCTTTCCTTTGCCACTTTATTCTAACGTTGCAGTGTTTGCACATAAGAATTGTTTTCACATTGTCGAAGACGTAGAATCCTTCACTCGCAAACTCTGCCGTCCTGTCGAAAACCGTCACAACCATTTTTAAATAACGTTTTACAATTGCGCAAAACATCCGACTCAACCACCACGCCATTTTAACGTCTGTAGCAATTCCGATCAATACTGATGATCTTGCCTTCGATGTACGGGAATTTATCGATAGTCACTAACAATCGATTGTAAATAGACAACTACTATCGATTCATCAAAATACTCGCATTTTGGGTTTATAGAATGAAATGTTTTTTCGCTGGCATCGCATATTCTTTTGTGTGAAATTCTCAAGATTAAAAACTTTACGCTTGTGGAATATCCATTAATAATATATACATTACATGACTTTTATAATGGGTAAGTGTATGTACGAACACATGTTCACGCACAGTGGAACGTAAACATTGCATGTAAACATTGCCATGTGACCTGTCACATGACAATGTTTGTTTACTTTTGGCGGAAGGATACGAAATGGGCTTGAAAGTAGATCTTTAGCAGGGCTTCAAGAAAGTCTCTTCCAGTCGTGAACCGACTATAGGCGATATATTTCACTACACGCTGGCTGCTGGTTGGCAGAGAATTAATAAAGGTAGTTCTTAACATTTTATGTTTTATTGCGACTATAGTATTTGAATTTGTGATCTCAGAAGTTTCCTTTTTAATGTAAATTAAGAGTATGAATTTATATCATAGTTGCACATTCACAGTGATATAGTCGGGCCGGCCTAAGAACGGACTTGATTCCGCCTACCCAAGTGAAAGAGAGAGACAGAACAACTTGCAAAGCACCAACCATAGGTAGCTGACAGGCGGGCAGACGAATCTGTAGGCACTCCCCTCCAGTGGAGTTTGGTGAAGTGTTGCAAGGTAAGCTGGTGCTTGCTCACTGCTGTGCACACTTGGAGCACGCAGAAGGAACCAGTAACCAGAGTGGAGCCGGGAGAAACTAAACGTACTGCGGCCACTTACGAGAGAGCGGCGAGGCACCCATTACACACGTGCCGTCACGTCAACTGCACTGCTGCGTTTAAATGGCAGACGTGTAAACTAGCAAACGATTAGGTATAGCACAGAAAACCAACTTGGTTTTCTGTGACGATATAGTGTAGCAATGGAGTATGTTGAAAATATTTCACCTAATCATTCACCCCCATTGCAAGAATATTTCAAACACCTATAGCACAGAGCAAAACATTGCTTACCTTGCAACAGTTCACCACACGCCGCTGTCCGAAAAAGGGTTAACTGACATAGTATTTATGTGTTTGTTGGAGGGGAAGGGGACAACTTATTCTGTTCCCAGGGCGGCACAGACCTTAAGAACAAACAATCACGTGGTTGCGCCAGCTACCACAGCACAGCACAATCACTACACACCCTGCCATTCCATGTTATAACATGGTATAGTATAGGGACAGGAACAGTTCGCGTTTTAAACTCCCTGTATGCTAGTCTCCTCTGTACTATGTATTGCTAAGCCTCAGCTGTTTGTTCATTGACTGCTGCTCTTAGTGTGCAGCCAGTTTTACCTCAGACCAAGTGGAATGGCATTCGTTGCTTGTTCCCTTGCACGTCTGTTATTGGCTCAGAGTTTGCTTGTGCATGTCTAGTAAACTGCCATCCAATTGTAAACATAACAAAAATGTACATGTGTTTTGAAGTCTAGCTTGTCCTAAAATAAATTCGCGAAATTTTCCTGTCCCTAGGTATAGACCGTTCACTGATAATTTATAACTTTTGAAATCAACCTTTGAAAAATGTCACTGCCGCTGCCTGCGCATATTTTAACGAGCCTAATGACTGGCATGCGCCCAGTAAAGTTGGTAACGACGGAGGGATGGTAACTGAGTGAAGAGATCTGGGCGGCTCTTAACATCGAGGTCATGAGAGTCGATTGGGGTGAAGTGAGGTGAGTATGGAGAAGCGCCGGAATGAAAGGGAGGGGGAAACGAGAGATCCCGAGAAAACCCTCCAACCAGCGGCATCGTCCGGCACGATTCCCACTTGCGAAAATTCGGGGAAAGATAGTAATCCCATGTCTTAACACGGAATTAAAATTGTTAAGCAAACATTTACGAATACTGAAGTTATTTAATTTCCTGTCTTTAACGCATCTAAGTGCGAAAATAATCAGATTTGTAAAATATTTAATGTTGTAATAATTTCACTTTTACTTGACCGACGCAAAAATAAAGTGATCAGGCCCATGGATATGTTAATTAATGATGAAGGATTACACAATGTACACACGAGTAGATCTTGAGCAGTGCTTTCGTAAGAGCTCAGTTTATCGTGAACAGCCTGTACTTAACTAGACTCTTCAGTCCACACACTCTGGCAGAGGTCACTCGTCCATTGGCCACCGCCTCCAGCAGAGATCATTCGCCGGTTCCACACGGCCACCGCAGTGCTGAGTGTTTACTATCGGTTCTGACTGATGAGTGGATGTACTATGACACACGTCACACTAACGTACACTTGTACACCATGTACTTAGGTACGTCTGGGACGCCAGCTGGCAGGTAGGTTACCACTCGCTGATTGGCGAACGGCGTTCCGGCATCTTGGTAGCGCGTGCAGCTATAGTTCGCGGTATAGGCGGGATGTTCGACGTCTGTGTTGTGAATTGTTCTGTGACAACACGCTCTACCCACCACCTCACTGCCACACTCAGTCCGTGGACACCAGGCACGACCGGCAACCAGAAACGGTCGCATTTCCTGCACGAGCGCGACTCGAGGTCGCAAACAGTGACCTTGGACAGGCAATTGTACAACGCGGCTGAAGCACTTCCTCGTCCAGATTAAACAAACCACAGGAGGTAGGGACAAGCCCCGCTCTACAGCACACAAAAGGCTTGACTAGCTTTCAGCCACGATATCGCTGTCTCGAGTCCTTTAAGGCAGTTTTACTTTGATTTACTACGGACCACTAACATTGAACCTCTCTCTACATCTACCTACACCTTTCCCATTCTCGTACAACTGTGTAGAGGCTGTTCACGGTAGAGTGAGCACTTTTGAGACTCTAGTTACTTTGTCTTTTCAGACATTTTTTTATCCATTTACCACCTTTTTAAATAAATATTGACATGTAAGTAATAAACACAGTGTGTATATTCCACCACACTAGGAAGTTGATGTCTAAGGCTAAAAAAAAATATATTTATTAACTATTATTCCAAATTAGAAGACTTTAAAAAGTGCTTAATTTACCGTGAATAGTGTATAAGAATAATAATTTGACAACTCATTAAAATTCAGTAAATTAAAAACTTGGCATTTATGTAAGTGTAGTTGTAGATGTGACTAACATAAATTATTATAAAAGTACTGTTAATATAATGTCTTAATAGCGAATAACTGAAGTAACCAATAAAAAGGACAGATCCAACCGCATTATCAAGATTTATAACTAGGCATTTCAAATAAATTATAATACTTGTTGACACATTCAGAAAATAACGCGGAACACCTAAGACCTACCCGCGGACCACAGTTTGAGAACCACTGCTAGGGCAGTGACATTCAGTCTTACAGACAGTGAATAAAAAAATTAAAAACAACAGAAAATTACGTACACAGATATTTATATAATTTGGTGACCTTATCTTAAACATATCGGGAATTACAACCAACTATGTTTAAAAGTGGTCTTAGGCCATACCTGTCCCTGCGGTCCTTTCGTCGTCGGGGGTGATGCCTATGTTACGAATTTGGTGACTATCTTAAACGGCTCGGAAATTACAGCCAACTATGCTTATAAGTGGGCTTAAGGCATACTTGACGCACGCGCGCGATGCGATTCTAGGCTAGCGTGCATCAGCTTCGCTCCGTGCCGCACTGAATGCAGGGACAAGTTGCACATACAGAAGTGTGCGCGCTCGAATGCATGGACAAGTTGGAGATAAAGAAATGCACGTGCTCGACAGTTTGGACATTATAGCCAACTATGCTTATACATGGGCTTAAGGCGTACTTGACACTTGCGTGGTGCGACGTATGGTAGTTTCTGGTATGCCTGGCGTCCTGGTGGGGATCCGAGCTGGAAGGAATGAGAGAAGTTGCATGACGGGGCAATGATCACAGACATTCTTCAGACAAGATGGATAGCGTTGGCATGAAATGACAGTGCATGTAGTGGACGGTATTTTATATGTTTATATAATTTTTTCTTTAAAGTCGCGACTTGCCTGTGTGTGAATGTATGGATGCATGCATGTTACATGCGAATGTAGTTTTTGATTTGTTACCAATGATCGCGCGTACCGATATATGCATAGTACAGGTGCTATATATATATATATATATATATATATATATATATTTTACACATACAAAAAGTGTGTGTGCACGTGGTTCCTTCAGTTTTTTTGCTATTACAAGTTTATTATGTGGGGAGTGCGTAGGTCGATCTGAGTATTTACTTTATTTCTTTTCTTAGCCGTGCAATGCCTATTTATATAAAGTCGGGGCCTGCCCAAATTTTTTTCCGAATGCTGGGATGGTAATAACTATATACATATTCGACGCTCGACTGCCGAGCCAAGGGGTGCCGGAACGATCCCGCACGCCTCCGACATTTTTGAGTTTCGAAACAACTACCACCTGAATAAATAATTCCCAATGCTCCTGGCGGCCACTACACTCCCAGATGCTAGCCCGCCTCTGCAGGCTACGAATAAACCAACACACACAAAATGGCCGCATCGATACCAGCGCTCCTAGCTGCACACCGTAGAATTTCACGCACTCTTATGGCGGGCTTGAGAATTAAAGATGGCTTCCGACTGACGGCGGGCTTGGGAATTAAATATAGAGGACGTGAAAAACAAGAACTTAGCACACTCTGCTGGCGGGCACGGGAATCAAAGATGGCCGCCTACAGTAGACGACTGGCGACAGGCGCGGGAGTTACAGATAGCCGCATACAGCAGAGACGACGGTGGTGGACATGAAAAACAACAGAGAGAGAGAGGAAAGGGGTGGGAGAGAAGAGTGAAAATAAAGCAGACCGGAAGGAATATGAGAATACACCAAGGGATAGAATGGACGAGAGAACGGGCGTGGGAGACAAAGCGGCAGGACAGAATGCCAGAGCATGAGAAAAGGAATCGGAATGCAAGAGCATGAAGAGGCTGGAAGGAATGATAGAGCAGCAGGGGAAAAGGGAAATTGCGAGGAAAAAAGAGAAATCCAAGGGAACAAATAGAAATCCAAGATGGCCGCTGTTGACGAGGAATGAGAGCAGGATATTTCGTTGTGACGTCATCCAATATGGCCGCCAAATCGTCTGCTCGTCCGTAGCCAGGTTCACGTGAAAGAACTATTTATAACCACTCTTAATTATCGTTGGCATGCTGTAACTATTACGTTTGTGTTGTATTATTTACGTCCTTATATTGTATGTTTACTTTAATAAATTACATTATAAATCAATCGAAATCAATTATCAAGAATGTTAACATAGGGACAGCCAACTGATTGGTTGTAAGTGCATTTTGAATATTGTTACATAGATAGTAATACCAACATAACTGTTCTTGTATTCCTGTCTGATGTTTATTTGCTACTGTACATATGGTTGCTACAGCAGAGCACTGCGTTCCTACAACAAAACATACATTCCCAATACTAGTATTGTAATAACCTAACATTATATTCTATTACTGCTACCCTCAAACCCGATCACAGAACTGTTCAGTACTAGCAACAGAACATTCTGTGAGGTTATTACAATTCTGACTGTGTTTGGAACAATACAAATATTGTTGAAGTTGTTCTGTCGAAGATACACTCTAAAACCAATACTTACAAAGTTTTCTTTATGGCAAAGGAAACTATATATTTGAGGTTGTTTTGTTTACAGCAGCACAATATTGCTTTAATTCAAGGAGGTTACATAAGCATAGGTTTGCTGTTAATAAAGTTTTCTTAATACGTTTTTGTTTTATGGCAAAATTGCCTTACTTTACAATAAAAAGAAATAAACATTCTTTGAGCTGCTTTTGTTGACAGTAAAGAAATATTAGTTCGCACCAAAGATAACGGTTTAGCGATATTAAAGGATTTCTGTCGTTAATTGTAGCTTTCAGTACGTAAATGTTGTTCCAACGCAATTCATAAACCAACTACAACTGAGCAAATGTGCAGTCCTACTGCAGACATTTAATATCATTCTGAAGTAGGGGCCGCGGTGGTGTAGTGTCCAGACTCGCCTCTCACCTAGGCGAACCGAATTCGATTCCCGGCGGGGTCGCTACCGGAATAGTGCCGGACGATGCCGCTGGTCAGCGGTTTTTTTTTCTCGGGGATCTCCCGTTTCCCCTGCCCTTGCATTCCGGCGCTGTTCCATTCTCACCCATACTAATCGTCATTATTATTTTATTTAAGTAAGTGCAATTTTTAAATATTTGTTATTTCTCTCTTATTTACTACTCACGGTAGTTTAAAGCACACATATTCTTCGCAGTATAACTGAAATTACCATAAAAACGTCTGCTGAAACACTGTAATGACAGTGCTAGATGATCGTAGTCATTACTATATACATCAAACAAAAATTAATTTGTGGCAAGCCTACTTTGCAGTGGTTGTTATTTAAACACAATTTTCTTTGTGACAACAAAATCATGTGTTGCAGCAAAAGCGTTTTTAGAGTGTACTATGTATTTCGTAGTTGGAGCGTAGCACTCTGCTGTAGCAACCATCTGTACAGTATAGTATCNCTATGTATTTCGTAGTTGGAGCGTAGCACTCTGCTGTAGCAACCATCTGTACAGTATAGTATCAAATACACTGGAGAGCCAAAAAAACTGGTATAGGCGTGCGTATGCAA
This sequence comes from Clitarchus hookeri, assembly GCA_002778355.1. Classification (NCBI taxonomy): domain Eukaryota; kingdom Metazoa; phylum Arthropoda; class Insecta; order Phasmatodea; family Phasmatidae; genus Clitarchus; species Clitarchus hookeri. The sequence continues at coordinate 56,983 of NQII01000706.1, forward strand.
ATAACAGAGGTATGGAACCAATCATAGTAACGCGATGCGGTCGGCAGCGCCTATATAAGACAACAAGCGTCTGGCAAAGTTGCTGGATCTGTTACTGCTGCTACAATGGCAGGTTATCAAGATTTAAGTGTGTTTGAACGTGGTGATATAGTCGGCGCACGAGAGATGGGACATAGCATCTCCGAGGTAGCGATACAATTTGGATTTTTGCGTACGACCATTTCACGAATGTACCGTGAATATCGGGAATCCGATAAAACATCAAATCTTCGACATCGCTGCGGCCAGAAAAAGATCGTGAACAAACGGGACAAACGATGACTGACGAGAATCATTAAACGTAACAGACGTGCAACCCTTTCTCAAATTGTCGCAGATTTCAATGACTCCTGTATACCTTCAGACATAAGTCGAGTCCATGCCACGTCGTCTTGCGGCACTTCTGCGAGCTCGCGGGGGCCCTACACGATATTAGGCAGGTGTACTAGTTTTTTTTTTTACTCTTCAGTGTACAATCACAGAGAGGATCACAACAAACAGTTTCATTATCGGTAGCGTTGAAACATTGACGTCAAAGATATCAATCTAATGAATACCGATACTATCCTTGTCTTCAGCATTGACAGTTTCGTCGTCATCTAAATTTTAATATCTTTGTGGTGTATGAAATAAATCACCAATGGCATAGTTATTAGCGGTATCACACATACTAGTGTTTTTGGCACATGTATAATCTAAGTTATATTATTATTGAGAATCGCCTTTATGACTGTTTTTAATCAAGCGTACATGCTGGGTTTTCAACAGGAACATTAATCTCAGTTCCAAAACTTTTCCGCCTTTAATATATTTGATGTCAGTGGTAATGAAAACTATAAGTGACAGACACGTCTAAGACAAACACTTAAGGGTCCCGCCTACCTGGCGTGTGTTTGAAATACACGTTCCTTCCCGCGAAGCTGGAGACCGGCAATGCGTGCGTGAGAGAGACAGAGGAAGAGTACATATGGAGAGAGAGAGAGTGTGTGTGTGTGTGCGTGTGTCGCCGCCTTGTGGTGTAGGCGACCTTGCCTCGCAGTGCTACCAGGAAGTGTCGGCATGTGACGGCCACGGCAAGTAGAGGTGACCAACTTCCTCTCCACTCCCTGCTGATAATACCCACCAGATCTCCTCGCGCTCCGGTTTACAAACACTACCTCCTGTACCACACACTCTCTCTTCCTTCGTGTGTGTCTGCCATGCTACCCGGAGAAGCCAGCTCACTGGTTAAGGACCCCGCCTACTCGGAGGTTGTTTAGCGCTTTTGAGGCAGAGAAGTATGGACACTGACATGCGCACCTATGACAACTCTCAGCGGCGAACCTGTTATTTCATTGGTGGACAGTCTGTATGCAGGTTCAGTACAGGGTCTTTGAGTAGTTCTGTATGTATCTGGTGCGTATACTATCAGACACAGCGCCTTTGAAAAAAAGCCGCTTTTAGCAGTTTTTGAGTACCCTGAAATGGTGTTTCTGATGTGTGTGACATTCTGAAAGTACTCAACAGCGCTCATTTGAAGTGTGTGTTCTTTTCGTAGATCAGTACATTAGACGCGCATTTAATAACTTCATGGAAAAACGTGTCCTTCAAACATCCTGTAGCACAGTTCAGGCGCCATGAAGGCGGGAACCTTAGGGTTGGCTTCGCGCCATAACTTCAGTCTCATAGGTATTGTTGAAATGTTTTATTATAGGAAAACTACGATTTACTATTTGTTTTATTCTTTTGTATGTAATTTGCACTGTGTGTTATTTCCTGCTTGCGAAAAGGCAGGAACTTATTGATGAAATATAAATATCTTCCTGACTTTTTACAACTAGCAGATAGAACACAATTGAAATTACGCACAAAAATAACAAACTAGTATAATGTAAATGTTCAATAACAGTACATTGTCAGTAATTACTATTAATCCGAAATTATGACGTGAAAATTAACAATTTGAGCAAGCGAGGTGAAGCCGAACCTTGAGAGTACAGCGATACGGGCGAGAATACCAGGCGTGCTCAGTGCCGTGCTTCGTCGTCACGCCTTCCTCTGCAACTTATATCTGTAACACTTTATTACATGCGATGAACGTTTTACTTTTTTCCTGACTCTTAAGGAAACTGCACAAGCAAGCTCTAAAAATGGACTTCTATGATTAGTTTTTATCTTGTCTGGCAAAAATTCCTACACTAGGGTATTTATTTGGTGAGATAAACGTAAACTCTCAAACAAAGAATGTACAGAAAATGTGCTCGGACTATTAACTTTTAACCTTGCACTGTAAAAAAAATCTCTATTTATACGAAAAGTTATTTGTAAACTAATTGCGAAGATTATTCTTCTAACAATACAAGCAGATTACAGCAAATTGTAAGTAACTTTAAAGTGGAATGACATACAACGGTGTATGTTGCTGAACATACACTGACACGCTCATGATTTCAATACATTTCTGAATTAGTCTATTAAAAGAAATAGACTACTTCAGAAATGTACAAAAATAAATTCACCTAAAAATGACAACGGTATGCTGTGAACTGCTAACAAATGATTTCGGATCACAATTGTTTATTGACTGGCTGTTGCCATGATGCTGTGATTTCTTTCTTTATTCGTCTTGGTTTCAAGTGATACGGTCTCACTGTGTATTTGTTTACTACTGGCTAAACAGCATAGACGTGCGCGGCCCTCCTCAATAGGGTGTGCCACAAAGAGATTAGCCGGTAGCCACCTATAAAGTAGACATTCAGGAAATTTTTGATTTTTAAGTTTAAAATAGTGATAGTTGTGCTATGATACAATTTTATATGAATACCATATTTCGTAATAATTTTGTTTAAACATTTATTAAAAATTTGATTTCGTAATGCTATTTTTATAAATTCTAAAATTTAAATTAATTGGTTAATTACAATAATTTCAATAAATATTTAGTTTTATAACTTAAAAACAATGTACATTAGTATTATTTCAAAAAAGAGACAATCAGAAAACCTAAAAAAAAACAAGACAAGAACATTCGTTTTATGAAATATATCTATGAAAACCATATTTAAGTTTGAAAAGTACAATCTTTAAAATCGATTATCAACCAGTCTACATTTAAAACACTTAGGTAGTTACTTCGCATGTCAATATTATCTTTATAAGTAAATCACGTTTTATAAATCAATTAAAATACAAAGCAGGAACATTTGTTCGGTGACTAGGGTGTGCCTGGACACACTCGGCACATCCCGTGCACACGCACATGCTGAAGAGTTGGAGAGATTACGTCGGAAGCACTGTGGCAAGTCGTAAAATGAGCACTGCAATATACATGCTTGATTGCTAGCCTGCCACAGAAACACATTTGCTAAATTCCTTCACCCCTAATTATAAGGCAGAAAAGCGAAATGAAAAAGGACAGTAAGAATATCAGTGCAACTAAATTTTAAAGTATTATTTTCGACGTAGAAATGTAGTGGAAGTTATGACTGCACCACACAGTAGACAAGTAAACATAGACGACATGGTGTGGCGGTTCCTTTTATGTGGGAGTGTCCATTCTCAAAATGGCTACTGCATGCTGCCAAAGGTTCCTTATTGGCTGGGCTGCCAACTGGCAAGTGACGTCATTTATACTCTATTCGCGGTTTCATGACACTTTTTGAATCAAACCTATGAAAAATCACACCATGTATAACGTGTTTTGTTGTTACCTAATATGTTATGTATAACAAGCGTTTTATACTTGTGTTAACATTAAAGTACCTTATTTTTGGTTAAATTTAAATCATATTTACATTACATTAATAAATTATAATATTTACTTTGTAATGAATATGAATTAAAACGGTGAGAAAATAGGTGTGTTGGTAATGCCTAGTAATGAATAGTTCTTATGCAAAATATTATTACAGTTAGTGCGAACGAATACGGCACGTTGTCCTTTGCTGTAATTTTCTATACTCGGTTAAGCTTTGTTTGCATGAGACGGAAGTATATTGTGGAAGTGGAACTTTATCATGGCTTCAGAAAAGTGTGAAGTAACCGTGAATAGACTATAGATGGCGTATGCGGCTGAAGTTCGCAGTATAAGATGGAGTTACGCCTCTGTATTTATAAGAAGTCCACGAGAGCACGATGCACTCTGCACTTCATCGCTTCTCTTACCGAGCGAGGTGGCAAGCTACTGGACTCGCATTCGAGAGCACCTGAGTCCTGATTGCGGCGAATGCTGGGATGGTTCCTTAATACAGGACATGGCGTATTGCCGTATTCCTTCCCCACTCCTGCTTTTCTCAGAAACTTCCCCCTTCTCTAATGACCTCGCTGTCGACGAGACGTTAAGGGGGGTCTCTAGTGAACTATATTAAAAGCCTCAAGGTCACTTACGGAAGCACAGCGGCGGCGATGGAAAATAGCGCAAACAAGCTTCGTGAGTGTACTGCTTGCTCAGAATTTTAAACGATGACTACGGGGTTTAAAAACAGTAAATTGTTCAGAAAAGATACAGCATTGTCACTATAGTACAAACCACTGTTTACAGAAAAATAAATATCTTTAACATAGTGATACTTGCAGCGATTTCTGTTGAATTTGACACTTTCAACGACTATATTGATGTTTCAACAACGAAATTTATGAACTGGCAAACAAAATATCGACTTTCATTTCTGTCCTGAAAAAAAGATCTACAATAAAATATCGCATAGATTTTTTCACTCATAATAGACAGAACTGCTAACGAGAGCCATGTGTCAACTAGAGAGTCTTCGTAAGTTCTACCTGCCTACCGTATTTTTCGGCGAGTATTAGTGATGGAAAGCAAGACGAAGGGCCGCGTTGTAAGCGGAGCGGTAGCCATTAGACGTAGTCCTGTACGTGACCAGTTATTGCAGAGGACCCAGGCCAGTCTAGCACCGAGGTACAGCACGACGGACACCTGTGAAGCCGCCCGCGACGGATTGTCCACGCCATACACTCAGGATGAGGCAGGCAGATGTTCGCCCTCTGCGCATCTACCCAGCATTGCGTCGCCAACACTCATCTGCGTGGATGTTTACATTTGACTTTCCAATCTACCCACTTTTATATCAATAAAATACCTAGACTAACTTCCCTAGAATGTACTTGCATTTGCATTAAAACTAGTTTACTAGAAATTAACAAGCACCTCCAAGCACTTATTCATGTAAACAGTATTCTAACTTTAGATCATATCCACGTTGTTTGTGACAGTGCCACTGGCACAATGTTGGAATACGCAGAGTGCCTACTGCACATACTGCATGCGCACTCTACCCGTATTCCATCCATAGTCAAGTAATCCGGAGAGAGGGGGCCACGGTGGTGGAGTAGTCAGACTACTCGCCTCCCACCAACGTAACCCGGCGGGTCACCCGTATTACAGCATGTGGGAAAAATGGCGGGCGTTGCCGTTGGCCTGCGGATTTACTCGGGACACTCACGTTCCCCCTACATTCCACCGCTGCTCCATCCTCGCCTCACTTTAACCTCAGCTGCACTCAACACCTCGAAGTTAAAGGGGATCTGTTCCCACCGTCTTGAATTTATACACTTGTTTGCCAAAAGTTCCATTTAAGTATATTCCGCATGACAGAGCTTAAATAATACCTTTTAAAGCTCTATCACATTAGTACAGCTTCACTGTCTTTATTAATTTTTATTAGTGACTGCCGGCAAAAAATGTGTAATTTTTTCTTGCGGCCGGTTACAGAAATAATGCTAGCAACATAAGTCAATAAATGTATGTTTGATAACATGTGCAAAGCAATGCTTTATGATCTATCAATGCACTGTAAAAATGTGTTTGAATTTGTACAAATAATTCTCTGGAAATAGTTGCCAAAGATATTTTTGTAACACTTCAAATAAATTAGACTAAATTTTACAAAAAAAAACCTTAGTTTGGAATGCGTAAAACTGAAGTCGAATTCTAACAAGCAACTTTTTTTAGACTTCAAGTATACTATAAACATTCAGCTACAAAATCTGAATGCCAGTTGTGGTGTGGTGAAAGTTCCTTAAATCCAAGATGGTGGGTAGTGATCGCCCTTAAGGCTCAGCTTGACCAGCATTGCAGAAATTCTTACTTTTCTAGTCATAATTTCGGATTCTGAGTAATAACTGACAATTTACGATTATAGAAAATTTACATTTTACGAGTTTTTAATATTTTTGTGCGTAATTATAATTATGTGTTGTAAAAAATCAGGAACTTATTTATATTTTATCAATAAGTTCCTTCGTTTTTGCAAGCAGGAAACAACACACAATGAAAATTAGATACGGAAGTATGTATTAAACCACTAGTAAATTGTAAATATTCTATAATCAAACATTGCCAATAATAGCTGTGAAACTGAAATTACGACATGAAAACGAACACTTTGTTCATAACAGAAGAAGCAGAGCCTTAATTAAGGCTCCCGCCTACCTGGAGCTGTTTGTTCTCCACGTCTGAGGCCGAGAAGCGTGGGAGCGATAAGGACGACTCTGCCACGCGTATCAAGTGCGCCATCGCCGCTTTTGCGCTAGACTATGAACTGGCATGGTGTGTTCTCGTCGTTCTGCGTCTATCTATGGGACTTTAAGCGATGACTCTATCATTTTATTGGTGAAAAGTTAGCAATAAAGTCGTGAAAAGTTACAAAATAGTGTTTGCAACTTATTTCGCTCCAGTCTGAAGTGTTGTTATTTATTTTTGTGTGCAAACAGATTGTGCACACGTGGAATAGATTGTTTAGGAAACGTGTATTATACACATACCGCAACACAGTTCGCACACAGAAGGCCATCCCAAGGTGTNCGTCGTTCTGCGTCTATCTATGGGACTTTAAGCGATGACTCTATCATTTTATTGGTGAAAAGTTAGCAATAAAGTCCTGAAAAGTTACAAAATAGTGTTTGCAACTTATTTCGCTCCAGTCTGAAGTGTTGTTATTTATTTTTGTGTGCAAACAGATTGTGCACACGTGGAATAGATTGTTTAGGAAACGTGTATTATACACATACCGCAACACAGTTCGCACACAAGATAGAAGGCCATCCCAAGGTCTTTGCATCCTTGCTAATTTGTGTTTATTTATGTTTTTTATAATGTACAAATGAGATCAATATTAAATTTTACCTTATTATACATACAGATTTATTTTACAGAATTTCTGAAACCACAATGGACTGATTTTAATTAGTATTTTCTCATGAGAGGTTGAAAGAAGAGTAAACAATGAGTTAATATTTACTACGGTCACACACGAAACAAAAACAACCTGGGCAGGGGTCGCGGTGGTGTAGTGGTTAGAGCACTCGCCTCCCGGCGGAGTCGGGCTCAGATGTTTGAAAGTGGGATTTGTGGCGGACGGGTTTACTCGGGGATCTCCCGTTTCCCCCGCCCCTTCATTCCGGCGCTGCTTTATACTCATCTCGCTACACCCTCACTGGCTCTGAAGACCTCGATGTTAAGAGCCACCCAAATCTCTTCACTCACTCACAACATGGGCAAAGAATTGTGAGCTTAAAATTATATGTTTAGATGCTCTGCGCGTTGACAGCTCTTAAACTCACATATTTGATCTGAAAAGAAAGCTGTAGTGAAACAAACACAAATCCAAGGCGGACGCAGCACTACCCCTTGTAACGTCCCCGCTTGGCTGGCGCTTGAACTGCACTGTAGTGTTAGAAATACACGTTTCCCCACGAAACTATTAAACGTGCGTCCATTGTGCCCTTCTACAAAGTCAACACACTTCAGACCAGGGCTGTCCATTGTTTTCAATACATCAGGCACATTAGAAACATCGTTTCAGAGTACTCCGATAAGTCTTAATGCGCTTAGCGGCGATGGCACACTTGATGTGCGTGGCAGTGTCACCCTTATTGCTCCCATGCTTCTCAGCCTCAAACCAGGGAAATGGTTCCGGGTAGGCGGAAGCCTTAAGGGGAACCTTTTCTTGCAATATTGAATTCTTGGTTTATCTAGATTGTTTATGTTTTTAAAAAAGAAAATTCCGAAAGTTCCGAAAGTACCGTTATACCTAATAACTATTGTTCTAACCCTGCGGTACAGACAAGAACACTACGAACTCATAACCGCGCCAGAATATTAATTCTGCCAAAATTTGGCGAAACTTATATTATGACATAAATACGAGTTCGTAGTTCTGTCTCAGTGTCTGTACTGCAGTGTAAAGTGAAAAAGAGGATGCAGAGATTACGGCGGCTCTTAACATCGATATCTTGATAGCCGATGAGAGTGAAGCGAAGTGAGTATGGAGCAGTGCCGGAATGAAAGGGCGGGGTAAACTGGAGATTCCCGAGAAAACCCGCCAACCAGCGGCATCGTCCGGCACTGTTCCCACATGACAAAATCAAGGAGCGAGCCCGCCGGGAATAGAAACCCGGTTCTCCTTGGTGGGAGGCGAGTAGTCCGACCATTAAACCACCGCGGCCCCTTAAATGTTTTAGATACAGAAATGTTCTGTCGGAAATGTAAAATGATGTAAATGGGACAGCAGAGCAGAGCGAGTTGAGGTGTGGTAGGAGGCCCGTGGCTGACTTCACAGCGGCGGCAATAGCGGCTAATGAGGCCGGCCTTGAGGTGCGTGTGTTATATGTGTGTTCCCTGGAACTGGAGGTGCTCCTGCTAACGAGAGCAAATCACTACCACTGCTCCTTGCCCCTGGTCGTACTCTCCGGGTGCTATGCCTCTGCACATCTAGCCGCCGCGCCCCAGTATGCCTGCCGGGGTGAGGCGAGCAGCTTTACGTCGTCGTAGAGGCCGCGGTGGTGTAGTGGTCAGACTACTCGCCTCCCACCAAGGCCTCCCACCGGGTTTCATTCCCGGCGGGGTCACTCTCGGATTTTCTCATGAGGGAATAGTGCCGGACGAAGTCGCTGGTCGGCGGGTTTTCTTGGGAATGTACCTTTTCCCCGCGCTTTCATTCCAGCACTGCTTNTGCCGGACGAAGTCGCTGGTCGGCGGGTTTTCTTGGGAATGTACCTTTTCCCCGCGCTTTCATTCCAGCACTGCTTCATACTCACTTCGCTTCACCCTCATCGGCTCTGAAGACCTCGATGTTAAGAGCCACCCAAATCTCTTCACTCACTCTAAAACATTTTACTCACATTTTACACTTTTTTGATTTGTTAAATAGATTTTTCCTTTAAGTTATTTTTTTAGTTTCTGACACACGTGGTAAGTCACAATGGCAAGGAAAAAGCAAATATTTGTAAGCGAAAATCTTGACTGGCAAGGAAATACCTTCCGTTAAAATTAAACTGGATCCCTAAACTAGTACCAGAGGTAATTTACCTTCGGCATGATCAGAGTTTTTATCAGAAATAAAATACCAAATTAATTGTAAATTCAAGTAATATATATTTTATTACAGAGTGGTTTACAACAATAAAATGTATACGTGCATTATACATTATTTTTCTCGGCATCTTTTACACACTGAATGAGCCTATCAACCAATTTTTTTTTTCCCCTTAGAGTGCAGCGCGAAACTAATTTGGAAACTGACCACTGGTCCCCCTTCATGTAATGACTTATTCGGAACTCTATTAACCTTATACACTCTTAAGTACCACTTCTGTACCACTTCTTTAGTACAAACATACTTTACGAGACTATAAAAAGTAACAGGCAGAATGCTGTGCCTTTACTAGAATTTCTATAAATTCTTTTTGTACATCAATTTTACTGCCTGCTCAAGCATATAATTTGCAACATGATGAAAATAAACATATTCTTCTTCTCAATTTTAAAGTTTACACATAAATTTGCTATAAATTTGACATTTCTCAATATCCATCCAAACATACATATTGCTAGGCAAAATTTTACCAAATAGTTTATCGCGACATGACCCTAAATAGTGACACGGGGAGTCTTATTCCTTTTTCAAAAACCTAGGAAAAGGTNAAATAGTTTATCGCGACATGACCCTAAATAGTGACACGGGGAGTCTTATTCCTTTTTCAAAAACCTAGGAAAAGGTACTTGTGACCATGCTGAGGGATCCAGGAGTAGTTTCTTATCGAAAATGGCTATCAATCAATACGCCTTATTTAACACAGGGCCAACGTAGACGCCAAAGAAAAGTAATTAGTTTCTTCGGAGTGTTGAAATGTGTCAAAAAGCCACGTCGTTAAGGGGGACCAGGCCCTACCATTTTGGATTTTCCCCATAAATTACACTTCAGAACGTTCAAGGAAATTTTTCGCACGACATAGCATAAATAATAGTTTATAAAGCTTTATCAAACTATTAATTAATTTTTGACTAGTAACTGCCGGCAAAAAAATTAGTTATTTTTTATTGCCGGCGAGTTACAAACACGACACTGGCGATAGTAGTAAAGCCATATATGTATTAGAACATGTGCAAAGCAATGCTCTATGCTTTGTGAACGCCCAAAAAAATATATAAAATCTGTGTTGCAAGTCAACGGTGGAAATTCCGTAAATCCAAGATGGCGGGGACTGACCCCTCTTAAAAAACACAGCGCCGAACAGTCCTGTGTGCCAGCCATAGACTCAATATGAGGTAGGCCGCTTATTCGTCTTCTGCGCATGTACCCAACATTCACATACCCCAAACAACAGCAATCAAAGTCACATTGTCACCACTGATGAACGTGTTTGTTTATATCTTCATTTTCAAAAGATTAGCACTATTACATTAATAAAATACTTTTACCAGTTTGAATTAAATCAAACTGCATTGCAAATTATATATATGTACATCTCAAAGCATTTGTTTACAAATCAGTTTTCTAACCTAAAATCCAAACAATGTCGTTTTCTGTAAACTTGTTGGTAGGTGAGCAGTTCAATGTCGAGACACGGAGATTGGTTGTGCGCAGCCAGCGAGATAGGCCTACCTCGTATGTAGTGTATGGCGCCATGTTATCGCTGGCGACGTCACAGCTGGGGCTGTGGCTCACATGATGTGCTGGCCGCGGGACTTCGTGCTTGAACTGCGCTGCTGTGTGTTTCAAATCCGCGTTTTTTACTAAACCATTAAAAGTGTCTCCGTGATACCAATGTACGGAAAGAAAACACACGTCAGACGAAGTACGTACAATACTCTCGATACTTCATGTACATTATAAATACTATTCCAGAGCCCGCCAACATAGATAACAACGGCTCCTAATATCTCATAATATACTGGCTGGAAACATGAGAAACTAGCATAGGAACCTGCACTGAACTTTGCTGCAGACTTTCCATCAATAGACAATAAGGTCGCCGCTTAAAGTGCCATAGGTACACGCAACACGACGAGAACACTGCACGCCAGTTCAGCGCCTGGCACGTAGGAGCGAAGTGGCATTAGGCGCGCGTGTCAGTGTCGCCCTAGTCGCTCCCGCGCTTCTCTGCCTCACACGCGCTAACAACCTCCAAGTAGGCGGCGCCCTTAAGGCTCAGCCTCACGTGTAACGCAAGAATTCTTCGTTTGCGCGTCATAATTCCAGTTTCAGAGGTATTACTGGAAATGTTTGATTATAGAAAATTTACAATTGACTACTTGTTTAATATTTCTGTATCTAATTTTCACATTGTGTTAGTTATTGCTTGCAAAAAGGCACGAATNCAATTGACTACTTGTTTAATATTTCTGTATCTAATTTTCACATTGTGTTAGTTATTGCTTGCAAAAAGGCACGAACTTACTAATAAAATATAAATATGTTCCTGACTTTTTACAAGAAGCAGATAACACACAATTAAAATTACGCACAAAAATATTAAACAACTCGTAAAATGTAAATTTTCTATACGAGGGCATTGTCAGTAATTACTAGATTATGACGCGGAAACGCAGTATTTCTGCAAAAGAGGTCTCGAGAACCGACGAGGGTGAAGCAGTGGCATGTACGNGATTATGACGCGGAAACGCAGTATTTCTGCAAAAGAGGTCTCGAGAACCGACGAGGGTGAAGCAGTGGCATGTACGCGAGGCGGGAGATGACGCGCTGCAGCCCCTCCCAAGAAGTAAAATATAAATAAATGTTAACACATTTTGGAACATTAATGAAGATTGTGTACTGAAAATTGAAACAAACAATTGCAATAAGTTTCCCTTCGGTCTGCACTTGAAATTAAATTGGGAAAATATGTTTTTCTTATTGTGCAAAGTGCTCACTTCAGAAATCCTGTGCACGCGACTGATGTGAAGCGACGTGGGTATGGAGCGGCACCGAAATACAATGGCGGGGGAAACGGGATGTCCCCGAGAAAACCCGCCGACCAGAAGCATTGCCCAGCACGATTTTCACGTATGCATACGAAAACCCGAGACCCCGTGTCGCTGTGAGCGGACTGAAGCTCGGTTCGCGATGAGAAGCGTGTGCGTAATGAACGTGGATGTATCGAAATTACACTCTAGACTTGAATCAGTGAGAACTGAGCCAAGTCAGTGGAAAAAGCTAAAATTGAGCAACTGGAAAACAATGTCAGACAACCAATTAATATAGTGGCTGAATTCCACCGATTTATTTGTGATTCCGATTGAATGTCAAGAATTCCACTGCTAATCACTTGTTCCTAGCGAATAAGCTTGATTCGCCGGTCGGCAGTAGCTTATCAAATGACTTTCAANTTCCACTGCTAATCACTTGTTCCTAGCGAATAAGCTTGATTCGCCGGTCGGCAGTAGCTTATCAAATGACTTTCAATGAATGTTGTTTAACTGATTGATATCACTGATCCCGACTTCGAGTGATGCGAAACGATTCAAGATCGCCGTGTAAGAACGTTCTCGACGTGTACACATGTACGAAATTGCGATATTTTATTTCGTGTCGTGCCCGTAAGGCATCCAACCAATATAATTGTAGGAGAAAAGAAAAATAAGCAGTCCATTGCATAAATTTGAATATCTTATTTCTAAAGAAACTTTACGTTTNAATTGTAGGAGAAAAGAAAAATAAGCAGTCCATTGCATAAATTTGAATATCTTATTTCTAAAGAAACTTTACGTTTTATTTTCCTTTACTCGTTTAAATAAATATGTCTAAACTATCTATGTTATCTGCTAATAAATCACTACCTCACTAAAATCAAGTTAATTTAGAGCCGTGTACATTCATTTTGGATCATACATTCTTGTACACGTTCTCTTACGTATGCGAAATTGATCGTGAACTAGGCTCGACAAAATTAATGCTGTGGTTAGTAATGGTATGTAGATAGGGCTTAACGTCTTGTCAACAGCGAGGTCATTAGAGGCGGAGCAAGTTGCTCAGAGAATCAGGAGCGGGGAAGGAATAGGCCATGACATGTAGTGAGAAATCATACCAGCATTCACCTGGATTGATAAAACCTTGGAAAACAGAAATTAGGATGGGCGGACCGGGAATCGAACACACTTCTTCCCGAATGTGACTCCAGTGATTTACCACTGAGCCACCTCACTCAGTTACGACTAATCGAGAGATAAAATATTTCAAAATATTAAAATTAGAATAATCTACACTTTCAGTTATATTAAGCAATATTTTAGATATGTTTATGAAACACTGTATCTAATTTTAGATTATTATCATAATTTATTCACGGTTTATTTACACTCTTAATTAAACCTTTGAGAAATTACCCTATGCATGACGTGTTTGATTGTTTTTTAAATATGCCTCTTATTGCAAGTGTTGGACAATGGTGTTAACATAAAAGTATCTCATTTTTCGTTAAATTGGACCTTTACTTGTATTCTNTATTGCAAGTGTTGGACAATGGTGTTAACATAAAAGTATCTCATTTTTCGTTAAATTGGACCTTTACTTGTATTCTATTTATAAACTGTAATTTTTTATTTACAATTAATATGTATAAAATAAGGGAACATATGTGTGTGTTGGTAATGCCTAGAAAGAAATAGTTCTTATGCAAAGTATTATTACAGTGTGTTCACGAATGCGGTGCGTTGTCCCTTTGGCGTAATTTTGTAGACTTGGTTAAGATTTGTATGCATGAGGCGGAGGAATNTATTGCAAGTGTTGGACAATGGTGTTAACATAAAAGTATCTCATTTTTCGTTAAATTGGACCTTTACTTGTATTCCATTTATAAACTGTAATTTTTTATTTACAATTAATATGTATAAAATAAGGGAAAATATGTATGTGTTGGTAATGCCTAGAAAGAAATAGTTCTTATGCAAAATATTATTACAGTGTGTCCACGAATGCGGTGCGTTGTCCCTTTGGCGTAATTTTGTAGACTTGGTTAAGATTTGTATGCATGAGGCGGAGGAATNCACGAATGCGGTGCGTTGTCCCTTTGGCGTAATTTTGTAGACTTGGTTAAGATTTGTATGCATGAGGCGGAGGAATATCCTGGAAGTAGAACTTTAGCACGGCTTCAGAAAAGGTGGAACTAACCGTGAATGCAATATACCTAGAGACCGTAAAAATTAGCGTGTTCATTTCGAGACAAGTTGGAATTCACAAACTTGTACGTTCATACTACTTTCGTAATTGGTCGAGCGTTGTTTTACGCCTCCTGGAGATAAGTGGGCCAATAACAAACACGCAATAAATTGTAGGTTCAATCACCGCCTTGTACTGCCACAACAAGAAACCAATGAAAAGCTAGTATCAGTATGGGTGTCTATAGGACTGTGAAGTCTAGCCAACTCGGGAATTTTTCAGGTGTCTAACTATACCGTCACTTCCGCGCAATTAATTACCATACAGCCGGACAGTTTTGATGCGGCGTCGCTGGCTGCTGAGTGCTTGCGGGCGCAGCGCCTACCTGGCCTCAAGTCCTGGGCCAGCAGCTCCGCTAAAGGCGCTACATTCCGTACCAGACTGTGCAAGGTCTATCACAGCAGGTTTTATATCAGCTTCCGCGGAGCCGTCGTGGTATATGTCGCCTGCTTGCACGGCCGCACTTCCCTTCCACGTCTGGTAACACCATCTGTCTCATTTCCTGCCGCCGGCTCCATGCCAACTTTCGTATATGGCCGATCAATGGCAATGCTCGTGCATAACTAGTACTTGAGACGAGCTGATGATGAAGTTAAACAAGCACATTTTGAGTATACTGTAGTGAGGTTGAACGAAGCAATATGATATCGATATAGTGGTTTTTTTAACACGCACAAGTTACTAGCTATCAGTTCTACAATCGGGGTCGATATTGTCTACGAAATATACACTCAGCTGCGCTAGTTCACTAGCCGCTGTAGTGTTTGAGATTAACCATGCCGGCTCTGCACCACGCCTTATGGAATCTTGTACAAGAGCAAGTACGGCAACAGGTGTCGCATAATGTTGGCTAAGGGGCACGTGTACCTCNAACAGGTGTCGCATAATGTTGGCTAAGGGGCACGTGTACCTCACCCTTGAACTGCGTTGCAGCGTGTTTCTTGACGACACTATTTTACGTCATCCCATTATGTTCACCTGCGAAAAGAAAACACATCCCAGATGAGGACGGAATGGTACTTTAAACATGTCATCTATGATATTAGGCAGACTACACCCCATCCGCCACATCAAAACTCTATATCCAAGTGGTTCGAAGCCCAGTGTTATACAGAAGTCCTGTCCGTGCAAACTGCAGCATCGTACAGCACTCATTCCCTCTTTCAGCTGCCCCTCTAACAGCCTTTCCTTCTGACTACTGGTAGAACGAAAAACGCAGCTACGCACTGGCAAGCCTTCCATCACTACAACTGCAAACATCCGTTGCAGACAATTACGTCATCACCGTGCACTACAACTCACCGAGATATTTCTAGGTTTCTTCTAAATTTCCACATTCTCCGTCCTTAGTTGCCAGACCGAAATTACTGCGCGGCATTATTTGTGAACACGAAAATTACCACCGTAGAGTACTTTACTCGCCCACCCAAGGCATAAAATCTTGACAAGGATGAACAGGATTCATAGGGTATTTAGGGAACATTCCTTCAGCGCATGTAGTGTGTGGGTTTAATAGGATGTACCGAAATAGACCAACGATTTATCTCCTTACATTTGGTATCAGGCAACCACAAAATCCGAAATCCTATTCAATTTATTTTAGACCTCCATACTATTTAGAGTAACGTAACAAGGTGCGTATGTTTAATTGGTGAATACAGTCCGTTTTTGACATACATATTCAGCCTACGAGTAGGAACTCGTAGGCTGAATATTCACTTTTATTTTAAAACATATTTTGATAGAGCAAGATAAACAGACGAAATTTTGATGTAAAACATAAGAGACCGTCCAAAACGAAGTAAACAGTGCGCTTTGTACAGTTTAAATTCCAAATATTGGTCAGAAATTGAAGTAACGCAGTTTACAGTTTTTGGATACAGCTACAGCAAACTGCATTTCGAAATATCACGTAACTTTGTTATCGTTGCGGTAAAAATTAACAGCATCCTAGAGAGCCGGCAATCTTGTAAATTAATATGGCAACAAGCTAGACTGCAATGCTTTGTGCGCGCGAGTCTCGTTTAGTTGCTCATTGGCTGTTGTTCCATTTTTAGTCCAGAGCACGAAGCACGGGATTCGTTCGGTCCTTGTTTCCTTTCATGTTTGTTACTGGCTCACTCAAATGTAATTCAATTTAAAAGTAACTCGTATATAGACGTGGCTTAAGTCTCGCTATTTACGAAATGAAGTTGTGAAAGAGTGGCATATGGAGGCACAAGAGTAGTTGTGACAGTCGCGCACGGCTTTGTCCAGGAAGTACTGTCACGCACAGCATGGAGTGGAGAGGTTAGACCCGCTCTAGACAGTGAGGCGTGGACAGTCGGCGAGGGTGGAGTGAGGTGGATTTGGAGTAGCGCCGGAATGCAAGGGCGGGAGAAAACGAGAGTGCACCGACAAAGCACGCCGACCAGCGGCATCGTCCGGCACCCGGATTACAGCACGTGGAAGTCGTGTCGGTGAATGAAGAACAACCAAAGGAAACTGCATCACCAAGAAAGGCGTCAGCCGCGGGGTGGATAAGCAAGCGCGACCGGCCTTTAGCTGGCCACTGCGTTGTAGTTCCTGGAAGAGGCGGTACGAGCGGTAGTGAGGCGTGGTGTCCGAGTGGCCTGCCTTAGCTGCCCAAGTCTGAGACAGTGAGCTGCACGCATGCAGGAGTGTGTGACGTCAGCGGCGAGGCGCGCGTGCAGAGTGGCTGTGGTAAGTTTCCGCGGGTGCCGGCAGTGTGTCGCGGAAAAATACTGAGGTCACCCGCGATCAGCCGATGGAATATAGCATACACAAGCTTTGCCTGTGATCTTCTGCTCAGAATTTTAAGCGTCGACTATAGAAATCTGTTCAGAAAAGAAACAGCATTGTTGCTATAGTTTAAAACAGTGGAAAACGACTGTTTCGCAGTGAAATTCTACTACTCGAATCAGTAAAAATCGCTCCTCTTAGAATCAGTGGAAAACCACTGGTTGTTTCAGTGAAAGAATTTCACTGATTGAATAAGTGACGTGAAACAATTTTACTTATTGAATCAGTGATGGCCAACTGCAGCTGCGAATTAAATATTGTTATTATTGAATTTTGCCGAATAAATACGAGAAATAAACATTTTTAATACTTGAATACAGTCGAAATTTCGTTGGGTACGTAGACCAGGAAAAATTCTTTCGGCAGGTACGTTAACTCGTCCCGTTTGTTCAAGGCACTAAGCGAGTGCACCCTTCCAAATGCTAAAATGGCCGAAAATATTTTATGACCACTAGGACAACATGCGCACATTTTTCTTTTTTAAGAGCGAGAAAATGATTGCTTTCACGAGGGGGCCTCGGGGTGCGTCTTATAAAGAGATTATGAAAAAAAATAGTCCGCCTGCGACTAAAGTAGGCCACTGATTGGTCGGAACGAAGTTTTCCGAAAATGCAGGAGTAATTAGCCAATGAGAGAGATTGTCACGTGATATGGTTAGCCAATGAGACTCAATAGAGGGGATTGAGTAATTGTTGGAGCAATTAAATATATTGGAAGAGGGTGGACCAAATGCGACTAATTGGACGAACGAAGGTGAATAATTGGTGGAAGCCTGCCAAATAATTAACCAATGAGAATCATTGTTGTGGGTAGGGCGAACTCATATAATTGGCCGAACGAATATGAGTAATTAGTCAATGAGAAACATTGGTGGGGGTAGATCAATTGGGCAATTAAATATATTAGAAGGGGATCGAACAAAGGTGAGTAATTTGTGGAGGCCTGCCAACTAATTAACCAATGAGAATCATTGGCGTGGGTGGGGCGAATGCATCTNAATGCGACTAATTGGACGAACGAAGGTGAATAATTGGTGGAAGCCTGCCAAATAATTAACCAATGAGAATCATTGCTGTGGGTAGGGCGAACTCATATAATTGGCCGAACGAATATGAGTAATTAGTCAATGAGAAACATTGGTGGGGGTAGATCAATTGGGCAATTAAATATATTAGAAGGGGATCGAACGAAGGTGAGTAATTTGTGGAGGCCTGCCAACTAATTAACCAATGAGAATCATTGGCGTGGGTGGGGCGAATGCATCTAATTGGCCGAACGAATGTAAGTAATTAGCCAACGAGAATACATTGGTGGGGGTGGAGCAATTGAGCAATGAACTATATTGGAAGGGGAGTGGTGGGGGTGGAGGCCTGCCGACTAAACAGCCAATAGCAATTGGCGAGGGTCAGTCGTCTGTTNTTTTTTTAAATAATTTTTAATTATAATTTTTAAAAATAATATTTTTATAAAAACTTTTATAAATAATACATTTTAATAATAATTTTTTAAATACATTTTTTGAATGTTATGGGTTTTCACGGTTAAAGATTACCGGGGTCAAGGTCAAAGGTCAAGAAGATCACATATATCCAACATGTCGGACAAGATGGCCGCCGGGGTCGGAGTGATAGAGCATGAATAGCTTCGTGCTCCGACGCCAGACGCCGATGTGCCAAAGAAATATTTTTTCAACTACTAATAATGTTTTAAAGACGACATAAGGAACTTTGGTAAAGGAATTGGAACACAATTCTATGTCTAGTAGATGTTTTATGTATCTAAATACATATTGTTGTACCGAATACGGCAAATGAGCATTGTTGTTTAAACACACTTACCTTAACGTAATTGCCAACATTTCCGCGGGTAATATAGCAATCCTTAATTTGGTGTCTTCCGATTTTATTACATACTTGATTCGTGTTGCTACACACGACGTCACTAGACACCAGAACGCCGACAACTGACGTCTGCGATGTTTCTAACGCGGGTGTGAACCGTACAGTTTGCATCGATAAAACGCGCGTTTTAATAGTTGCACCTCTCTTCAACGCAAGTGTGAACCGGCCCTAACAGCCATTTTTACTAGCTGTTTAACTGAACTATCAGCGAAAAAACAAATCAGTAAGAAACAGTGAAAATAAAATGGGNAGCCATTTTTACTAGCTGTTTAACTGAACTATCAGCGAAAAAACAAATCAGTAAGAAACAGTGAAAATAAAATGGGTGATGAATCAGTGGAAAATGTCACTGTATCAATAAATATAGGTAAAACTGGCACTTTTCACTGATTCATCAAGTTAAATTCACTGAAATAACGGTTGAATTAGTCAGGTACTGTTATCTGATTGAAACATTGAAATTCTCACTGATTCAGATTTAGAGTGTAGCTTCCTACTAACTCTACTCACATGTAACTCTACTCACACTCTATTTCAATGTAATTTATAAATGATATTTGTGGTTTCGCTGGCGAGGTTTGAATCAGCGATACACAACATATCTTCAGAACCTCGTAAAGGTGGCCGCCTGGTTGAAGGCATTTTGCACACCTGATGCCTAAAGGGGCGGAAGCGCTAGGAGGCATGGGCACAACTCTCTCAACGCCTCTACGCGCAAAACACTGAACTGGCGTGCAGTCTTGTCGACGATAACGCGCCTCTATGAGACCTTCAGCGGAGACCCTGCCATTTTATAACGTAANCGCCAGGAAGGAAAACCCGACTTATTTTTATATAGTAGATGATGCACGTCCATATTCCTTTTTTAATGTTTTGTACCGGAATGTTCATACCTAAAAATGTCCGTGAAAACACCCATTTGAGCCATTTTCACTGTCACAAAAACGTGCTTTAGAGAAAAATGGAGGATCTGAAAGACGCATACAGACGCGTAACGTTTCTTAAATGCTATTCGTAAGCAGACCTCACTCAGCCACGTTGGACGGTTTTTTAATAAAGCGTTTTCTGCCACCAGGGATGCTCCTTAAGATGGCTGCCACTTTAAGGGGCCNAAGCGTTTTCTGCCACCAGGGATGCTCCTTAAGATGGCTGCCACTTTAAGGGGCCTCCCTGGTGGCAGTATGGGGTCTGGTTGTAAGAAAATGTGTCTATTCTATCTGAATTTTCAACATAAACATGTCACTGAACTCACGGCTTCATAACATGCTATGCAAATGGGTATACTCTCATTAAAAAAAACCAAAGTTGGCATCGTTATCTCAGTAATAATACATCTCGGAACAGACATAAACGGTGTCTTATGAGCTCCATAGTGCCATTTCCAAATTCCAAGTCAAAATTTTGATATCTTCAGCAGTTCGGAACATATTTGAGGTAATATCTTATATGAATAACTCTATATATCATGAAGAAGTTTACTCCGGGATGTGATAAACAATGAATGGCAACTGATGATGGAAACGTACACATTTTGATTTACATTTCAATGATTTTGAAAACTTTATAGAAGAGTCATGGCCTTGCTTTGCGTATGCAGCCACTTTGGAGCAGTAGCGAGCGCACCGATGTTTGTGGGTTTTTCTTCAATTGTATTTTCCTATTCCCTGTTTCGTTACGGCGCGGCACTTGCATGCGCGGCGCTTGAACCGCGCTGCAGTGTGTTTGAAATACGCATTTTTCAACGACACTATTACACGTGCGTCCAATGTGCTCATCTACACTTCAGACGAGGGCTATTGAGTGCTTTCAAGACGTAACGCCAGTGGCGTGTGGTGAAGCGTTGCAAGGTAAGATGGTGCTTGGTCAATGCTGTACACACTCGGTGCACGCAGCAGGAATCAGAAACCAGACTATTGTCTGTCTCATATAATTTGGTGAGATTTTGATAGTTCGACGTAAGTAGCGCCAAATGTTTACTTTTCGNAGACTATTGTCTGTCTCATATAATTTGGTGAGATTTTGATAGTTCGACGTAAGTAGCGCCAAATGTTTACTTTTCTTTTATGTATCCTTTCGCCATCAGCTGGTGCGTCAAGTGGAGGCTGTATTTTTTATCAACACGCTGTCAGCTAATCCACTAACCATTGCACTGTAATGCTAATCAAACTTTAAGGTATCTATAGACTGGCATCTGTCTAAAAAATTCGTAGGTTATAAATGTAAAAATATAAAGCCTTGCAAAAAATTAGATATTTGCTAACTCTTTTTTAAATTATCCGAGACAGCGAATTTGGGTTAACATTTGCGAGGCGGTAATTGTAGCTCTTATCACACTTTGGACGTTAGAGCTAATATGTTTAGAATTGAAATAAAAATAATTTTGGGAACTTGCTTGACAATGCACTTTCATTCGCCAAATCACCAACGACTTTGCAAAGAGGGCGGCAGAACAACATGGCGTGTAATGGACGTAGAGTAACGATTACCGGCCCAAAGGAAATTACCAGTTAACAAAATCGCTGTACACGGAAATACATGTTACTTTAAAATTTATACAGAGCTCGNGCCCAAAGGAAATTACCAGTTAACAAAATCGCTGTACACGGAAATACATGTTACTTTAAAATTTATACAGAGCTCTCGGAAAAATAAAACCATTGGTATATGTTCGTAAATTTGTTATTTTACATCAAAAGAAAGCTATATTTTTCTAGCTGGTTAGTGCTTCGGGAGAGAGACAGATGGCGCATGGCATAGCAAGTAGCGCTTTTGTGAGCCGCATGTGTTTCTCAACAGGTGGCAGCACGTTGGCCTGCTACTTANGGGAGAGAGACAGATGGCGCATGGCATGGCAAGTAGCGCTTTTGTGAGCCGCATGTGTTTCTCAACAGGTGGCAGCACGTTGGCCTGCTACTGATCCTGTCTTTTTAAAAGTTGATTTTTCTCATTTTACTGACTTGAAACGACAAGAGTTTGAAATATATTTCGTCAAATTATTCGAAAAAATAATTCAACAATACCCTGCGATATTTCTGTAGGCTTTTGGAAATAATGTCAAGCGTGTATGGAAAGCAAGGATGGAGAGTGGGGATGTGACGTAAAAAGATCTCCCAAGGTTTGAAGTCGTTTAATTTTAATACGGATCGCTTTAATGTGCCTTTCATTTTCAACACCTATTCATTACTGCTTTAGCACGAAGTTTAGTTTGTAACACTAAAAACCGCTGTTTTATGACCACGTAAAATAATATGTATTAATCAATCTAAGAACTTTTTCTTATCCGCGTATTTTCTGCTTGTCTAATGTGCGTCGGCAGTGCACTCAGAATAGCCAACGTAATATTAATTTTTGTTCGTTCAAGCATTAGCTGATACAGCATTTTGTAAATGGTACGTTATTTGTTTCGTATACGCCAATTGCCACTCACTGACTGTCAAAATCTCGCCAACTTATATGAGACAGACAATAGAGCCGGGAGAAACAGAATATACTGCGGCCACTCACGAGATAGCGGCGAGGCACCCATTACACAAGAGCTGTGACGTCAACTGCACTACTACGTTTAAGTGGCCGATGTGTAAACTAGCAAACGATTAGGTATAGCACAGAGCAAAACACAGCTTACCTTACAACAGTTCACCACACGCCGCTGTGTCACGCACATTAGAAGCAACATTTTACAGCACTCCAACATAGCTAAAAACGGCTTTATCAAAGCGCTATATCTGAAAATATACGAATCAGACAAACACATAACTACTCAAGGGCCCTGCATTGAACCTTCCTACAGACGTTCCATTAATACAATAACAGTGCCACCGCTGAAAGTCCACAGTGCGATGAGAACACTGCACGCCAGTTCAGACAGAGCCTTGTGCTTAGCGGTGATGGCGCACTTGATGCGCATTGCAGTGTCGCCCTTATCGCTCCCGCGCTTCTCCGCCTCAAATGCGGAAAGAAGCACCGAGTATGCACGAGTCTCTTCGTGCACATGATTGTCTCATTAAGCGTAGGGAATATCCCCTTACTTTTCGTGGAATCGTCCCACTCATTTGTGAAGCTTTTTTTCTTTGCAATTACAGAATGCCCATACTTAATGTAAATGTACGACACATTTGTAAGGTTATCGTTCTTTACGAGTAAGGCCCCTTTGCTGCAAAAGAACTTTCTCTCAGTTGTTTATAGCGTATCTCGCGACTAGACTTCTACGCGTCGGTGAACATAGGGAACATATGGCCGCGGATAAGATAAGTACTTTGCTGTACCATTCGTTATGGATAGGAATTGACTGCTCACGATCAGAAACAACATTTGAACATGACTAGATACGCTGGTGGTAACCATCCGTTACATCAGAAGTCAGCGTAAAAACTTCACATGGCATTCACAACATAATTAAATGATAAAGCCTGCTCAGATACACGCTTTACCACAAACATTTATGCAGTATGTAATCACAAATTTAGAAAAGATTTACTAGAAACTGTTTTTACATACATTTGCACGGGAAGTGTGCAAATTACGTGATAATTGTGAAGAAGCATTGTTTATGAAGACCACGTATAATTTTTATGAGAACAGGTAAGTAAAGAATACGACATAAAAACAGTATTTTATACTGTAGTTCAAGAAGCAAATTAAAATATTCGAGGCCCTGATTATAACTGATAAATCTTTGATGCCCTTAAAGCGCCGGACGAAACATTAACCATCATCACAAATTTTTGAAGTCGTGAATTATTTCCGATACATAATTAAGAAGCTGGAGTCCATCCACTTTTCTTTGGAAGTTTTTCCTTACCCAGCNAATTATTTCCGATACATAATTAAGAAGCTGGAGGCTATCCACTTTTCTTTGGTAGTTTTTCCTTACCCAACATATGTATTTTCGAACTGACAATCTTGTTACTGCACGCGCTGATTAAGTACTACTGGACGCAGAGTTTATAAACCTGTTCTTCTCACTACTGACGTGTTGGTCTTGTAATCCTCAACCAGCGCGAATGTTACTAAGCTGAACTACATTTTGAAGAGCTGCCTGCTGAGTTCACACAAAGGTTGACTGTTGTATGTGTGTACGTAGGGATTAACGTCTCGTCCACAGCGAGGACACTACAGAAGGAGCAAGTTGCTGAGGGAAGCAAGAGCAGAGAAGGTATCGGCCATGATCTGTAGTAAGGAACCGTTCCTGCATTCGCATGGAGTGATTTCGGGAAACCGTGGTAAACGGATATCAGGATGGTAGCACCGGGATTCGAACCCACGTCCTGCGGAATGAGAGTCCGAAGGTTTCCAACTCCGCCACCTCGCTTGCTGGTTGGCTGGCTGTGGTGTAGGTGCTCGAATCACTCCGGCGAACAGCGGACACAGAAAACAGCGCCCACCAAGCGACCTCCACTTTCACAGAGAAGAAAAACACCTGTGATTAACATCGACCACCTTGAGGTATACACGCTTCCTGGTCAAGTACGCTGCATTCAGCAAAACCATACGCTTTACAGTTAAATGACACATGGCGGCGTCTGGTAACACAGCTGTTGCGTTTTGGTTACTTCGACCTCGTGGTTGTACGTGACCTTGTATATATCCCGTTATAGGCTGATTGCATAACAAGAATGAGAAGAAGTGGATACGTGAAAATGAGACAAGGAAATAACCCAGACGTTTCTTGACCACTAAGACAGATCTCCTGTATACGCCTTCTTGGCCTACTGGTCATCCAGTTTACAACTTTACTTCCGTTAACAAAGCACATCACTGTGGGAAAATTCGGTAATGTTTATATTTTGTGTGCATGTGGAAGAGATACTGTGAGTAATAAACTATTATGGGAGTAAACACTTTTGGTTGTAAAGTAACAGTCATTTTAACTGCTAAGATATTTATTTTTACCAAATTTGAATCACTTGGAAGATTGAAATAAACTAAGGTGAACTCCTTTACTCAGTATACTTTAACTCATGATACACTATTCCATTTTATACAAAAATTATAAAAATTAATTGTTTGCAAACAAACAAAAACTGTACATAATACCTCGAAAAAATAAAAAGAACAGTTTCAAAAAGCGTGAACTTCGTGGGATGGTCTGTGACTTTGCATTTTAATACAAATCATTATTGAACGTTGTTTTCCACCAGAGTATAAAGATGGATATGATTGTGTGCGATTGCAATCAATAGATATGTGACATTGGCTGCAATAGCACAAAAATACGCAACCTATATGCATTTAAAAATGGAAGTGTTCGCCTACTCTATTTACTAGTATCACGACCACGCAAATGCAGGAAAATACCACTCAATTACAACAGTAAACTTTATACTAGGCCTACCATCTCTGAATCGATTGTGGGCATGAAAATTTTTCTACTTTGTAATTAATATTTTATCGAGGAAAATATTTATAAAATGAGGCAGTTAGAGCTGCGGAGAAGTGGATCCTACATCCGCCTACCAGTCGAACCTAGTTTCTCCTACTAGTCGATATTAGGAACACCGAGATTGATGTGTTTGTGTCAAAGTGAAAGTCAAAAAAAATAAAGAAATGGTATTGAGACAGATAAAAACCAAGTGGGCACGTAAAGAAACGTAACATACCGTTAGAATATAAATAAACTTGATTCAAGATAATTTAAAAAGTAACCAAATTAAGGTATAAAACTACGTTGATTTAAGTTTTGAAAAGCGAGACAATAAATTATATATTCTGCAGTCAAGTGTAAAAAGTTACAATCCAAAAATACTTCTGTACTTTCGTCTACTTAGAAAGGTGTACGAAAAAAACGCAAATATACAAGTTTTCAAATTGTTATTCTGCTCGTCGCACCGCACATAAGATGAGTTCATTTACCATACTACTTTTGGCATCGGGAGATACTCTTTCCCATTCCCGATTTTCTAAATTTTTCGAAGAAAGTGTGTATCCTGCGTCAGTAGAATGATTTAGATTAGTCTGGCACAAGGGAATGGGGAAGTAGGAACCAGGCACCGGCCGCCATGATGTGATGTCACCCAACCGCCATATTGGATCTATGTGACCCTGACCCTTGACCTTAAACCTTTGCCCGTGACCTTAAAAAACCTTGAACCAATTTTTTTAATTGCAGAAGAATTATAAAATTCCAAAATATGTATAGCAAATTTAAAAAATTTATAAAACATATATATTTAAAAAATATTCAAAGATGTGCATGTAAGAGGTCCGGGCTTCGCTGACAGGTGGATCGACTACGCTCCCGACACGACCGGCCCTCGCCAGGTCGGGCAGTGTCCATTTCGTCAGCCATGTTATTTATTGACGACCATTACCTTGACCTTCAACTTAGACCTTGGATGACCTTGAAACCAAAACATTTTAAAAATTCCCAAAAAACCTTGAAACTTGACTCAAGACCATTGACTCAAGACTGTTGACTCAAGACTATTGACTCAATACTGTTGACTCAAAACTCTTAACTCAAGACTCAAAACTCAAGACACAAGATTCAAGACCCTTGACTCAAGACCCTTGACCCAAGACTCAAGACCGTAGACCCAAGACTCACAACCCCTTGAACCAAGACTCAAGACCCTTGATCCAACACCCATGACCATTAACCTTAAACCCAAAAAAATCCTACAAATATTTTTTAACAATCCAAAAATATCTAAAAAATTTCAAAAATAAAAAATTAAAATTAAAATTTTTGAATGTTTAGACATAACGGGGTCTGGAGCCAAAGCCGACAGCATGCTCTGTCATTCCGATCTTTCGGCTGCCATGTTATGATGCCACCAAAACACCCTATTGAATCCAAGTGACCTTGAACTTGACCTTTGACATTGACCCTGTGNACGACCATTACCTTGACCTTCAACCTAGACCTTGGATGACCTTGAAACCAAAACATTTTAAAAATTCCCAAAAAAACTTGAAACTTGACTCAAGACCATTGACTCAAGACTGTTGACTCAAGACTATTGACTCAATACTGTTGACTCAAAACTCTTAACTCAAGACTCAAAACTCAAGACACAAGATTCAAGACCCTTGACTCAAGACCCTTGACCCAAGACTCAGGACCGTAGACCCAAGACTCACAACCCCTTGAACCAAGACTCAAGACCCTTGATCCAACACCCATGACCATTAACCTTAAACCCAAAAAAATCCTACAAATATTTTTTAACAATCCAAAAATATCTAAAAAATTTTAAAAATTAAAAATTAAAATTAAAATTTTTGAATGTTTAGACATAACGGGGTCTGGAGCCAAAGCCGACAGCATGCTCTGTCATTCCGATCTTTCGGCGGCCATGTTATGATGCCACCAAAACACCCTATTGAATCCAAGTGACCTTGAACTTGACCTTTGACATTGACCCTGTGNGCCATGTTATGATGCCACCAAAACACCCTATTGAATCCAAGTGACCTTGAACTTGACCTTTGACATTGACCCTGTGACCCTGTATGACCTTAAACCCAAAGAATTACAAAATTCTCCAAAAAATAAAACAATTAAAAAATTCCAAAAATTAATAAAAAAATTATTAGAAATAATTTTTAAAAACTTACATTTCAGGAGGTTCCTAAGGCACAACATCAAACAGACGACTGACCTCCCTCTAATCAAACACATTGTATTAACATTCTCCTCCCCTACCCCCTCAACACTGGTCATTCTGTCGAATGCACACCACCCGCCATATTGTTCTTTTTCGTTTGTCAAATTTGTTTACATTGTCAACACCTAGGTGGCACTGACGACCCCAACCATGTTATATCTGGGTGACCTTCACCTTGACCTCACATCTGTAACCTTGGCCCTGCGCCCATGACTTTGGATAACTTTGAACCCAAAAAATAATTATATTTTTTTTTATAAAAGCCAAAACAATAAAAAAATTATTAAAAAGTGGAAAAATAATTAAAGTCTTCTTCTTGTATCAATCTTTCGACCAATCTCGCAATCTTTCCATCAAGCAGCACTACAATCAGTACCGCTATCAGCACCGCAATCAGTACTGCAATCAGCAATTCACACCAATCCACACACAGTCAACACACCAAACCGCATAACAATCAA
The DNA here is from genome assembly GCA_002778355.1 of Clitarchus hookeri. Lineage (NCBI taxonomy): Eukaryota > Metazoa > Arthropoda > Insecta > Phasmatodea > Phasmatidae > Clitarchus > Clitarchus hookeri. The sequence goes on from NQII01000706.1 coordinate 85,230, forward strand.
CATATCAATCCACACAATTGACACACCAATCAACAGACCAATCCACTCCAATCCATAAATTAATACACATCAATCTACACATAAATCAACACACCAATTCACACGCCAATCCATACCAACTCACACCAATCCTTCACAATCCTACTCCTCAATCTATAGCAATCCACAACAATCCTTCGCAATCCTCCTCCACAATTCACAGCAACCCACGTCAATTCTTGGATCAATCCCAATCCTTCGAACAATACCAATCCTCCTCCGCAATCCAGATCAACCCAGGCCAATCCTTCGATCAATCCTAATCCTCGGATCAATCCCAATCCTTAGCAATCCTCCTCCACAATCCATGCCAATCATTCGATCAATCCTTCGGTTTGTTCCTTACCCATATGTATAGAAAATTACTTTCGTTCGCCAACTGTCTCCAAATTTGTACATGTCGACAGAATTAATGTTTTGTATGCAGTCCACTACCCATGCATTTATATACTAAATTATTTAATCTCATTTTATATGCAGATATTTCCGTTAATAGTCTCAGGAGAAAACACGCAGATGCCCAAATAACAATATGTTATTATTTACATAATTATAAACCTATAATAATTGTGTATAAAATAAATTTAAAATTGTTGGATAATTCTACATTTATGTATACATAATTATCTGCGTTTCTTCTGGGGCAAACGAGTATGTTGGTTTCTCAGAGTGCTCCCATATTTTTACATATAAATTGAATGGTGGAAGGCTTTTTGTGCGCACAAGTTAGGCTCTTTAATGTTAAAAGAAGCACATTTATATAAAAAAGTGACAGTTGACGTTCTGACACCTTGAGGTGAACATCGATTTGGAAGCACTCTCTCGTCATACCACGAAGATGAATTGCGAATACGAAGGTCTGCCTTTGACCTCAACGACCATGGAGCCGCAACCTGCATCATGGCTAACTGGTTGTCACTAGTGTCGATTCTGCGATCGAGTTTTCACCTGTAGTCAAAATGCTCGTCGGCAAGAGAGAACGGCCTGTACGAAGAGTCCTTTTCGCGCGATGAAGCATAGCGACACTGGTCCCATGCAGTTTGTGCAAGGCGATACATTGAAATAACATACCGAGATCTGCAAGGATTTGTCTACTGGGAGTCAGCAAGTGTTGCCGGCAATACCTCTTGCTGCATCGATGGGTACCGATTCGACAGGTGGTTATGATGAAACAATTAATGCTAAAGATGGAATGAATCCCGAAGAGTCGGTTTGTGTGGAATGTACACTTGCAAGACTTTCGCGTGAAGTCGACGAACTTTAAAATAAACTGTCCTGTCGTCGGCTCTAAATACTGATGAGCATACAACTCCTGCTACAAATAAAAGCAAAACAGGAGGTAAAGATGACCATGAACAGCGTATTGATTAAAATGAACATGAAGACATTGATAGTGCTAAAGACGATGGCGATTTTCTAGATGCATTGACACACCACTCCAACACATTTGCTGCTACAAGCGACATGAAGAAGATAGAATACGCCGAGAATACTGGCTACCTATTTCCTGAAGACCCAAATGAACTTGTTGATGGACTCAGATATTTTATTGACCTTCAAAAACGCGGATCTCACGCAGATTAAAGAGATATCTTCAATGGTTAGTAAACTGAAAGATGGGGGATATATCGCATGATGTGATGAACTGCTTTGTTTTAAAATTGTATTTAAAAAAAAATAATAATAATAAAAAAAGTATTATTAAAAAATTATTGATTTTCCTATATTCTTGTCTCTCGTGTCCTTTTTCCCTCGCAACTTTAAAGTGGTGCCATGAGCACTCGACTATTAACGGAAAGATCTGCATATAAAATTATAATAAAGAATTTAGTACAAAAATGCATGGATAGTGGACTGCATACAAAACATTAATTCTGTCGACATGTACAAATTTGAAGACAGTTAGTGAACGAAAATAATTTCTATACATATTGGTGGGGGACAAACCGAAGGATTGATCGAAAGATAGATCAAAGGATTGGGATTGATCGAAGGATTGGCATGAATTGCGGAGGAGAATTGATAAGGATAGGGATTGATCCAATGATTAGGATTGATCAGAAGGATTGGCATGGGTTGAAGTGAATTGTGAAGGAGGATTGCAAAGGATTGTATTGGATTGTTGTGGATTGAGGAGGAGGATTTCAAAGGATTGGTATGGATTGGTGTGCGAATGGGTGTGGATTAATGTGTGGATTGGTGTGTGGATTGGTGTGTGGATTGGTCCGAATTGGTGTGTGCATTCGTGCAGATTTGNTGTGGATTGGTGTGTGGATTGGTGTGTGGATTGGTCCGAATTGGTGTGCATTCGTGCAGATTTGTGTGTGGATTGGTCCGGATTTGTGTGTGGATTGGTCCGGATTGGTGTGTGGATTCGTCCGGATTGGTGTGTGGATTGGTCCGGATTGGTGTGTGGATTCGTCCGGATTGGTGTGGATTCATGTGTTGATTGGTGTGCGGTTTCGGGTGTTGACTGGTGTGTGAATTGCTGATTGCAGTGCTGACTGTGGTGCCGATTGATGGAAATTTTGCGAGATTGATGGAAATATTGCGAGACTGATGGAAATATTGCGAGATTGATGGAAATATTGCGAGATTGATCGAAATATTGCGAGATTGATCAAAATATTGATGAAAAAACAAGCCTTAAATTATTTTCTCAATTTTTAAATTTTTTTTTGTAGTTTTTTGAATTTCATAAAAAAAATTTGAATTTCCTTTTGAGTTTAAGGTTATCCATGGCCATGGCCACGGGATCAAGGTCACAGATTTGAGGTTAAGGTGAAGGTCGCCCAGATTTAACATGGAAGGAGTCATCAGTGTATTGCGGAGGGGGTAGGAGAGGGGAATGTTAATACAATATGACTGATTAGGGTGAGGGGTCAGTCGTGTGCGGGACGTTGTGCTGGGTGAACCTCCGAAAGTAAAAGTCTTTAAAAATAATTTTTCAAAAATAATTTTTAATAATTTTTTATTAAATTGTTAACAATTTTATCAATTTTTGGAAGTTTTTAATTTTTAATTTTCTGAGGTTTTTGTGATTATTTGGGTTTAAGGTCATAGAAGGTCATGGAGTCAAGGTCAATTTGAAGGTCATTTGGATTCAACAGGGTGTTTGGGTGACGCCATAACATGGTAGCCGAAAGACCAGAATGACAGAGCATCAAGTCGGCTTCAGTTCCAGATTCCGTTATGTCAAAATATTTTTTTTTATAATTTTGATTTATAATTTTTTTATATATATTTTTTAGGATTTTGGTTAATTTTTGTGTTTAATGTTAATAATCAAAGGTTTTGGACTATTTTTGAGTCATGGATCAAGGTTCTTGGATCATGGGTGAATGTTCTTGGGTTTTGAGTCAAGGGTCTGGAGTTTTGGGTCTTGAGTCAAGTGTTAAGGATTTTTTAGAAATTTGTTGGAAATTTTTGAAATTTTTTTGGGATTTCTTAGAATTTTTTGTTTTTAAGGTCATCCAAGGTCTAGGTTTAAGGTCAAGGTCATCAACATCCAACATGGTTGACGAGATGGACACTGCCCGACCTGGTGCATGCCGGTCGTGTAAGAGCTTACTTAGTCGATCCACCTGCCATCGAACCCCTGACCTCCTAGATGTACATATTTAAATAATATTTTTAAGTAATGTTTTAATTTATATTTAATATTGTAAAAAAAAAATAATTTTTTTTGGATTTAATAATTTTTTGCATTTTTTTTAAAAATTCTTTGGGTTTAAGTCCATTCAAGGTCACGGGCACAGGGTCAAGGTCACATGCATCCAATATGGCGGTTGAGTGACGTCACAACGTGGCGCCTGGCGCCTACTTCTCCACTCCCTTGTGCAAGACACATCTAAATAATTCTACCTGCATCTAAATATTAAAATGAAAATGTACTGACATCACCATCAGTGTTGGTCGTTTCTNCATCTAAATAATTCTACCTGCATCTAAATATTAAAATGAAAATGTACTGACATCACCATCAGTGTTGGTCGTTTCTATTTCGCCGTCACGTCGTAAGATTACTTCTTAGGGGATAACTCTCGTTCTTCTTTCAGACGTTTACATATTCAAAAGTTCAGTATTATTCATTTCACATTTAATTTTTGCAGCTTTCTGACAAGAGTATGATTTGTTAAGGTCAATATTACTTATTTTCCAATAGATATCGAAGCTCCTTGTACATATAGTCCAGTCAATATAAACATCCGACCTTGCATTTGATTCAGTAGTTATGATTTTTTGATATGTTGTTTGGACCGAAGCCCGTAGTAGAAATTCAATTTTACAACCCCCGAAAAGGTGTGCGATCAGCATGGCGCCAAAAAACAGCGAAATTTTCGCTCTTTTTTCAGTTATTGCTCAATATATTCCGAAATATACATNATCAGCATGGCGCCAAAAAACAGCGAAATTTTCGCTCTTTTTTCAGTTATTGCTCAATATATTCCGAAATATACATCTGACGGAAAAATGTGCTCCGTACTTTTTTAAATAATATTAAATGTGCGTCAATCTGAGATCCTAGCTGTTTCTTTACGTTCAGTAGTTTCCAAGATACAGCTCTTTAAACACAGGCCATTTTTCCCAAAAAAATAAAAATTTTAAGTTTTGGCATCTTATATTGTTAAAAATCGTCGAAACAACTCGTCCTACTAGAAACTTCAAGATAAATTAATTTAAAGTACATTTATTTAGCTTTAATTTGAGCCATGGTGGGCACTTGTAGATAAAATAGTTCTCTCAGAAATGGCATATAGGTACCCAAACGAAAACCTTGAAAAATGACTTAAGAGAAAATGAAAGAAAAACAGTGCAATTACAATTTGTAGGTCAATAGTTAGTATTATGAACAAGAAGATTTACTGATATAAAAATTTTTTTGAAGGTCCCGGTTTGGAAAGTTTCTCGTAGGAAGTACTTGTAGGAGTATATGTCCCTTCTGTTGTCTCCTAGCTGCTCTCCTGATGATGAGAGGGTGGAGGTTCACTATGAATGAGTGGTTGAGTTGTGGTGATGGAGATTTCCTCGTCGTCAGAATCCTCTATCTGGGGAACCTGCATGTTGTCGCATTTCCCGCCACAGAAGCGGCAAAGGGCTGAGCACTTGAGCTAACCTTTGCAGCAACTGCACCCACCACTGCATCCTTTCTTGCATTTGCATGATATCATCCGCAGTAAGAGCTGAGGAGCAGGGTCTATGGTTGTGGTGATGGGGGTGAACCTTTAATCGCCAAGCATTAAAACCCAATCTGTTGGATTCTTATGGGCCCCCAACCACTTCTGAACCTTGACGTGTGACGTATTTTGGGAATAGGAGCATCGCTGACCGACTTTGCGAGCATATCCCAGTTGACACTTGCCACGAGACAGGTGGCGGGCCGCAGTACACGTGTCGCTGAGGCGTAGGCCTCCCTGCCATCCCCCTTCACCCCCCTAGGCCTCTCGCCTGCCCGGGAGATCTGTGGAGCGCAGAGGTTTCACGCGATATCACCAAANAGATTGATCGAAATATTGCGAGATTGATCAAAATATTGATGAAAAAACAAGCCTTAAATTATTTTCTCAATTTTTTAATTTTTTTTTGTAGTTTTTTGAATTTCATAAAAAAAATTTGAATTTCCTTTTGAGTTTAAGGTTATCCATGGCCATGGCCACGGGATCAAGGTCACAGATTTGAGGTTAAGGTGAAAGTCGCCCAGATTTAACATGGAAGGAGTCATCAGTGTATTGTGGAGGGGGTAGGAGAGGGGAATGTTAATACAATATGACTGATTAGGGTGAGGGGTCAGTCGTGTGCGGGACGTTGTNGGAGGGGGTAGGAGAGGGGAATGTTAATACAATATGACTGATTAGGGTGAGGGGTCAGTCGTGTGCGGGACGTTGTGCTGGGTGAACCTCCGAAAGTAAAAGTCTTTAAAAATAATTTTTCAAAAATAATTTTTAATAATTTTTTATTAAATTGTTAACAATTTTATCAATTTTTGGAAGTTTTTAATTTTTAATTTTCTGAGGTTTTTGTGATTATTTGGGTTTAAGGTCATAGAAGGTCATGGAGTCAAGGTCAATTTGAAGGTCATTTGGATTCAACAGGGTGTTTGGGTGACGCCATAACATGGTAGCCGAAAGACCAGAATGACAGAGCATCAAGTCGGCTTCAGTTCCAGATTCCGTTATGTCAAAATATTTTTTTTTNTAGCCGAAAGACCAGAATGACAGAGCATCAAGTCGGCTTCAGTTCCAGATTCCGTTATGTCAAAATATTTTTTTTATAATTTTGATTTATAATTTTTTTTATATATATTTTTTAGGATTTTGGTTAATTTTTGTGTTTAAGGTTAATAATCAAAGGTTTTGGACTATTTTTGAGTCATGGATCAAGGTTCTTGGATCATGGGTGAATGTTCTTGGGTTTTGAGTCAAGGGTCTGGAGTTTTGGGTCTTGAGTCAAGTGTTAAGGATTTTTTAGAAATTTGTTGGAAATTTTTGAAATTTTTTTGGGATTTCTTAGAATTTTTTGTCTTTAAGGTCATCCAAGGTCTAGGTTTAAGGTCAAGGTCATCAACATCCAACATGGTTGACGAGATGGACACTGCCCGACCTGGTGCATGCCGGTCGTGTAAGAGCTTACTTAGTCGATCCACCTGCCATCGAACCCCTGACCTCCTAGATGTACATATTTAAATAATATTTTTAAGTAATGTTTTAATTTATATTTAATATTGTAAAAAAAAAATAATTTTTTTTGGATTTAATAATTTTTTGCATTNGTGTAAAAAAAAAATAATGTTTTTTGGATTTAATAATTTTTTGCATTTTTTTAAAAATTCTTTGGGTTTAAGTCCATTCAAGGTCACGGGCACAGGGTCAAGGTCACATGCATCCAATATGGCGGTTGAGTGACGTCACAACGTGGCGCCTGGCGCCTACTTCTCCACTCCCTTGTGCAAGACTCATCTAAATAATTCTACCTGCATCTAAATATTAAAATGAAAATGTACTGACATCACCATCAGTGTTGGTCGTTTCTATTTCGCCGTCACGTCGTAAGATTACTTCTTAGGGGATAACTCTCGTTCTTCTTTCAGACGTTTACATATTCAAAAGTTCAGTATTATTCATTTCACATTTAATTTTTGCAGCTTTCTGACAAGAGTATGATTTGTTAAGGTCAATATTACTTATTTTCCAATAGATATCGAAGCTCCTTGTACATATAGTCCAGTCAATATAAACATCCGACCTTGCATTTGATTCAGTAGTTATGATTTTTTGATATGTTGTTTGGACCGAAGCCCGTAGTAGAAATTCAATTTTACAACCCCCGAAAAGGTGTGCGACCAGCATGGCGCCAAAAAACAGCGAAATTTTCGCTCTTTTTTCAGTTATTGCTCAATATATTCCGAAATATACACCTGACGGAAAAATGTGCTCCGTACTTTTTTAAAGAATATTAAATGTACGTCAATCTGAGATCCTAGCTGTTTCTTTACGTTCAGTAGTTTCCAAGATACAGCTCTTTGAACACAGGCCATTTTTCCCAAAAAAATAAAAAATTTAAGTTTTGGCGTCTTATATTGTTAAAAATCGTCGAAACAACTCGTCCTACTAGAAACTTCAAGATAAATTAATTTAAAGTACATTTATTTAGCTTTAATTTGAGCCATGGTGGGCACTTGTAGATAAAATAGTTCTCTCAGAAATGGCATATAGGTACCCAAACGAAAACCTTAAAAAATGACTTAAGAGAAAATGAAAGAAAAACAGTGCAATTACAATTTGTAGGTCAATAGTTAGTATTATGAACAAGAAAATTTACTGATATAAAACTTTTTTTGAAGGTCCCGGTTTGGAAAGTTTCTCGTCGGAAGTACTTGTAGGAGTAGATGTCCCTTCTGTTGTCTCCTAGCTGCTCTCCTGATGATGAGAGGGTGGAGGTTCACTATGAATGAGTGGTTGAGTTGTGGTGATGGAGATTTCCTCGTCGTCAGAATCCTCTATCTGGGGAACCTGCACGTTGTCGCATTTCCC
>NQII01000706.1:93887-165379 GCA_002778355.1 Clitarchus hookeri
GACAATTAAGACTGGAGGCTGGCAAGCATGAAAACCCCTTTTCGAGAGTAGGTGGGGCTCAGTTCATTAATACCACGCCGAGAGGTTAGATCAGTAGACCATCGAGCAGCCAGTTGAAGATCGCCGTGCAGAGAGAGGTCAGCAGCGCCATTTTGTCCGGGGGTANGACGGCAGCAACAGCGGGCCTTTACCAAAGGCCGCCCATCGCCGGAGCTCACCCACCACAGCTGACATCATTCCAGCAAGAGTTAAGTATACAATCACCGTCAAGAGAAGCCCCCCTCCATCACGAAGTCGTTAGCAGTCAATCCGAGTAACCAAATTATTAGAGTACCACACCTCTCAAGTGTTGATGTTGTTTATTTGTGAATATATCAGAGACAATATATTCGTCCTTCAAAATACAACAGTAAAAGACTAAATTATTGCAAACCCCTTAACCTTCAAGCACATTATAGTCGGTGCCTGGGGGCATTAACAACGACACTATAAGCCACACTGTCTTCCACAGTGGCGGTATAGCATCAACCTGGTGGTATGTTCTTTGAGAATGGTGAGCTGACGTGTCTTCTGTTGGGGGGCAAGCGAGCAAGATTGAGCTTGATGTTGGCTGCTGACTTGACAAAAACTTTATAGGTCTGGTCTGGCATTACTGCATCGTGGGGGGTTATGCACATAATATCTCCCATTTCGTGGAAGGTAGTTTCCCCATCCAACATATTAACATTCACGTCAGCATTGTTAAACACAAACTGCATGAAACTCTCTTTTCCAATTGGTGGTGACGATTCTGGCCGCATCAAAGCAGATGTTTCGAGCTGCACTGCCTCACTGTAAGTGCATGAAAATCCTAGAGCTGAGCACATGTTTACAATATGTTTTGAGCCAAATTTCCCAAGGTCCCAACCCCTGTCATAAGTGAAGAAATTAAAGATCGTGGCCATGCAGCTGATATAAGAGCATGTGAAAAAGTTACACATTTATTTCTCCACGTGTTGAGAACATCTCTCTTGTGTTTCAGGATGACTGTCTCATAAAACAGTTTTACAGAATCACGGATAACGGACTCAACATTCTGTAAAAAATCATCAGACGGTGGATACTTACTAGTCTCGCACACTTGTAAGCGAATATCTTCCAAAATTATGTCAGCTGCAGCCTTTACAACTCTCAGCTGCCCTTTCTTTCCTCATACCATTTATCGTAGAGGATTTTATATGCAAGAGCCGAGCTCCGTAATAATGATCTCCTTCCCAGAGCGTTTGGAGAGGCGAGATTTTACAGTTCTTACAGCTGACTCACAATCTCCTTCAATCTGCTTTATTAGATCGTCTAACGCAAACTGGCATTCGTCACTGTCCAAATTGTAATTGTAAATGCACTCCATGGCCTCATCTAACTGTGTAAGTAATCGATATCCTCTTTTATGTCCAGTTTTTGCCTGTTTGGCAAATAACTTTTTGTAACACTGGATGTGGTACCTAGCATCAGCAGCAATAAAGTCATGATCAGTTTTGGGGCGTTCCATAATCTGTTTCCCCCAATCATCACCTCACCGTCGAGTTGCATCTAAAATAGTATCCCTCGATTCCAATTTTTCAACTTGGTGGACGGTATTCCTTCCGAAATGAGGGAGTTTTTACTGTAACCTGAGGAACTCTTCCGTAATATCTAAACCACACAAAATACAAATTTTTTGAAGGTTCCAGCCAGTTAAACTTGATCTTGAGGATCGGGGAGGGTCAGGAACTCAATCCCCTCCACGACGAACAGACACTTAAATATTCTTTTTAGCAATGTACCTCTTTCTACACGGATCATGAACGGTGACTTGATGACGGTTTCGAAGGTAACTCACATTTTCCTGTAGACAACGTTGTTGACTCGCACTTAGTAGAGTGGAAATGCCTTTTTCTTTCACCACAACGACTGGGCCTTCATCCAATGTTCTGAGACAAATGAAACATATGTCTGGAGGGATAGACATCTCACTTATTTCACAACCCACACTCTTGTAAATCTACCACGCAACTGAAGAAGGAATGGCGAGGGACTCGTTGGCTTGACCTGGGTAGGGGACTGGGAGGGACGCCTACCTGCCGACCCGCTTCCTCTCTGCCACAAAGGGCCCGTCACTCGGCTCCCACCCCACACAAAGCACAAAGAAGCATATTTACGAACTCAACTAATAACATGAATCGTAACCAAAAATGCAAATGTTCCAAGGTTCGGATCATCTCTGGTTCTTAATTTATTATAATTGACATTGAGAAAAAATTATATGTTATACGTATTATATTTAATAACTTTTATTTTAAACAAGGTTGGGCATTAAGTTATACAGGTACTACGGTTGTATTATTCTAAATAATTAGTCCATACATGTTAACATAACGCATTTCATCATTATAGAGCTTATTCTCGATGTAGGACGCACTTTTTGTTTCATTTTCCATTAAGGGGTTACATGGGTTTCAAAGTTTCAAAAAATCAATNGTTAACATAACGCATTTCATCATTATAGAGCTTATTCTCGATGTAGGACGCACTTTTTGTTTCATTTTCCATTAAGTCAATTTTCAAGATTTTCGCTTGGGTGCCTATATGCAATTTCTGAGAGAACTATTGGATCTACAAGTGCCCACCAGTGCTCAAATTAAAGCTAAATAAATGTACTTTAAATTAATTTCTCTTGAAGTTTCTAGTAGGACGAGTTGTTTCGACGGTTTTTAACAATATAAGACGCCAAAACTTAAAATTTTTATTTTTTTGGGAAAAATGGCCTGTGTTTAAAGAGCTGTATCTTGGAAACTACTGAACNATAATTAATTATATTTTACAAAATTAGAGAAAATATGTTATTTTTTTCCCCTTTGAAACCCATGTAACCCCTTAAGTCAATTTTCAAGATTTTCGCTTGGGTGCCTATATGCAATTTCTGAGAGAACTATTGGATCTACAAGTGCCCACCAGTGCTCAAATTAAAGCTAAATAAATGTACTTTAAATTAATTTCTCTTGAAGTTTCTAGTAGGACGAGTTGTTTCGACGGTTTCTAACAATATAAGACGCCAAAACTTAAAATTTTTATTTTTTTTGGGAAAAATGGCCTGTGTTTAAAGAGCTGTATCTAGGAAACTACTGAACATAAAAAAACAGCTAGGATCTCAGATTGTCGAGAATTTAATATACTTTAAAAAAGTACGGAANGGAAACTACTGAACATAAAAAAACAGCTAGGATCTCAGATTGTCGAGAATTTAATATACTTTAAAAAAGTACGGAACATATTTTTCCGTCAGGTGTATATTTCAGAAGATATTGAGCAAAAGCTGAAAAAAGTGCAAAAATTTCGCTGTTTTTTGGCTGCCACGCTGGTCGCACACCTTTTCGGAGATTGCAAAACTTGAATTTCTACTACGGGCTTCGGTTCAAACAACATATCAAAAAATCATAACTACTGGATCAAATGCAAGGTCGAGCCCCTTTTCATGTCTACATTGACTGGACTTATAAGCGAGCTCGTACGCACAGTTGTTGAACCAACTTTCCTTCGCCTTGTAATCGCTTGTCAGTGAGGATACCGGCCTATTGTCCTTTCGGAAAAACTGAATTTATCTTCCTATCCTACATTTGCTTGTTGTGCATCTGCTACTCTGTGCGCTTCAAGAAGGCAGTGTCTACATATGCGTACACACACTGAGAAACAAATGTGGTTGTAGGAACCATCTAGACTGTTCAAATAGGGACATCCTTCTGATGGGATGTAGGTACCATTTAAAAATTGTTGACGTATATAGCAATACTAACAGAACTGATTGTTACATCACTATCTGTGATTGTACTTGCTACTATACTGTACATATGGTTGCTACAGCACAGCACTGCGTTCTTACTACGAAACACATAGTACCTCAACACAAGAACTTCAACAATTTTTTACTTGGTCCCACAACCATCAGAATTGTAATGACCTAACGGCACGTTCTGTTGCTAGTAGTGAACAGTTCTGTGATCAAGTTTGAAGCTAGCAGAAACAGAATATCCAGTCAGGTTATTACAATAGTAGTTGTTGAAACAACACAAACATTGTTGAAGTTGTTGTGTTTGAGAAACTATGTGTTTCGTAGTTGGAACATAGTGCTCTGACGTAGCAACTATATGTATAGTAGCAAATAGAATCACAGAGAGGTTTCAACGGAAAACAATTACATTATATAAATATTTTTATTGGGATAAAATTAATGTTGTCTATGTTGCTATCATAAGTGCGACAGTAACATTGCCAAAATATACTGAATTATAGGCCATTCACGGTAAAGTGCTTAATTTATATTTTCAGATTTTCAGCCAGTTTGTATCGTCACGCGGCATGCAGTTATGAACAGTTCCATGTTCTCCACTTTTCAAACTCAATGTTTATATTTCCCTGCTCGCAAAATCATATTATACTACATTCACCAATAAAACAAGAGTGATAAATTTCGTGTGTGAAGCAAGTACTTTCAAAGTGACGTGGACTGTCACCTAAATTCAGTATAAATACACTTTACATCAGTTCAATTACAGTATACGTCTGAACAAACACCCAAGAAAATGCATTAATGTGCTAATTACAATCGGGAATGCCCCCTGTTACGTAAAAGACAACTTCCTGTACTTTTTATATGCAAGATTGTCGGTTTGAAGCAAAAATAATCGCGCGCACTGCAACTCGATACGATTGCAACACAGTGGTTACACTGTAATGCACACTCTACCACAGTTTCTTCAACTTACCGTGTTTCCTTGATCGATATCGTTAACATTACTTGCGTATAGGAAAAATACAAGCTTAGAGGTTGGCATTAAGTGAAATATTAGCTATCACGTGCCAAGAAAGTAATTCGTAATACAAAGACAAGTCGTTATAAAATGTAACAGTTTAATATACAAAATGTATCTCAATTCGACCGAAAAACCTCCGCTGCGGGTTAATCACGAATAAAGAAAGTGAATACATATATGCGTCTTTGGTTTAAAGTGAATCGTGTAAGGGCGGTACAAATCTTTGAAGTTGGGCCTGTAACACTAGTGTATTACAAATATCGAAGAAAATTGTTAAGGTAGGGCATTGAGTGCCTGGATAATGTGTAACGGAACAAAGATCATTAAACACTACAACACCCGTCTGTCGCCGTCATCAAAATATGTTATGGAAATAATCCCGGTTACTGCCCTTGTCTGGACTTTATCTCTCTCCACGACAGTGAAGCTTACTTGGGACTTTCGATGGATTACTAACCCGCATGTCATAATTAGCATTACACATTATGCAGACACTCAGTGTTACATCTTCAATATTTTCTAGACTATTTGTAATTAACTAGTACTTCAGGCTCAACTTCAAAGACGTGTACCGCCCTTACACGATTCACTTTGGACCAAATGAAGTCCTCACCTTCTTTGTTCGTGATTAACCTGCAGTCGAAGTCTGTTGGTCGAATGAAGAATTTCTGTATCGACTACCATGCCTGCGAGGGTTGGAAGTCTAGCAAGGGGAAATAAATTACAGCCAATGACTGCACCCTCAACGCTCTGTCCATACTCCATGCGTGCAAGATAAACGGTGAAATCGTTAGAAACGTAAATGTATATTACTGTACAACTTTTACAGAAAAACAAAGGACACGGTTAGATTTGCCACTAATTCACACGTAATTCTTGCAAGACGTTAATTTGAGCGACTGCTTTCCGCAATTCGCTGACAACTTAACGGAGTTGTGCGAGGCAACCAAGTGTTCATTCACACGCAGTAACAGGCAGTGATTTTTTTTGTCAAAGGTTGAATTCGGAAGTGCTAACTTAACCTAATCAGCAGCCTATACTCCACCTCTAGCTAACATAACGTCTAACTTGTACACAGTGTCATTAGTTCGGCTAAAACTCTATTAGGCAGGATTATGTACACTCTACAGGTACAGAACTTTAAGGTACGTGAACATAGCAAACAAAATACATGGATAGCTATCATCCGGCGGGTTCACCCGGATTTTCGCATTTGGGAAACATGGTGGACATTGCCGTTGGCCGGCGGGTTTTCTCGGAGCTCTCCCGTTTCCTCTCCCTTGCATTTCACCACTGCTCCATCCTCATCGGCGCTCAACACCCCACTGTTAAGAGATGACCTCAACTCCACGATTGCTGGCAAATGTTGAAATAGAGCAAACCATTTAGAAAAACCAACAAAATCACAAGTTCCCAATTATTTCCTTGAGAAAACACACACTGTGCTCACAGTTCCGAATACGGTAGGAAAATACGCACCCCCCCCCCCNAAGGGGAGCAAAAATCCAGGAATCGTGTGCGAATTTCGCTGGCATTACTCCCTGGGACATTTGACTGAATGCTTCTACGAAAACAACGTTCTTCCCTGTTAGTAGCCAGATCGAGTAATTCCACGTTTCAAATTTATAAAAATTAGTATTTCACAAGTGATTTTTCCATACATATTTTAGGTAATGATAGTAAAATTATATTTTCTTATAATATCCTGTGTTAACACAACTTTCGCGTAACTAATTTTAACATTTTTCGGAAGGGGGGAGGGGTAGGTTGGTGTTGGCTCGGGACACACGCACATGTCAGAGGAGAGAGTATCAGAACCAGCAGCAGGCAGCTCGAGGCTGTAAAGCAAACACTGCGACAGGAGGGATGACGTCAGAACGGAGGGACCAGCCTGGAGATTACACGCTTGTCGCTCTGCACGCCAGATAACACGTCTCTTCCCACGAATTAGCAGCGAGTGTCACCTTGCCCTCACATTCCCCGCGTCAGCTAGTACGTCAATGCACCTCCGGCTGCCGCCCCAAACACGACGACGGCGCCTCTACACATCATACACTGAAGATGAGGGAGGGGACAGCTTGTTCCTTGTCTCCTCAACATCCATCTACCTCACACAGGCACTACTGTCAAAGTCACGTGGTCAACACTGATTAACGTGTCTGTTTATGCCTTAGTTTTCTAATGACAATCACTATCACATTAATACTATACTTTTACCAATTTGAATTTTATCTAACTGCATTACAAAATGGTTTTAAAAAGTACACAAACATCTCAAAGCACTTGTTTACTAACCAGTAACCTCGAATCCAATCCACGCCGTTTTNACCAGTAACCTCGAATCCAATCCACGCCGTTTTTGCTAACCGTATCGGCAGAAAAGCAGTTCAGTGTTGGGACACAGAGATTGGTTGTGCGCAGCCCGCGAAATCGGCCTACCTCATCTTTAGTCTATGTGAGGCGTGGGCCTACCACCCAGTTTTGGATTTATTTTACAAATATTCCTAATCAAACCTCATGGACGGGCTTAAAAAATTCAAAGCTTAACATGGCACAGAGGACAACTAAACAGAATTTTTTTAAGTTTCTGCGGTCGTACGAGAGACAAAGATTTTTCAATAAAGTCGGAACCTTTGATTACGGTTACAGATGTGAAACCAGTAACGGGGTAAAATAAATTGGATTTCGAAATAACTGTTAAGATGTTCTCTATGCCTTGACAAATCTTGGTTTCAAAATACTGAATCTGGAAATTAAGTTGTGGAGGAATATATGTTAAGTATAAAATGGTCGCCACGATGTTAAATTTTCGCCTTCAAATATATCTGACAGTAGAATTTAATGACGAAATACATCCCCCGCAATTTTTCATCAAATAAAAGTCATTAAAATAATGCTGAATATGTTAAACATGTTTGAAAATATGGCACAGCGTAGATTTTTTCATAAAGCGCATTTAGCATAATTTTTTATTTCAAAAATATTTTTGAAGTCACACACTACTGCTGTGTTTATAAGCAGTGCACCACAAGAAGAAAAGTTAAATAAATGTTGTGATTTATTTCTACGTCTTCGCAAAATTTTAATTTTATCTATGAAAAATACTTTTTGCATAATAAAATGTAATGTCTCAGAGGTCTTAACATGATAGTGCAATGCGCACTTCAAACAGCATTCATGCCTAAGAAAGCTTTTACATACTGTAAGTGAATTATCTTCATAGTCTTATTTCGTTTATAGCAAATGCTCGCAATCAAAAATGTTGGCGGAGTCGGAAACGGCTGTTTTTATCATGCGCGGTTGTGTTTGACTAAGCCTATCAAACAATATGTATATATGTGTGTGTGTGTGTATATATATATACACACACACACACACGGTCCAGTATTCGAAATGTTTGATGGAAAATAAATCTATCCAACTATTCCAGACAAACATGGCGGTGATAATGACGTCAGAAACATCACATTTTCTTTGACCATCTTAATCTGAAGCAATCTGACGGAAAATATTTTAAAGTGTGACAGGGGCTTTAGCGTGAAAAGCCAATCATTTAATTGAATCAGTTTACTAAACAGCTGTAAACTACGTGTTTTAATTATGTTGATAGTTACCAACTTATTTATAAATGCATTCAGTTAACTTTTACGTAGTAACAAACGGCATTTTCTGTTTTAAAACTAACTATGCGCTAGGTTGTGCTGAAGAAGTTATTTGTCGCACGGATTTTTACCTCAAATGTTTAATATTAGACGCTTTCCATAGTGACTATAACTAATATTTACTCACATAAAGTCCTCATTCTGTGTTACAAAACTGTAAATTTGTATTTACATTAAATAAAGAACATTAAATTTTACACCAACACGTGCAAAATTTTAGACAGAACACACACCCATGCCCGAGACTGGGTCTCAAACCCATCGTATAAACTTTTTTAATGCGATACGATTCGACCTGAGCTGATTGACATGCTAACAGAAGAAAATTCCAAAAAATGCTGTGCATCGATACTACCCACATAATAAATAACACAGTACTTCTAAAGCGGTCAGTACTGACACTAAAAAAGCCTACTGTTACGTGGACGCCTGAGGGGCGTATCTGAGTTCGTGAGAAATGGAGGTCTTAATAAAAAAAAAACTAAATTTAATTTCTAATTTATTTACACAGCTATTATTTACAGCATTAAATTATCTGTTTCCACTATTTTTCTTTTTTTATTTAATAGTGAGCGCAATATNAAAAATGTTGGCGGAGTCGGAAACGGCTGTTTTTATCATGCGCGGTTGTGTTTGACTAAGCCTATCAAACAATATATATATATATATATATATATATATATATATATACACACACACACACACACACGTACCGGTATTCGAAATGTTTGATGGAAAATAAATCTATCCAACTATTCCAGACAAACATGGCGGTGATAATGACGTCAGAAACATCACATTTTCTTTGACCATCTTAATCTGAAGCAATCTGACGGAAAATATTTTAAAGTGTGACAGGGGCTTTAGCGTGAAAAGCCAATCATTTAATTGAATCAGTTTACTAAACAGCTGTAAACTACGTGTTTTAATTATGTTGATAGTTACCAACTTATTTATAAATGCATTCAGTTAACTTTTACGTAGTAACAAACGGCATTTTCTGTTTTAAAACTAACTATGCGCTAGGTTGTGCTGAAGAAGTTATTTGTCGCACGGATTTTTACCTCAAATGTTTAATATTAGACGCTTTCCATAGTGACTATAACTAATATTTACTCACATAAAGTCCTCATTCTGTGTTACAAAACTGTAAATTTGTATTTACATTAAATAAAGAACATTAAATTTTACACCAACACGTGCAAAATTTTAGACAGAACACACACCCATGCCCGAGACTGGGTCTCAAACCCATCGTATAAACTTTTTTAATGCGATACGATTCGACCTGAGCTGATTGACACGCTAACAGAAGAAAATTCCAAAAAAATGCTGTGCATCGATACTACCCACATAATAAATAACACAGTACTTCTAAAGCGGTCAGTATTGACACTAAAAAAGCCTACTGTTACGTGGACGCCTGAGGGGCGTATCTGAGTTCGTGAGAAATGGAGGTCTTAATAAAAAAAAACTAAATTTGATTTCTAATTTATTTACACAGCTATTATTTACAGCATTAAATTATCTGTTTCCACTATTTTTCTTTTTTTATTTAATAGTGAGCGCAATATTTAATGTATATTTCAGCTCTAACGTTCGTTCTTATTAATTGTCTCTGTTTGATTACAGTTAATTAACTCACAGTCATCATTAACACGTGTTCAGTCTATTTACACGTGTTCAGTCTATTTGTTGCCACCATTTGTAATGTATTTCACTCACGCATCTGGTCCAATAGTCCAGTCTGCCAGTCGCACTATTCACTGTTTGACACTCGCAGTCGCAGATTTCCCTTCCGCTGGTCACTTCTCTCGCTGCTCGTCGTATATCGCTCGGAACTCAGTCACTCATTCACTCATCAACTACTCGGCTCGGAGGCCTGTCACATTTTTATATCGTTCGCTCTGACCACCTGGAAGGTTCAGTGCACCCCGAATCACGCTGAGAGAACGAGGTCAGCATTCTTCAGATAAATACAGAAATCAATACAACCAGGGTAATATGTAACATGTTATTTACGCATTTCAGTTTATTTATCCATTGTTTATCAATATTTAATCATTCACGAATTTTTCTCGTAAGTTTGATTAAAATTCATTTTTGGTCTGTACTTTGAAAGTTACATTTTTAATTCCGTCTCGCCCGCAGACCCGTGTTTCATGAGAGATTGTTTCGNTTTGGTCTGTACTTTGAAAGTTACATTTTTAATTCCGTCTCGCCCGCAGACCCGTGTTTCATGAGAGATTGTTTCTCTACCGAATGTTCGCGAATTGTCTCAGCCGCCGTCTAAAGCTACCACTTCCACTCACTTCCCTTCAGCTGCAGTTCNCTACCGAATGTTCGCGAATTGTCTCAGCCGCCGTCTAAAGCTACCACTTCCACTCACTTCCCTTCAGCTGCAGTTCTGGCAAATTTTCTCGGCGTATTCCTGCCGCTTGGCGCGTGATTTCACATTTAAAAATGGGTTTCTGATCACGCGATATTTGCCCCCACCTCTTGTGGACAGCCCACGACATCTATCGGCGACTGTGTAACCTTCCAATTGTCTTTTGTTTGGTACTTCTGCGTCTTTCACGTACACTTTTGTCCTTGGAGTGCTGCCATCGTGACGTTCGAGCGTTGTATGGTGGCCGTAATGGCGTTGTTTGACACTCAAGTGCCCTTAATGTTTTGTTCTCGCAAGCCATCACATAGCATGTACACTGAAGAGCCAAAAAAAAAAAAAACTGGTATAGGCGTGCGTGTGCAAATAACAGAGGTATGGAACTAATCAGAGCAACGCGATGTGGTCGGCAGCTAGATCGGTTACTGCTGCTACAATGGCAGGTTATCAAGACTTAAGTGAGTTTGAACGTGGTGTTATAGTCGGCGCACGAGAGATGGGACANAGTTTGAATGTGGTATTATAGTCGGCGCACGAGATATGGGGCATAGCATCTCCGAGGTAGCGATTACATTTGGATGTTCGCGTACGACCATTTCACGAGTGTACCGTGAATGTCGGGAATCCGGTAAAACATCACATCTTCGACATCGCTGCTGCCGGAAAAAGTTCGTGAAAGAACAGGACAAACGACGACTGACAAGAATCATTAAACGTGACAGACGTGCAACCCTTTCCCAAATTGGTGCAGATTGGATTTGTGGGCCGCCCTGCAGGGTTCATGGTGTGAATTGCCTCCTGCATANACGACTGACAAGAATCATTAAACGTGACAGACGTGCAACCCTTTCCCAAATTGGTGCAGATTGGATTTGTGGGCCGCCCTGCAGGGTTCATGGTGTGAATTGCCTCCTGCATACCTTCAGACATTAGTCGAGTCCATGCCACGTCGTCTNGTTTTAGTGAGGGTGCACATGTCTGCCAAACGCTTCTGCACGTGTTGGGCTAAATATTTTGCTGCACATGTCAACATAATCTCTTTGGCATGTTATGCGTTGAAACTCTCCTTTTTCTGGCATAAGTTGTTTCTCTGTGCATTGCCTGCCCCTTCCTTTAAAAAAAAAAAAGGGGGGGGTACCACTAGTCAGAAGTGGCTTATAAAACCCTTCTTACTTGTACCTTTGGACTCAATGGGAACCAGGGCNGTTTTAGTGAGGGTGCACATGTCTGCCAAACGCTTCTGCACGTGTTGGGCTAAATATTTTGCTGCACATGTCAACCTAATCTCTTTGGCATGTTATGCGTTGAAACTCTCCTTTTTCTGGCATAAGTTGTTTCTCTGTGCATTGCCTGCCCCTTCCTTTCAAAAAAAAAAGGGGGGGTACCACTAGTCAGAAGTGGCTTATAAAACCCTTCTTACTTGTACCTTTGGACTCAATGGGAACCAGGGCNGGGGGGGTACCACTAGTCAGAAGTGGCTTATAAAACCCTTCTTACTTGTACCTTTGGACTCAATGGGAACCAGGGCTTGCTGAGGAAACCCAGCTTGCCCTAACATCAAAGCGAGCACAATTTTATGGATGAGTTGGGGGGAGGGGGTTAGCTTATATTTTCCATCACGTTTCAAGTGAAAGACAACTGGGTTGACAAGGGCCCCTCACGGAGCTTGTACTACCCCCGCGTTGAGGAGCTTGCTCCAGTGATGCAAAACGGCGGTGGACTCAATACGATGCCTGCAATCAGGTAAGTCACAGCGGACGTTTTGATACTTCTTTACCAAATATCAGTATTTATGTTTTTTTTTATTAAAAGGAACTTTTACTGTGAATTTGGACATCATGACTTAAATTGTGTTGTGTATGATTCGTGACGATTATATGCAACTTAAAAACGTAACTTTGTAATATAAATTGACGAGATCACATTATTTGTTTTAATACTAATTTTTACATGTTAGGGATGCATCCCAGGAGTCTTTGACAATTTTATTAAAAAATATTTGGAAGTTTCATGGTTAACTTAAATAATTTTATTTTTTGGATATTATTTGTTTTCTATCCAGTTTGCCAACAATTTTTAAGAATACTTGTGTCATACCAATAATTGCAATTTTTTAAATTATTTTGTTGTCTTTGCGACGTTTCTTTCCTATTGTTGTGAAAGTATTTACTTGCTTCTATAAAAAAAAATAGAAATTTAATGAATTCAAAAGAAATGAGCATCACACAACGTCAATACCATGTTTTTATTTATTTATTAATAAATTAGTTTCCCTCTGAGCTAATATATTTTATTGATGATACAAGAATATCTTGTATAATATATTTGTTTCTTTCTTATGTGCCATGTACGATCACCCAGCATTGCTAATTTTTTAATATCGCTTCCATTTATACTTGTTCTTGTTGCAGAGTCCTTTGGTAAGTTTATGTATTATTTTGTGCCACGTTTTAATGTATTGATAGTGGCTCACTTTGTATGTTGTTTGTAACAATGAATGACTGCATCTTTCTTTTGATGAAGTGGATATTANTATTGATAGTGGCTCACTTTGTATGTTGTTTGTAACAATGAATGACTGCATCTTTCTTTTGATGAAGTGGATATTATATTTTTTTATGTTCGTACATGGGCACAGTGCCCAGTTGACCGCGAACAGCCTACAGCTTCTGGTATTCAGGCGCGGATAACACGTCTTATCTGCCGGAACTTGCACGGAACATTGCATGGTATCACGTCTGCTCTACACTACACACTATGATGTAGCTACCTCAGCTGTTTCCCTCCCCCAGGGGCTGCTGTGACGTAGCAACTACAACGCTCGCCTCACACCAAGCGGAACTGGGTTCTATTACCTGCGGAGTCACTTCCTAAGTGGAAATCGTGCCGGACGGTGTCGCTGCCCGGCAGGTTTTCTCGGGGATCTCCCGTTTCCCCACGACCTTGCGTTCCAGCGCTGCTCTGTACTCACTTCGCTTCACCCTCATCGGTTATCAGTACCTGGAGAAAACTANACGACCTTGCGTTCCAGCGCTGCTCTGTACTCACTTCGCTTCACCCTCATCGGTTATCAGTACCTGGAGAAAACTATAAACTGAAATGTTTTTTGTGAAATCTTTGCGCGAATACGCGTATCTCGGTAAATAAATATTCTGGAAATACGACTTTTTGCTAGAAAAGGCAAGAAAAAAAAACAATATCTATGCCCCTATTTGTTTTACTTTGATCCTATTAAGTGTATTCATAAGAGGAAAATTTCGTGAAAATGGTTTGATATCGCATTTGTAAAGCTTGTCTACTCAAAGAGAAAAGTACGACTAAACGGGCGTAGTTAAATCTGCAGGCTTCCATCGCGTGTGACAAAGTGCCACCGTTACAGATCTAAGTAGCACAGTACAGCACCACGATGGAAAACATTGCACGCCTTGCGCGTAGGAGCGATGTAGCGTTACGAGTGCATGTTAGGGTCGCCCGTATCGCTCCCTCGTTTCTTCACTTTGAACGTAGTTACATACATACTCATATCGGACCCCAAAAAATTAATAATTTTATATTTTTACCAAACATTGTTCAACTCGTACGCATTGTATATGATTACATTTTCATAGAGCAAACATTTTTTGCACTTTATATTTTTTAAATAATATTTTATATCATATACAAAATTCTTCTGTTTTGTTGCAGCTGTAATAACAAATACTAACTAAGTTGTATAGATGAAAAAATTTATAAAGTAAACTAACGACATGGGTTACCGCGTGACACATATGTAATCACCAAATAACAGGTGATATATGTATAAAAAAAATTTAAAAACATTTTTTAAATTAACAAACTGTTAATAGGTGATTACAAATATATTCCCAGCAGTCGCCCACGGCATTCGTTTATATTAAAAATTTTTTGCATCTTTACAGCTTAGTATTTGTTATTACGGCTGCAACAAACCCGAAGATTTTCGTATTTGACATCAAATTATTCCAATAATATAAAGTTTTTTATTTAATTCGAGGACAATTTCGTCACATACAATGCGTACGAGTTGAACAATGTTTGGTACAATTATAAAATAATTAATTTTTTGAGATCCGACACCCTTAAGAGCCACTTAAAACACTCCGTACCCCCCCTCCCATTTTTCGTCACACCTACAATCTCTCCCGCCTCGCAGCCGTGAATTTGTGACGTGTCCGAAGTTTTCAGTTAAACTGCGTCACATACAGAGAACACAGCGATAAATGACACAAAGCAAAGAATGCGAGGAAGTAAGAAAACAAATATAGGCAAGGTTTCAGGAACTGCAATTTGTTCCCGCCATCAGGTGACCATATACATTAGTACATTACTGTCTGCTTTGTGGCGACTATCGTGTGGTGGTTGTGCTTCTAAGGAGGTGTTTCTGCCTATACTGTGTGTTAACACGTGGTTTTCCGCAAAATAGTTTGAAATCAACTTGAGCAATGGTAGGTGTCATAATAAACTCTGCATAAGTTTTTCCTCGCAACTGGTAACCACTTATATCCATACCGTATAGCCACGTGGCTATTTCGAAATCAACGAACGTAAGCCATGCTAAATTGCTTAAGTTGCCGTAACGCGACTCGTTTATGTAACGCAACATAAACGAAGTCTGTTCACAACACGCGCTGTTCACAATTCGAATTTGACATATTTTGGCGAGTTTTGCTGTATAGTCCATTCACAGTTTCTTCCGATGTTCTGAAACGAACTTTTGAAAAATCACCCTATAAGTAACATGTCAACTTGTTTTTTCAATAACTTGTATACCACAAATATATAACACAGTGATTAACTTTAAAGTATTGTATTCTTGAATAAATGAAACTTTAACTTAGTATCTTCTATAACTTGTAATATTTATTTCGTATTAAATACAAATTAAAAACAGTGATATCAGCGATGTTTTGTCAATGGCTACTAAAAAATAGTTCGTAGTAAAAATATTGTTATAAACTAGTTTTTGGTATGCTATTTGTAAATTAAACGTTGCCTATTCACATGTTTAAATTTTTAGGTAGCACTGAANTAAACTAGTTTTTGGTATGCTATTTGTAAATTAAACGTTGCCTATTCACATGTTTAAATTTTTAGGTAGCACTGAAGGAAACATATTTTATTGTTACCGTTTAAAATATCAGCGCAAATTACGGTGCGTAGGCCCTAGTGACATGGTGTTTTTTTCGTCCGAAGAAGAAACTTTAACAGGCGGGGCGGAGCTTGTCTCTCTCTTTCTCTCTCTCTCTCTCTCTCTTCTCTCTCTCTCTCTTCTCTCCCTCTCTCTCTCTCTCTATATATATATATGTATATGCATACATAAAGGGAATGGACAAAATAATATGAACACCATGCAATATAGTACATTTTGTTGCATGTTGGTAACACTGCTTCCACGTAAATAATGCGACGCGTATGTATTGTTCTGCGACGGTTAAAACAAGCGATCGGTGAAATGTGTGATCTCTCAGACTTCGAAAGAGGGCAAATCGTTGGTGCTCGGTTAGCGGGAGCGTCTGTGACGAAAACAGCTGAATTGTTTAACGTTTCACGAGCGACAGTATCCACGGTAATGACAGCATACACAAAACATGGTAAAACATCATCGGCGAAGAGGAATAGTGGGCGAAACCCAAAGTTAACTGACAGAGACCGACGAACATTAAAAAGAATTGTGGCCAGACAACATAAAATTACCGCGGAAAAAGTGACAGCAGAACTCAACTATCACTTGAGTAATATTGTTTCGACAAAAACAGTTCGGCGGGAGCTCCACAAAGCTAACATTCATGGAAGGGCTGCAATTACGAAAACCTTTATAACGGAAGCCAACGCTAAGCTGCGAAAGAAGTGGAGCCACGATCATAAAACCTGGACACTTGATGATTGGAAGAATGTGGTATGGTCCGATGAATCATCGTTTACATTGTTTCCTACAAACGGCCGGGTTTGTGTATGGAGAACCCCAAAAGAAGCCTACGATCCGGACTGCCTGCTTCCTACAGTCAAGCATGGGGGAGGTTCCGTTATGATTTGGGCGGCTATATCGTGGTATTCAGCTGGTCCTCTTATTCTCGTCACTGGCCGGATTACTGCGAATGAATATCTCGACATCCTCAATGATGAAGTTCTTACTATGACCAGCATATTACTGCCAAACACTGCCATATTACAAGATGATAATACGCCCATACACACAGCCAAAAAGGTTCAGTCTTGTTTTGAGGAGCATCAGAATATCATCAAACATCTTCCCTGGCCAGAACAATCGCCAGACCTCAACATAATTGAACCGTTATGGGGAGTTTTAGAGCAGAAAGTGACGAGTAGATTTCCGTCTCCAACATCATTGAAGCAATTGGCAGATGTTTTGGTACAAGAATGGGACAACATTCCCTTGGAAACTATTCAGACACTCTAAGAATCTATTCCGCGAAGAATTGCAGCTGTTCTAAAAGCAAATGGTGGCCCAACACCTTATTAATAAATAAATATTGTGTGTATGTCAGGTGTTCATATTATTTTGTCCATCCCCTGTATGTATGTGTGTGTGTGTGTGTGTGTGTGTGTATGTATGTATGTATGTATATATATATATATATCGGGAAGTTTCGCACCGCCAGTAGTAGCGGGAAAACTATGCATGTTTTCAATTTTAGCATATTTCATACTTGTTACTACAAAAATAATGATTTTTGAACTTGTAATATACAACTGATAGGAGATTTTATTGTTTGAATCCTTATTATAATATATTCAGATGTGATGGCGGGACGGTTACAAATCCGAAGTTGGCAGAAGTGGCGATTGACGACGTGACATAGCGTATTTCTGAACGAAGCATCAAGTTCGTACTCGTTGTGTTTTTTAAACCTACCTAGGCAAGTTACGATATTGTGATAAATCTGTTTTTCCACGGCAGGAATATATATACTGTAGCGTGCTTCGTGACCGCTGTGTGTGAAAGAGTATTGTTGTCATTACGTTACATTAGACCAGTGTGTGCGTGATTGCAAATATCGGACCTGCGAAATTTATACGTTTTAACCGTGAACTGTTTTTATAACGAAGTTAATTATTTTAAAGTCACGTCTGTTTATTTATCACAACGTTGNTAAAGTCACGTCTGTTTATTTATCACAACGTTGTTACCTTGCCCAAGATGTTTGAAACTCAATTGTGTAACGTGCTTGCGTTTCTATGATTTTAATGTTTGCCACGACCGCAACAAAGTACTAATTAGCCCAGCCAGATAAATTTAAATAAATAATTTAATAAACCTAGAAAACAGTAAGTACCAATGCATATAAACATGAGCGGAATAAAAGTTACTGTAGGCTTATTAGTGTGCATGTTCACCACTATCTTTTAAGTTTGTCGCTGCTACGTAGAAGAAATAAGCGACACGAGTTAAGTGTTTGAATTTACTGTGTCTTTTTGTTAAACCGGTTGTCCCTTCGTTAAAATTTTTATTCCAAATGAGGTCGTCCTTTTAACGAAATAACCTAACACATATCAGTAACATGTGGTTAAATACTACAGTTCTTCCTCCCACAGTTGTAACACGGTTAAACACAGTCGCGGGAAAATATTAACGTGTATTACGTGTAATGTGCTATGTCGCGTATAACAAATATGTTAACAGTGTAAAATAATAGCCATAATAACTATCGTCAATATAGACATTGTTAAAAAGTCATAAAGCTGACCTAAATATTGTTATATGCCTAAATTGTAAACATTCGTACGAAATGGTTTTTGAAATACGATAGAATTCTTTGAACAGCTGAAAACAGTAAACAAAGCATTTGGCAGTTAAAACGTAGAAGTCACATGGCAGTGTTTATGTTTAGTGTACCGGAAGGATACGCAATCGTTAGCTAAACGTAGAACTTTAGCAGGGTTTCAGAAAAGTGCGAAGTACCCGTGAATGGCCTATAATTTATTTTCACCCGTATCTCTACAAATGCATTATTTGCAACAAAAAAATTATAGAATTTAACAAAAACACACACAGACGCAGTTCTACATAGACCCTACGTTTTATTTTCACGGATCGGTGAAGAAAAAATCCACAAACCAAAGTGTTCAAAAAGCCGAGCAACCCACAAAAATTTATAAAGTGCATTAAGAGCATAAATGTGATTACGCGACTAAAATATTACGTTTTAGAAATCAGTATCTCGTATAGTTTCGTTCTTCGGTGACTTATCATTCTCTTGCCCGCTTATCGGGAGACCAATTACGGAAGCGTANTATCTCGTATAGTTTCGTTCTTCGGTGACTTATCATTCTCTTGCCCGCTTATCGGGAGACCAATTACGGAAGCGTACACTTTGTGCCATGGCAACTTACAGAGATGCCAACCTTCTTTGTAGGAAGTCTCTAAATCAATATACCAAAATTACCTGATTGTGACCTTAATAGATTTTAAATTAAATTTAGGCAAAATATATAAAAAGTTTGTTTTCTCAACTTGTAATACGATTTAATATAGCTGGTTAGAGCTGCCCATACACACACACACACACACACACACACACACACACATACATATATATATATTAAAACAATAAAAAAAAATTAATAGCAAAAATTTTTTTTATCTAGAACATTATTACCGTATTCGCTAGACGTACGTACATACACGCCGTACTCTCAAAGCTGTATAAAAGGATACTCCAAATACTTTTCAGGATACTCCAATTACTTTTTAAGTGTAGAGGTAACTCCAAAACTTTGCTTAGGATGGAGCCAAACCGTATCGTTATTCCCGTAAGAGACATCCTACACGACTACGTATAAAAAGATATTCACATGCAATATAACTTAATATTCATATCTAAATGTTCCCATACTCTCTCCAGTGAACACCATATATTCCCGGCAATATGATAACAGAAATAAAACATACAGTCTTTCATCAAATCTCTAGATCTGCCACCATAATTTTTACATAAATCACTAACGTTTCGACCTGTCGCAAATGTTAAATTTGGTCGCCCAAACAACATTGTTAAATCACCAAACCTGGTGAGTTTATTACCAAGTTGGCATATCTGTTTCCACCCCGATTGACGTAAATCGGTTCCCGGTACGCGGAAATATGAATGAAGTTCGTGCACCTGGCGGCACTAGTTGATGAGGTTGTGAAGATATGTTGTGTATCGCTGACTCAAAGTTGCCGCCAGAAACCACATAGATATTATCAACGGTGGCTATTTAAACTGTGGTCAATCCTTATAAAGGGCTGACAAGGAAACTAATACTGCGACAGTATTCCTGGAATGTCCAACCGCAACCGCACATTAGCTTATCTTACACATGTGGCCCTCCCCGCCAAGAAGAAGCATTTGTACGAAAACCGCTTCTATTATGCTTCCCTACTTCCACCTAACTTGCCTCTGATCCATCTACAATAACACTGTGAACTAAACATTATCCGCTGCTCCTGTTATATGTGTAATTGACACACGTAAACTGCTTTGCAAGGTTTGAGAGCTGCTCTAGGCTATATTTAGTTTTCATACTATGCGTTAAGATTTAAATACAGTGGTTTCATTTTACGAGGTTATCGCTGTTCACTAGTATCCGCCATTTTACAACGCCAAGTCAGTATAAACTTGTGTTGGTTGCACATTTATTTAATGTCGCAGTAACACCAAATATTTTGTTCTTCCTGTTGTTTTAAGCGTAATACAACTTTAGGTTGCGGCGACATTACTTAGAGGCTTTATTAACATTAACAATTCCACAGTATATTTGCATTATAGTAATATGAGACTTTGCAAATAGTTAACACTATTAACTTTGTCACAACATTATTAATTTTACTACAGTATAAATGTTTAAGGAAAAGGCTCAATATAATTTTTTGGTTTCCATTCATTATTGTTGATGAAACAGCTGACATAAGTGGACCCAAACAAGTGTCAATCAGTATTCGAACAGTTTTACGCGATATCTCAGTAACAGAACATTTCCTTGGACTGTACGAAACAGTTTCCTTGACAGGTGAGACAATTTTCGAATTTGTAAGGGAAGCAC
The DNA here is from genome assembly GCA_002778355.1 of Clitarchus hookeri. Lineage (NCBI taxonomy): Eukaryota > Metazoa > Arthropoda > Insecta > Phasmatodea > Phasmatidae > Clitarchus > Clitarchus hookeri. Next base: position 114,824 of record NQII01000706.1, read on the forward strand.
TTTGCCGTTCTAATTTGTCTCTTGGAAATCTCAGAGGACAGTGTTACGATGGTGGAAGTAATATGTCCGGCGTAAATAAGGGAGAGCAGAAAAGNCTCTTGGAAATCTCAGAGGACAGTGTTACGATGGTGGAAGTAATATGTCCGGCGTAAATAAGGGAGAGCAGAAAATAATGCTGGATTTGCATTCTCTTGCCACATACGTCCACTGTAGCAATCACTCGTTTAATTTAGCTCTACAGGACAGTGTTAGAGCAGTAACATTAACACGAGATTGTATGCAGTGGGTAAATGATGTGGGCGTTTTGGTACGTTAGTCACCAAAAAGGCGAGGCAGATCTGAAGAGCTCGTTGAAGAAAAATAATTAGTGACTATTTCTACCCCCCGAATATTGCGTCCTACTAGATGGTGTGTGCGTACTGCTGCACTTGACACAATGTTGCAAGTCTACCCTCGTGTATTGTAATTGCTAGGAGAAATGGTTTATTCCAAAGATTCTGGAAACGAAGCTGCAAGAAAAGTTAGAGGGTTTTCTGATCAGCTTAGTAAAACCAAAACATATTTAGGAATTGCCATTTGCTGCACGGTTTTCGGACCTTCTGAACGACCGAGTGTTACACTACAGAGTCCATCTATAACATGTAGTTCGGCTGCTAAATCTGTTGAAGCTACAAAAGCACATTTCCTAAAATACAGGACTGATGAAATATTAGATGAATTGTGGACTGAAATATAAAAGAAAATTAACATCTATGAACTGANTCTACCCTCGTGTATTGTAATTGCTAGGAGAAATGGTTTATTCCAAAGATTCTGGAAACGAAGCTGCAAGAAAAGCTAGAGGGTTTTCTGATCAGCTTAGTAAAACCAAAACATATTTAGGAATTGCCATTTGCTGCACGGTTTTCGGACCTTCTGAACGACCGAGTCTATCTATATAACATGCAGTTCGGCTGCTAAATCTGTTGAAGCTACTAAAGCACATTTTCTAAAATACAGGACTGATGAAATATTAGATGAATTGTGGACTGAAATATAAAATAAAATGAACATCTATGAACTGANCTAAAATACAGGACTGATGAAATATTAGATGAATTGTGGACTGAAATATAAAATAAAATGAACATCTATGAACTGAAACCACTCATACTTCCCAGAAAACGACATATTCCACACAAATTGGAGTACTCAGCAGCATCCTCAGAGAACTTCAATTTCACCACGCCTACACAGGCTTGAAGCGATCTACTTCGAGACCCTCGACACACTTGTCGGATAACTCGATGAACACTTCAAGCAGCCTGGATTTGAGAGAGTTCGGATGTTGGAGGAAGCCTTATTATTGGATCCTGAGGAATGGAGTTCTGCTACAGATGTTATTAGTATATATGAGATAAATGTTGCACGTTTTAAGTCAGAAGTATCTGCCATGGCTCAACTTATAATTACAAAAAGTTCCTTGAATGAAATTGTTGAAGGTCTGAGGTAAATTCACGAAGTAACCAGAGAACTCTTCCCCAAAGTGCTTAATATATTGCGCCTACTTCTTGTGATTCCCGCGACTTCAGCAACTGCAGAACGCTCATTCTCCTTCTTAAAGCGGCTAAAGTCTTACTTGAGATTTAGTATGAGACAAGAAAGTCTAAACCATTTTGCTAGTTTGCACTGTTATCCAGACATGGTGGACAAAATATACGTTCAAGCTCTTTGTCGAGAATTTTGTTGCAATCCATACCGTGTTTCAATGTCTGGGAAAGAATTGGAGTAATATTTTGCAGTACTTTTGTTTTTTTTATTCTACAGGTTTATTTTTATTTCATGAACTGTCATTTCGCATTGTGTATTAAGTGTCTTTCGTTTTAAGCAGCTACTGAGTGATATTTTCCTGTGATGTGTCATTGACTATTTACACTGAAGAGCCAAAAAAACTGGTATAGGCGTACGTATGCAAATAACAGAGGTATAGAACCAATCAGAGTAACGCGATGCGGTAGGCAGCTAGATCGGTTACTGCTGCTACAATGGCAGGTTATCAAGATTTAAGTGAGTTTGAACGTGGTGTTATAGTCGGCACACGAGAGATGGGGCATAGCATCTCCGAGGTAGCGATACAATTTGGATGTTCGCGTACGACCATTTCACGGGTGTACCGTGAATATTGGGAATACGGTAAAACATCACATCTTCGACATCGCTGCTGCCGGAAAAAGATCGTGAAAGAACGGGACAAACGACGACTGACGAGAATCATTAAAAGTGAAAGACGCGCAACCCTTTCTGAAATTGGCGCAGATTGGATTTGTGGACTGCCCTGCAGGATTTACGGTGTGAATTGCCTCCTGCATACCTTCAGACATTAGTCGAGTACATGCCACGTCTTGCGGCACTTCTGCGTGCTCGCGGGGGCCCTACACGATATTAGGCAGGTGTACCAGTTTTTTTGGCTCTTCGGTGTATGTATGTTTGTGTTGTGTTGGTTAAAGGCATGCAGGAAATCAGCTATTCTACCTATCATATATTTATATATTTTATAAATGATCGTTGAATGAAAAGTAAATTTAGGTTTTAAATGTGGTTAACAAATCTGTAAAAGCAAAGTATTTGACTGTAAACTTCAGGCTTGCCATTAAAAGTTATATAAACTTTTGATATTTTATTTGCACGCTTTTGACATGAACATAGTGTAGATCTGGTGATTATTGAGTTATAAAGTAGTAGTTAAAAGATATGTAATCGAGACATACTTCATTACAGTTTAAGGAAATTTGTTTGTTTTATCAATTAATGTTATGGTACATGTTTTTGTCAGGTTTCATTATAAAATTTAGTATGTTACCACGTAACTGTCATTAATTTCTTTGGACATGTTAATTTAGAATATAATTATATATATATATATATATATATATATAGCGAGATAGGGAGGGAGAGAGAGAGATAGTGGTTGAAATAGCTGTATTGAAAAAGGGGCACCAAAATCAATGGGGCGCCGAATTCGTTTTGCCCCCACGTAATATAAATATGTTGTTACGCCACTGCCAGGGAATCTCATTGGGCAACTGCACGCAGTCCCCATAATGTGAACTCAAATGTTGTCACCGTATTCAGAGTTCGTACAGTATCATCACAGGCGTTAAAGGGCGTTGTCTGGCTGGAGGTATTTTGCGTGTCCGAGGCCTACAAGCGTGGGAGCGCTAAGGGCGAACTAGATACACGTACAGAATGTCTGATCGCCTTTACACGTAAGGCAGTGAACTAGCGTGCAGTCTCTCTCTCTCTCTCTCTCTCTCTCTCTCTCTCTCTCTCGTCGACTCGCCTCTATACGACTTTCAGTGGCGATCCTATCATTTCATTGGAGAAGCGCAGAACTAAGTTCAATACATACTCCTATCGCAGTTCCGCTCGTGTCCTGAAAAAGGATATTTTTAACAATGTTGGAGGATTCCAAAATAACATTTAAAGCATACTAAATATCTTGAAAATGCTATTCGTCTTCGCCTAAGTATGTTTTGTTTTGATATATAAATGTAGTGGGGGAATGTTTAATAGTTTCCTCAAAAACCTCGTATGTATTTAAAACATGCTTCAAAATAATTCAATTAATGAGTGAGTGAAGATATTTGGACGGCTCTTAACAGCGAGGTCTTGAGAGCGATGAGGGTGATTGAGGTGAGTATGGAGCAGCGCTGGAATGAAAGGGCGGGGGAAACGGGAGAACCCCGAGAAAACCCACAGACCAGCGGCATTGTCCGGCACGATTCCTACATGCAAATCCGGGAGTGACCCAACCCGGTTCGCCTTGGTGGGAGGCGAGCAGGCTAACCGCTCAGCCACCGCGGCCCAGAATTAAATTAATGCTATAGAGTTTAATAGCATACTACTATATTTTTTGTGAAAGCCAATATAGAAAAAAGAAGAAAGGACAATCATACAGAACTGTTTTTCTACGAGTGCAAATAGTTTACAAAAGTGACGTATTTCTGCCGAGCTATTCTCTGGCACTGTAAATATTTATATGTTATCGTGACGCAAGATACTTCGCAAAAAAGAAAAAAGCACCAATATTGCAAAACATTTGGTCACGAAGTAGATAAAAAAACATTATCTAGGCCTGCCTTTTTTTTAGTTTCTTTATGTTAAACTTCCGAAAAATATCTCAAATTTAACTGACGCATTTGGAGTTGATGTATGTCCCAAGCTCTCGCAAGTTCACTGCGAACTCTGGCACCTCCTATGAGACGTTCTCACGCGAACCAACTTGCGGTTTGACAAGAAGGCGTGACTAAGATTACAACTCGCATCTAAAGTACTCTTAAACTTTTGTATTTCAGATACCCCAGCTATTTTATCTTGGAAATATCAGTGGAGGCGAAGTACTTATTTATTTATTGATATTTTAAGTAAGTAGTATGATTTTTATCAGGACTCTCGGAGGAAGTCGTTAGTTGGGCATTTTGTTTCCGACAGAGGTGCTCGACTGAAGGGATGCCCACCCCTGACACTGCGGCGCAAGGGACATTTCGCTAANCCTGCAAGATCCAATCGCTTTTCTAGGCCCGCGCACGAAACAGCACACACACCACGAACAGATGGCATTTTCATGAGATGAAATTGCAATGAAAGAGCTTACGGCAAATATTAAACAAGAGAAATACTAAGACTCAGTCAACAAATAAAAGCATATCTATAAATTTTAGAAAAAATATTGTTCTCAATTTTTTAATTTATTCATTATTATTATTTTTTAATTTTTGACGTGAGAACTAATAGAGTAATTCGGTTTTTTAAATTAAAAAGTTCAAAAATAAATAATTTAAAATATTTGTTCAAAACAAATAAAAATCTTTAACTTATCAAAGCATTTGCTTAAACGAGGTCTCTGAAAAAATAAGGTAGTAATTTTGCACCTGAGTACTGATAAAATGAACCTATGCATATACTTACCTTTACGATTTTTAATCTGATCTGTATTCCCTCCACCCCCTCCTATATGACGCACTGTGCGTCATGGAACCTCTTCGTGGACAACCCTGGCAACATCAGCATGTGGCAGTTGGAGTGATTGCTCCGCTTATGTTTCAAGTATATGTTAATGAGCGGTTTAATTCACCACACGCAGCTACATCTTCACGCCCCAGGAATTTAATTTTGACTTCCGGAAATGCAATATGATGCGAGCCAGCATGAGACCGCATTTTTTGGGTCAAATCTATTGGTAGCTGACATCCTTTTTTTCCTCCTAGGGTGAAACATTCTTCACGGAGCCACTGATTTATGACAGTTGTGTGTGGAGAAGTTAAGGAATTTAATTTGACGTTCGGCCAAGTTATGTGCTGCGTGCGAGTCATTATGAGTCTGTGCATTCTGGGCCAAACGCACCGGCAGCTGAGAACTACATACTTTTCTTGAGACACAGTTGATGATGTATGGCAGAACTCTACTCCAAGATAGTGGCATCGTTCACATTTTCATGACACCTTCCTGGCAATATTTAAGAGGTAGAAACATTTCTCTGGGTTGGGACATATATAAGAGCATGTAAAGTTAATTGTCCCAGGTTTAGTTGAGATTTTCGCATTACAATTCTCAATCTCTTTTCTGAAATGGAGTACGGTAACGATTTTTGGCGATAACCCTTTGTATTACATATTGTTAAGTTTTATCTGTTAATTTTCCACACTCAAAAAACAAGGGCTTTATATTCACCGACTGACAAGAAAAGCACCAAGAAGGAATGGTAAAAACTGAAGCGGAGTGGAGAGGTTTGGGAGGTTCTTAACAACGGGGCCTTGAGAACTGATTAGGGTGAAGCGAGGTGGAAATGGAGCAGCGCCAGAATGCAGGTACGGGGAAAACAGGAGATCCCCGAGAAAACCCACCAACCAGCGGCATCTTCAGGCACTATTTCCACATGCGAAAATCCGGGAGTGACGCAACTGGGAATCCAACCTGGTTCGCCTTGGTGGATAAAAACTGTAAGTAATTTGGTACATGTGCATGCAATCGCTGGGCGAGTATACGATTAGAGATGCAATATACAGGATGATTCACGAGGAGTTACCGCCACTCACAGGGTTTATTCCTTACATAATTTGGAGAAAAATCCTAACTAATATTATAAATGCGAAAGTGTGTTTGTTTGTTTGTTTGTCCTTCTTTCAAGTCGCATCGGAGCAATGGATCGACGTGATTTTTTGCACAGAGATAGTTGGAGGGCCGGGAAGTGACATAGGGTACTTTTTATTCCGACAAAATATATCATTCCTCAGGAAATTGTTTTTAGTAAAAATAGCGGTCGGGGCACAATGCTTCGTCAATGTAAGTTGTTAGTGTGGGACGAGGCATAATGTCAACCAAAAAAGCGATCGAGGCCCTAAACCTAACTCTACAGGATATACGAAACAATACAGACATTATGAGAGGAATTATTGTATTACTGGCTGGTGACTTCCTCCAAACTCTACCGGTGATTCAGAGGGGCACACCTGCAGATGAAATCTAAGCCTCTAAATGCAGACATTAGTAGTTACACGGAGCCCCACAGCCACCAAACCTTGATAAGGAAACGTCAACATATGACGCGTTTTTCCCCGTTTTCCCCTCGAAATATCCCTTTTTCCCCCAGCCTGTTCCAAGTTCGGGTCCGTCTGCATGGTTATGTCATGCAGGTGGTAAGCGGGAGGACTGAGCAGCAACTGGTAAGTGTGTATTGTTACTGCAAAAAGTTTTTAATAAATTCATTGTTTAATATTAATAATATTTATTTTGTTCAATATATATTATGTATAAACCAAGTGATGAAATGTATACCACTTGTATATGTCTTGTAAGAAGTGATTTAATAAATTACTCTGCATTACAATAATTGGTTTGTTTATTTTGTACACCTGAGAAATTATTTTGTCCTATTAAAGAATCAATTTTATTATTATTATTTTATGTTAGTGGTGAAAGGAACTTATAAAGGAAACAAGTTATAAACACAAGTGTCGAGTTCATGCTTCAATTTGCTAGTCTATTATACTGTTCAGAACAGTCTGGTATTATATAGCATCGTTCATTTTTTTTTCTTTTTTTCATTCTATGTCTGGTTGTTAAGAGCCAGCCATGTTAGCGATGACTCGAGCTGTCGTCCTTGTGTAGGACTGATGGTGATCGTTTATATTTATATATATATATATTTACAGTTACCATGATTATATGCTGCATGTATGTATTACATTTGTATATATCTTGCTTTTGGCATATCTCAGTTTGTTGTAAGTTATCCTTCCTGAATTTTATTTACGTATATGTTTAATATTTACTTGGTTCAGAAAAAATAGCTAACTATGCTTAGGACATATAAAAATGAAATATATATATGTATATATACATATATATATATATTTTGAAACCAATTTTTAAAAAATTTTTAAATATTTTTGGAACATTCTGGACATTTTGGTTTATTTTTGGCACTTGCTGCCAAATATCAGTGTCATAGACTCTTGCATGACTACTGGTTTACATACACTGTGCTTAGTAGCAAGCAAAGTATAATGCAATGTTACATTAACTTTGGTGATAGATAGATAGTAAACACCAATTAACATATTGTAGATTTTTTTTTACGTTGGTTCGTGTGAACATAAGTTCTTTTTTTCCTGTTGGTGGTCATTCCAGCCGTTTACTTAAGTTCTCGTCGCAATAGTAGCACTGTTGGGCGGAATGCCTGTTGTACCGATCGGGACGGTCTGGTCTCTTTAGGAGCCCTTACTGCTAACCCTGTTAAATGTTTTCCCTTTAAATATATACAAGTAACTTCGAATCCAAAAGGATTGCGTGTAATGTTTTATTATTATTATTATTATTAAAGTATCTTTACTATACTGGTACATTAGTTTTAGTATGTGTGTTTGACATCGTGTCTCCACCAACAGAAAATGAATACACAGATTCAGAAGTTATATATATATATATATATATATATATATATATATATATNTGTGTTCAAAAAATAAGGTGACTTGTTATTTTGTGACTTTGTCTCGATAAATATTTACGTATTCATCAATATCTATTTTGTCACCTTCAAAATAATCCCCCTCAGATATAATACACCTGTGCGAGCGCTTTTTGCCAATCCTCGAAGCACTTAAGATATGCGCATTTTGGTATGGCATTGAAGTCTCCCAGATCTTTATCGCCTCAATCGTGGCAAACCTCCGTCCTTTCATGGGTCTCTTCAGTTTTGGGAACAGGAACTAGTCACAGGGAGCTATATCCGGTGAATACGGTGGCTGAGGCATGATTACGATGTTGTTAATACAAATTCTTTGATCCATTGTTTGCGATAGCAAAAAATCGCCAAGCACACCAAAACACGTCTAACCTTTATATCTGCCACTAACAAACTAACAATTAAAAAAGGGTGATAATGTCAACATATGTTGGGGACAGGTGTACCAACATAACAATAAAAACAATCGATAATCGAATGTACGTAGCCCTCAAAATTTGCAAAGTCACCTTATTTTTTGAATACACCTCGTATCTCGTGTGTGTGTGTGTATATATATATATATATATATATATATATATATATATACATATATAGACACAAAAATATATATTTATACAATTTTTTTCATTTAAAATACAAGGTAATAATATTTTGTCACAAAAAATATACAATTTTTTTCTTCAATTAAAACAACAAAAACACACAAATAATATATATATATATATATATATAATTTTTTCAATTAAAAAAAACAAACACATAATTTTCTCTCTAGGTGTTGGCGAGAAGCACGGTGAACATATATCATTCGATATAGTCATTAGCTCTGAGTTCATCAATAATCATATTTATCTCTTCGCTGACAGAAATATATCCACTTCTCTGTAATGCAACCAGCACACGTAGTCTATCAGCCAGGTCGTTGGGGTCTTCAGAAAATAAATAGCTAGACTTCACGACTCACTTCGCAAAAGGTTCACAATACATGTCTGCATCTATGTTCTTCCGTGATGGGTAGTTTGTGAGATACCTCTGAGCCAGAGTAATCGGTTCGAATCTTCGTATCTTCTGTCCCAACTTCAAGGAGCTCTTATCTTCAGCAACATGTTTATGCTTTTGCGTTGCAGAAGTCAGAACTTCATCGGTAGAATAGAGTGTAGACTTAGAGGTCACATATTCGTTCTCATTGTCCTGGTTAGTTGTAAATTCTTTCTTCGCAGATGGTTCACAATACACGTCAGCATCTATGTTCTTCTGTGATGAATAGTTTGTGAGATACCTCTGAGCTAGAGTACTTAGTTCGAATCTTCGTTTATTCTGTCTCAACTTCACGTAGCCATCTTCTTCAGCATCGTGTTTAGGTTTTTGCTTTGCAGAAGCAGTTACTTCATCATCGTCAGTAGAATATGTATATTTCACATCATCATCACCCGCGGACTTGTCGGTCACACTTTCGTGATCGATGTTCTGGATAGTTGTAACATCCCCGTTTTTATCTTACGTGTTAGCAATACATGTTTGTTGTTCACATCGTTGGACGATTTGTATGGTTTGCACTCTTCATAATAAATGTCTGCAACAGACGTATTTCCTTCTTCACATTTGGTAAAGGTTTTGTGTATGGTTGGGAAGACTCAGAGATAACCCTCACGCATATGTTGGGAAGACACTGAGATAACCCTCCCGGTTTGGCATGTAAGAGCGTGATCATCTCGTAGGAGTAAGAGTCCCTTTATCATTATGTGCGGCGTTGACCTTTATGACTGCTTTGTTAGTGTCGAGACGCTTTCGAGACATGATAGGCTTCTTTATCGTTGTGTGCGACAACGCCCTTTATGTTAGGCCTGCGAGAGCCTCGCATAACCTGTTAGGCTCCTTTATGCGCAGTGGTGTTTTCTCTTTATTACATCGATAGGTTGCATTTATGCTTTATATGTCTCTTCGCATTATAAGCATATGAAAATGATATGTTACAGTAGTGACGCGACTGTTCCCGCCATTGTTTACATAGTAGTATGCGTTGCCTTTAATGCTTTTTCGTTGTGTATGGTTGGGAAGACTCTGAGTTAACCCTCGCGCATATTTTGGGAAGACACTAAGATAACCCTCCTGGCTTGGTATGCAAGATCGTGATCATCTCGTAGGGAGGACTTAAATGATAATCTAATTTGGGAAGACTTAAGCCTTTCGAGATGATGGGAGTGATGTTATGAAGTTGCCGAATGTATCTTAGAAGATACGGAACTTATGAACACCTATGCTTGTAGGGCTTAAATGAATCTATGATAATTTTTTATATTTATAGGGCATAAAGAACTCTACGATGATTTGTATTGTCAGGAACGATATATATATATATATTATGAATTTGTCGCTTGTATGTTAAACAGTTCGGAAATTACGTGCACCTATGCTTATAGGGCTTAAATAATTCTATGATAATATTTTTTTTTCATTGTCGAGGGTGTGCTGTGTATCGGAGTCTGCTATACTTATACGCTGTGTGAAGTTACATGATAACAGGGTAATTAATACGAACATTCTTCAGCCATGATGAATGGTGCTAGCTTGCTAGCTTGCAGGTGTTGATATCCCTTAGCCAATCAGAGCCTCGCGCAGCATGTTAGGTAAAATCCCTCCTTGGCCAAAAAAAAGGAGTCACCACCCTATATTGTGAGATCATCAATAAACAATTCCAATGCAACAGTGTGCGTGAATAAGTTTAACATATGCAAATCGCATCCGCTGCTACAAGACGTCCCATGCTGAAATACTCCTGCATTGCGGACCGTGTCTCACATACTACGTTGAAGCTAAACACCTGGGTTTTGGTAAAGTCCGGCCACTTCTTGTAGTATTTGCGTTAGTCGTAAGTAGATTGGTTGCTGCAGTGATTTCGACAAGGGTAACGAAACCTATATTAATATGTGTTTATAAAACAATCACCCCCAACAGTAGAAACCCTATCTAGTAATGAATATGTATTTTTTCCCTTTGGTGTAACTTACTCAGTCTATCTTTGTTTGCATGCGTTGATGGAATATTTAAAGTTACGAGAGCCTCTCGTAGCCAAATAGACACGTAACCCTTTCGCGATGGGAGCAAGACCGACAACAGACGGGTCTTCTGTACGTGTGTGTATGTATGTGTGTACATGAATTTTGCGTACTGACGCCGTGAGCGTACAGCATATGTAAAACATATTTCTCGGGAGGAGACGCGCAGAGCCTGGTTGTTGTAAAAACTAATAATCATACTAGTTTACATATTTTTCCGAAACTCACGTCGGGCTGGAGCGAGTCGTCGGGCGTAGCACACAGTCTGGATGAAGCGAAGTATTAATAATATTAATACTTTATATATATATATATATATATATATTTCCAAAACTCTCGCTAAAGTGTGTGTGTATGTCTGTAATACTAATTTGCGTACTGACTGGTCGAACGTACACCGTATTTAAACATATTATTATTTTCTCGTGGCATAGCTGTGATACTTGTGTCTTGGAAGTGCTCGCATATGTCAGTGTGCTAAGGTGTGTCTGACGCTTTTGGCATGTCCGACAGTAATGTCTTAATAATTATTTTACAAAGTCTTTTACGCTACACGCTAACTCGCACACGAGGTCTGGGGGACAGAGCTATAGCGAACTTGCAATAATTTTTTGGAATGCTGCTCATTGTCTTGGAGTGGTGGATGCTCGTGCTGTGTCTGGAGATAATAATTTTTTTAAGACGCACCATTAACTTAATGCCTGCAGTATCTGGAGATAATAATCTCGCGTCGGGCTTGGTGTAGCAAAAGGAAAACATAATATTACTTTAAATATGTAATTTCCATCGCTCATGTCGTGCTGTAATTAAAAACCTATTTCTCTCGGCGAGTCGGGGGGCTCGCGTTATGGCAGGGGGCCTGGGGCTGAAACGGAAACATTTATTATTTAAACAAGTTTTTTAAATTAATTTTTTGCGTTGTGTGTTGGCGCATTTGTACGAAACCACCATTTATCTCTCGAGGACGCTGGTCATAGGGTCCTGCAGCTATAACGGAATGCCCATCTGTGTGGTTATGCTATGCAGATTGTAAGTGGGAGGACAATGCTGCATCACGTATGTGCATTACTTCTTTTGCGTACTGACTGAGCGTTCAGCGTGTTTTTTCTCTCGCAAACACACACGCACTGCCTGGCTACGATTAATATTCATCCTAACCCTTTAAATATATATTTCCATCGCTCACATCGGGGTAGTGACGATAACAACATTTAACGTATTTTCTCTCGACGAGATGGGGGCTATAACGGTATATGAACGAATATTATTGTTTAAACATACAAGTTTTTTTTTAATATTACTACTTCTCCCGCATGGTCCAAGCCTATATGTGTTTTCGAATTTGGGAATACTCTGAGATAACCCCCCAGCTTGGCATGCTAGAGCGTGAAGTATATCGTCTCGTAGGAAAGTCTTATATGTTAATTGATTTGGGACGACATTGAGATAACCCTCCCGGCTTGCCATGCAAGACTGTAATGTATATAATCTCGTAGGAAGGACTTAAATTTCAAATTGATTTTGGGACAACACTGAGATAACCCTCTCGGGTTGGCATGTAAGAGTGTAATGTATATAATCTCGTAGGAAGGTATTAAATGCTAATTAGTTTTGGGAAGACACTGAGATAACCCTCTCGGCTTGGCATGCAAGAGCGCGAATTATATCATCTCATAGGAAGGACATAAATGATAATTTATTTTGTGACGACTCTCAGATAACCCTCTCAGCTTGGTATGCAAGAGTGTAATGTATATCATCTCATAGGAAGGAATTCAATTTCAATTTTATTTTAGGAAGACTCTGAGATAACCCTCCCAGCTTGTTATGCAAGCATGTAATGTCTATCATCTCGTAGGAAGGTATTAAATAATCTAACTTGGGAAAACTCTGAGATAACCCCCTGGCTTGGCATGCAATAGTGTGAATTTTAACATGTCATCTATCTGTTGCATCACTGCGGCATCCNGAGATAACCCCCTGGCTTGGCATGCAATAGTGTGAATTTTAACATGTCATCTATCTGTTGCATCACTGCGGCATCCATCGATTTTGAAATTGGGAAGACTCTGAGATAACCCTCTTGAACATGTCATCTATCCGTTGCATCACTACGGCACCCCGGGAATGCGAGAGCGTGAAGTTTATATCGCATTTGGGAAGACTCTGAGATAATCCTCCCAGCTTGGAATGCAAGAGCGTGACGTTTAACATGCGCTCTATCATTGCATCACTGCGGCGCCCCACCATGGCACCCCATCGAAATGGAATGCAAGAGCGTGAAGTTTAACATGTCATTTATCCGTTGCATCACTGCGGCACCCTGTCGATTTTGAAATTGGGAAGACTCTGAGATAACCATCCCGGCTTGGAATGCAAGCACGTGATCATCTGGTAGGAAGGACTTAAATGATAATCGGTTTTGGGAAGATCCTGAGATAACCCTCCCAGCTTGACATAGACTCGGAGAAAACCCCTCCAGAATCCTCAATCCCTCATCGCCCAAAAAGGAGTCATTCCTCCACATTGCGGGGTCATTACAAAAAATTTAGAAAAAATAATATTTTGAAAAAAAAATTTGTGGAATTTGGGAAATTTTTAATGCAAAAAAGAAATTTCTACTTTTGGGGGGGNGGGGGGGGGGGATATTTCGAGGGGAAAACGGGGAAAAACACGTCATATGTTGACGTTTTCTTATAAAGGTTTGGTGGCTCCGGGGCTCCGTGTCACGAAGCTGTCTTTTAACATACAATTTATAACTACTGACATTGTCAGGAAAAAGTATAAAAAGCATGGATTTTTTTTTTTAAACCTAAACAATAATTCTGTAGTCCACGCGAGCGGAGCCGCGGGCACAGCTAGTATGTCATATAAATGTGGGTCATATTACCAATATTTACAGAGTAATTAGATAAATTGTAAATGCAACATGTGAGGAATTACTTGCGCTTATCATGCATGCCACTACAGACATCAAAGACAGCCGTGTGCAGCTACGTAGAGCAACACGTGCGGTTCATAAGCGTGCGGTCAAGTCTATGGAAGTAGACAGAAACATTGTCGAACATATTTTGTAAGCTTGTTAGANGCGGTTCATAAGCGTGCGGTCAAGTCTATGGAAGTAGACAGAAACATTGTCGAACATATTTTGTAAGCTTGTTAGACGTAAATGTGATGCTCAACTATAAACAATACGGTCTGATAATACATCACTGTATTTACTTCTGAAAGCGTTATTTTTATTCGTAATTTTTTTAATGTTTCGAATTACTCTGTAAATATTGGGAATAAGGCCCAAATGTATACGATATATTTCGCTCCAAATGATGTAAGGAAAAAAAAAGCCTGTAGGTGGCGGTAACTCCTCGTGAATCATCCTGTACAACGTCTAGGACGGCAACCAGAGTGCATTAGTGATTCCACCGCGATTATAGCCATAGTATTACAAGGCGTGTGTGGAGCTTCAGACNGACGGCAACCAGAGTGCATTAGTGATTCCACCGCGATTATAGCCATAGTATTACAAGGCGTGTGTGGAGCTTCAGACAGCCAGCAAATACAGGGAAGATCACCGAACACTAAGTATTCTTCGCAGATCCCTTACACAGCATTACCAACGCTTGACGGGATTGAATAGATGCCTCGCTGTNGAACACTAAGTATTCTTCGCAGATCCCTTACACAGCATTACCAACGCTTGACGGGATTGAATAGATGCCTCGCTGTATATCTGCACGAGGCCGGGAGGACGTATAAGTGCAACTGCCAGCCACGTGAGGCATTCCGATGTGATCAATGGGTGCGTGAGGGCACCCACATTGGCCTAGGTCGTGAAAGGTCCAGGCCACGCTACCGGAGGATCGCCGTATCGTGCACTAAGCAGTACGCAACTCCTTGACATTGGCGCCCGGCGTCCAGACACAATTACTCAACACTATACACGACGTCATGTCATCCCGCACTGCGTCTAGGCGACTGGGCATCAGTCGGACTGCAGCGGTTCACCTTCCCATGCATAGCCTGTCGTTAAGGCCCCCGCCTACCTGGAACTTGAACTGTGTCGCTGTGTGTTTCAAATACACGTTTTTCCACGAAACTATTAAACGTGCGTCCAATGTACTCATCTACGAAAATAACACAGNTCCAATGTACTCATCTACGAAAATAACACAGACTTCAGACCAGGGCTTTTAAGACGTCACTCGCATTAGAAACATCATTTCAGAGCACTCATACATCTCTGAAAACGACCTTTTTTTCAAAGCGCCGTATCTCAAAATATACGCGTCGAATGTATACATAACTACTCAAAGACTCTGCATTGAACCTTCCTACAGACTTTCCACCAATAAAATGATAGGGTCACCGCTGAAAGCCCCATAGGTACACGCAGTGCGACGAGAACACTGCACGCCAGTTCAGAGCCAGTTCCTTGCGCTTAGCGTAGATGTGACGGCGCTGAAACACTGTACATTATATTTAATTATTCTACGCCGCAAATTATACATCTTACATGGGATTATCGACGAGGAAGCTGAGGCTTACGTAGTGGATGACCCGTTTGATGTTGCCTGCGAGGACGTAACAGCCTACGTGGGTGCGCGGCTTGGCAGGCGAGCGAAGATAAAAGTGCGTGGCTAGAGGCTACTCCACCCCTTCGCCCCACCGATGCCACACTCCTTCCAGCGTGTATGCCGGTCGTCTAGCAACCGTCTGACGCTACGATCTACGTCATCAAGATTTGAATTTACTGGACTTAACCACTTCGAAAACCATCTGGGATGTTCGTCAACACTCTTCAAGGTATTTTTTTTGGACTATAAAAGGGGTTGTATTTCGTCTTGGGGAGACAGAAAGCATAGGGACATGATAACATATAAACTTGGCTGAAGGCATAACCTGCTATGTTTTATACGGACTTTATTATGGGGTATTTATAGGCAAAATATTTTAAAGATAAGTGTGTTTTAATATCAGAAAATTTTTGAAACGTTGCAATATTTTTGATACGTTTGTTATGCTCTATGAGCTAATAACTAATGTAACTTTATATAATTTATTCACTATAAACATTTTCAATGTAAAGTATTTTAAAGCCTTTTTTGGCTGTTTATAATTTTTTATTAAGTTAGTATTTTTGATATTGGGAATTTGATATGAAAAAAGAGAAAAGGAATAAGCCCACATATAAACGAAATAAAACAAACTGTCAGTTAATCATTTCTCACAATTTTGGGGGTTAAATATTTGATATTCCAATCTGTAGAAGGGGATGGTTGACCTTTTCGCAATATTTTGCGACTGCATTATGTATTTGTTCTCTGAAATTGAAACTCTGCTGATTGAAAGATTTTGGTAAGACTCAGTTGTAATCAAATGAGTGGTATGGAAGGAGTAGAAAGTCACTGTCATGGAGTGGTTCATTTTCCTGCGGATGCTCCCGCTCTGTGACAACGATGGCGCATTTGATACGCGTGACAGAGTAGCCCTTATCGCTCCTGCGCTTCACAGACTGAAACGCCGAAGATGGTGCTTTAAAAAGTTGTGTATGATTGGGGTAGATAAATGCTGGGTACAGCGCATAAGTCTATGGGTAACAGAGGCGAACAATTCATACGCCAACTGAAGTACCTGATACTTAACTAAAGAGGGGGAGAGGGGTACATCAACTGACACAGCATATGTGACAAAGTTACCTACGATGTACAGTCTTGTCATACTACACTTTATTACAAGGCTATATGAAAGGTTAGGAGAGACTGCTATGCAACAGAACTGTGCTATATATTTACCGCGGCCCCTAAATTAGTGAGCGATGTGAACATGAAGTGAAAACACGTCGATAGCTCTCCCTAAGGCAGGTTTAGACTATAGAGTGAGCATGTGCTGTTGACCACGTGACTTCAACATAATTTTAATGCAACCACAAGACATTATAGTTTGTCAATGTACACTGGAGAGCAAAAAAAAAAAAAACTGGCATAGGCGTGTGTATGCAAAAAACAGAGGTATGGAACCAATCAGAGTAACGATATGCGGTCGGCAGCGCCTATATAAGGCAACAAGCGTCTGGCAAAGTTGCTAGATCGTTTACTGCTGCTACAGTGGCAGGTTATCAAGATTTAAGTGAGTTTGAACGTGGTGTTATAGTCTGCGCACGAGAGATGGGACATAGCATCTCCGAGGTAGCAATACAATTTGGATTTTCGCGTACGACCATTTCACGAGTGTACCGTGAATATCGGGAATCCGGTAAAACATCAAATCTTCGAAATCGCTGCGGCCGAAAAAATATCATGAACGAACGGGACAAACTACGACTGGCGAGAATCATTTAACGTGACTGACGTGCAACCCTTTCTCAAATTGGCGCAGATTTCAATGCTGGGGCACCAACAAGTGCCAGCGTGCGAACTATTCAACGGAACATCGTTGATATGAGCTTTCGGAGCCGAAGGCCCACTCGTGTACCGTTGATGACTGCACGACACAAAGCTTTACGCCAAGCCTGGGCCCGCCAACACCGCCATTGGACTGTTGATGACTGGAAACACGTTGCCTGGTCTCACGAGTCTCGTTTCCAATTGTATCGGGCGGATGGACGTGTACGGGTATGAAGACATCCTCATGAATCAATGGACCCTACATGTCAACAGGGGACTGTTCAAGCTGGTGGAGGCTCTGTCATGGTATGGGGCGTGTGAAGTTGGCGTGAAATGGGACCCCTGATACGTCTAGATACGACTCTGTTAGGTGACAGATACGTAAGCATCCTGTCCGATCACCTGCACCTATTCATGTCCATTGTGCATTCCGACGGACGTGGGCAATTCCAGCAGGACAATGCGACACCCCACACGTCGAGAGTTGCTACCGAGTGGCTCCAGGAACACTCTTCTGACTTTAGACACTTCCATTGGCCACCTAAATCACCAGACATGAACATTATTGAGCATATCTGGGATGCCTTGCAACGTGCTGTTCAGAAGAGATCTCAACCGCCTCGCACTCCTATGGATTTGTGGATTGCCCTGCAGGGTTCATGGTGTGAATTACTTCCTGCATACCTCCAGACATAAGTCGAGTCCATGCCACGTCGTCTTGCGGCACTTCTGCGTGCTCGCGGGGGTCCTACAGGATATTAGGCAGGTGTACCAGTTTTTTTGGCTCTTCAGTGTATTTTACTCACGTAAAAGTGTGGGTCTGCTGAAAATTCAAATGTAAACAAACACGTTCATCACAGTGACCACGTGATTTTGGCGATGGACGAGTCAACGTTAAGAACATGCGCNCAAATGTAAACAAACACGTTCATCACAGTGACCACGTGATTTTGGCGATGGACGAGTCAACGTTAAGAACATGCGGAGAAGACAAAAATCGATCGGTGTCATCGTTTAGGTCTATTAACGATGAAAAATGATGTACGTAATGAATGTGTACGTATCGAAATAAAAAAGGCATTCTTACGAAACTGCTCATTGTCATATCTTTACGTGTCGTGTAGGAACATGTTTAACGTGAAGACGTGTACGAAATTGTAATATTTTATTTCGTGTACACAAAATTATAGAAGAAAAGAAGAATAAGAAAATTTTGGCATTCTATTTATTTGAATATTTTATTTTAATAATAATTATTACGTTTTTTTTTTTACTTCTTCAAATAATATGTCTAAATTATCACTACATAGTATAAAAAGAAGTCAATGGTGCGCGTCNTTTTTTTTTTTACTTCTTCAAATAATATGTCTAAATTATCACTACATAGTATAAAAAGAAGTCAATGGTGCGCGTCTGTCTGTCTGTATGACTGCGTTAATCTCGAGAACCACTGAATGGACTTGGATGCTGTTTTTACTGTTATGATCTGCATTTATTGAGGAAGGTTTGTGTGTATTAAAAATTTCCTTAGCACTTATAGCAGCTGAGCATTATTGGTATTAGTGAATTAAGCCGGAAAAAAGTATGCCGCCAGCGCGCTCTCTTGGAATACGCTGCCTAATCTTTTAGACATATATCAAAATTATGTAAGAAAGAATTGTGTAAAATAAAATGATCTACAAATAAAGTCAGCGGTAGCGTATATCTAGATGAGTAGTAATAAGCGTATTTACAATTTAAATTACTCAGTAAAAACAAACGTAAAATCTACTGTCTTTTCTTAATCTTTATCAAAATAAATTAATTCACTTTTAAAATTGTTTAATGTAGATAAGAAATGTCCTCTGCAGCATACAATTATCGCTGATACTTTAAAAGTTATGAACAGTTTTGTGAAAAAGTAATTTCTAAAATCGAGACACGCGCGCACGGACCTATACGCGGCCGGTGGCAGTGGCGCGGGGTGTGGTGATGCGAGGGCGAGAGAGGTGCAAGGGGTGGGGGGAGGTGTACGAGGCGACAACAAATAAAATGTTAAAAAAGTTATATCATTGAAGGTAATATTCTAACTGGCTGCGGTACTGGAGAAACAGTTTTAATACCTAGAATACCAATGATTCCCTCGGATTTGCCTTTTAATTTTAAAAAAGTTCAATTTCAAATAAGAGTTTGTTTCGGTATGACCTTAAATAAGGCACATCGTCAAACACTTAATGTGGCTGGAGTGGATTTGAGTGGCGCATGTTTTTCACACGGACAACTATACGTAGCCCTTTCGCGTGTCAAGTCAAACAAATATCTTTTTGTGCTGGCGGTCGAAGGTAAAACGATTAATGTTGTATACAAAGAAATTTTCTAAACCACTATCATATAATGTTGTTATATTGGAGATGTATAAATGCGAATAAGGCGAAGGAGGTAAGTATGTCAGGATCGTGGTAAATGGAGATCCATAATCTCTACCTACCCCTCTAAGAGACAGGCGTGACGTGTATGTATGTATGTATGTAATATATGAGAGTAGTTTAGTAACTTATTATCATATAATATTGTAATTGTCTTTTCCCAATTTATTTATTAGTGTACCGCTGTAAAAACTAAATTTTACCCGGGCGAAGCCGGCCGGGTCGCTAGTTTGCTAATAAATCACCACTTCACTAAAGTCAAGTTAATTTTTAAATGTATATTATTGATTAAACATAGGACGTATACATTCACTATAAACCACGCATTTTTGTAAACGTTCTACGCAGACGTATTCACGTACAGGAAATAGATCGTGAACCGGCCTAGTTCTACGCGTGGACCAAAGTCGAGTTAGGAGACTCGCGCCTCACATGGAGACGTAGTAACAGGCTTCCTTCAAGGCTCCGGCTAGCTCCGAACGTTTTTCTTCACGTTTATACATTTATCAAATCATTTAATCGAAAATCGCAGACTGCTAGAGTGCACCTGACAATCACTCAAATTATCATTCTTCATCACAAATCACAATAATAATAAAAAACACTGCAACGCGGTACCTGCACGTGGAGCTTACCGCATCTTTATATTAACCGAGTAACGTGTTACTTGACCATAAATTAAGGCCCGACGCAAAGAAATAAACTTCTACAGGCATCTTATTGCTTGATATTAGTGACGCCATCTGGCCAGGCGCAGAGCTGCAGTTGTATAGTTGACATTTTAAAACTGTTCAATAGGTATTTTAGAAAGGGGTCTGCTTACAAGCAGCATTATTTAAGACATTTTTCTTGTCCGAATACTAGTTTCCGTTTTCTATTTCCGTTTCTAACGTGTATATATATATACATATATATATATATACATATATATATATATAAGTGACAAAGGACTGATACGAGTGTTTCGTAGTTATTTTCAGGTATGAAACTTGTGATAAAGGCTAATAAACATGATCATAGTGACATGCAGTACACCTTTGTCTTTATTATTACACTATAAAATTATAGGGTCATCAGTGATAGTCCTATAGAGGCGAGTTGACTATAGAAAGGCTGCACGTCATCTCAGTGCCTAGNAATTATAGGGTCATCAGTGATAGTCCTATAGAGGCGAGTTGACTATAGAAAGGCTGCACGTCATCTCAGTGCCTAGCACGTAAAGGCGACCTGGCATTCTTTGCGCGTAGCTAGGTCGTCCTTAGCGCTACCAAGTGTCTACACCTCGGCACGCCTTCAGCCAGACAGCGCCCTTATGGTTGTTTACGAGATTTTTTTTATATTATGAGGATATTTTATGGTTTCGTGTCACGATATCGATAACTTAATAAAAATAACAAATTACCTGAAAAAAAANTATTATGAGGATATTTTATGGTTTCGTGTCACGATATCGATAACTTAATAAAAATAACAAATTACCTGAAAAAAAACTATTATAATGTTTTTTTGGCGTAAAAAATGAAAATTCTACCAGAAATCTTGATTTATCGGAATTTCAAAAAAGTTATTAATAATACATATGTAGTTTGGTTTCAGCTATAAAGTGTTTATTGGAGCGTCGTTCTGCGATTCCATCGAAATTCGCCACTTGCTCACCTGCGGTATGGCTTTAGCTTCTGGCTATCTTAACTTTAGATTTTATCATACAAGCTAGTATTGAANCACTTGCTCACCTGCGGTATGGCTTTAGCTTCTGGCTATCTTAACTTTAGATTTTATCATACAAGCTAGTATTGAAATACAAATGAACAAGCGAACAAATTTGCAAGAAATATTTTGATGACGTTATAATGACACGACTAATTATTTTGAACTGCGTAACAACGTATTGTGTTTGCTTTTGAGAATTGTACATAAAATTAAATAATTTTAAAATGTTTATAAATGGTTTAATTTTTTACAGAAAAGTCGTCTTTCTCTAGTATCATACTTTTCTCAGACTAGTTATTTCATATGAAGGCGGGAAAGGATGTGATATGCTAAGAATGTATAAAGAAAATTATTTTAAAAGCCTTAAGGCTTTCGCCTACCCGGAGGTTGAACTGCGTTGCAGTGAGTTTGAAACACATGTTTACTACGAAACCATTAAACGTGTGTCCGATGTGCCGATCCACGAAAACAACATACTTGAGAGGTGGGCTGTTGGGTGCTTTCAAAACGCCAAGGAAATTACAAACACCATTTCAGATAATTTATTCCAACATGACTAAAAACGGGGTTTCAAAGCACTGATCAGAAAAAAAAACGACAGGAACATACAAAAATACGCAAAGGTCCTGCATTGAACCTTCCTAGAATTTCCATCAATGAAATGACAGGGTAGCCGTTGAAAGTCCCATAGTTACACGCAGTACGGCGAGAACACTGCACGCCAGCTCAGAGCCTTGCGCTTAGTGGCGATGACGTACTTGATGCGCGTGGCAGTGTCACCCTTATCACTCCCACGCTTCTCTGCTTCAAGAGCCGAAAATACTTAGCTCCAGGAGCCTTAATCTATACAGGCCCAGCGTACACAATTGTGTACACAAAGCACGTGTAAGTAATTTTTGGTCTGTACTGCACTGCGAAACTCAATTACTAATGATCGTACTTGTGGGTAAACGATTCGCAAACAGTCGTACTGGTCTAGGTCACAATTGGTTCGCTTAAGTGTAGCCAAACATGTAGCCAGCAGCTNACGATTCGCAAACAGTCGTACTGGTCTAGGTCACAATTGGTTCGCTTAAGTGTAGCCAAACATGTAGCCAGCAGCTCATTGGCTGTGGCAACGAAACAAGTGTTGTGTCGACGATAGTACGGCATGTTTCATAAAAAAATTTGTTTGCAACACCTGCAACCATACATTAAAGTGGATATGAGTGTGTTAAAACACTAGATATTTTCAATTTAAAAAAAAGAGGGAGAAGGCGTGTATAGGCTGTTCACGGTAAAAGTGAGCACTTTTGAAAGCCCTCTCATTTGGAATAATTGTCAATAAATATATTTTATTGCAGCCTTAGACGTTANACGATTCGCAAACAGTCGTACTGGTCTAGGTCACAATTGGTTCGCTTAAGTGTAGCCAAACATGTAGCCAGCAGCGCATTGGCTGTGGCAACGAAACAAGTGTTGTGTCGACGTTAGTACGGCATGTTTCATAAAAAAATTTGTTTGCAACACCTGCAACCATACATTAAAGTGGATATGAGTGTGTTAAAACACTAGATATTTTCAATTTAAAAAAAAAAGAGGGAGAAGGCGTGTATAGGCTGTTCACGGTAAAGTGAGCACTTTTGAAAGCCCTCTCATTTGGAATAATTGTCAATAAATATATTTTATTGCAGCCTTAGACGTTANAAAGTGAGCACTTTTGAAAGCCCTCTCATTTGGAATAATTGTCAATAAATATATTTTATTGCAGCCTTAGACGTTAACTTTCGAGTCCGGTGAAATATATACACTCTGTTTATTACTTGCATTCTAATATTTATTTTAGAAAGTGGTGGAAGGATAAAAGATGACTGATAGGAAAAAAGTAACTAGGGCCTCAAAAGTGCACCTTACCGTAAACAGCCTATATGAGCTGAGAAGATAAGGCCCAAGGGGTGGGGGCAGGACTTGTGAATGGCGCGAGGAAGGAGTCGAGAGGACAGTGATCCTGGCGGGTAAAGCCCCCCCCCCCCTTGTAAGGACAAGCAGGTCCGCCCACTCACAGCCTCTCTCTCCCAGTGGGCTCGGTGGCCGGGCTGGATATAGCTGCACGCACGCCTGTCACTGAATCACCCACCCGCTCCTGCCTGCTCGTGCTGGACTTGTCCTTGAGCCGGCGATAACCCGTCCCACCACTTAATACAGCCCACCTACCACCGCAGAAAAACTGCCCGACCGCCGCCATGACGTAGTCCTTCCACAAATAGACCCACCCGCCTTTCATGATATATGGCATTCCGCATTCGCGCCGCTGCCTCACCTATACTATCCCCCCTACCCACATTCATCGTCATCACTCGCATACTTCACCAACTACACACAACAACAAAATTACTATTGAGATATTTTTGTAAACGTTTATGTTGTAGTAAAATTAATAATGTTGTGACAAAGTTATATAATGTTCAGCGCTTGCGAAGTCTTATATTACTTCAACGCGAATATACTGTTACAGTGTTAATGTTAATAAAGACTCTAATGTTGCCGCAACCGAAAGTTGTATTACGCTAAAAACAACAGGAAGAACAATATATGTTGTGCTACTGAGACATTAAAGAAATGTTCGACCAACACAAGTTTACACTTGGCGTCGTAAAGTGGCGGAAAGTAGTGAACAGCGATAACCTCATAAAATGAAACCACTGTATTTATATTCTAAAGCATAGTACGTAGCTTACACCACCTCGAAATATTTGTAAAGCAGTTTCCGTGTGCCAATCATGCATATATTTATAGAGCATAAAGTGTTTCCACGTAACGAAAGAGAACTGCAGTTTGTCATTACGATGTACCGAATACCCACAATATGAAGCACAATCAGATATGTTAAAACTGAGCAGTTGGCAGGAAGTTAAGTTCCATAAAGCAGAGAATTTCAAGTACNTGAAGCACAATCAGATATGTTAAAACTGAGCAGTTGGCAGGAAGTTAAGTTCCATAAAGCAGAGAATTTCAAGTACTCAAGGAGCGGGTTCGATTCACTTCCCAACCGTTACTTTTTCGTAGGTAATATTTATTTTTGTGACAAAATAATAGTACATAATTTATATTACACCGGAGTATGTTAAAGCAAATAAAATACGATAGATTTTTTTAAACAGAAATGTTAACATCAATTCAACACAAAATGTGTCTTGCCGCAACATAAACACCTCCTTAATGTTGACAGAATAGTAAGGAGGTAATNGAAGCACAATCAGATATGTTAAAACTGAGCAGTTGGCAGGAAGTTAAGTTCCATAAAGCAGAGAATTTCAAGTACCCAAGGAGCGGATTCGATTCACTTCCCAACCGTTACTTTTTCGTAGGTAATATTTATTTTTGTGACAAAATAATAGTACATAATTTATATTACACCGGAGTATTTTAAAGCAAATAAAATACGATAGATTTTTTTAAACAGAAATGTTAGCATCAATTCAACACAAAATGTGTCTTGCCGCAACATAAACACCTCCTTAATGTTGACAGAATAGTAAGGAGGTAATNCATCAATTCAACACAAAATGTGTCTTGCCGCAACATAAACACCTCCTTAATGTTGACAGAATAGTAAGGAGGTAATGTTGTTACAAAATGCATTAATAGCTTAATAGTAGTAAATTATTAGCAACGTTGGTTACTGACGGCTCACAGACAACAGACAAATTACTGTCGTAGTGACATCGCTACTGTTGTCGCAACGTGAGACTTAGCTTGAAGAGTGTGAGTTTTCCTTACGAGAGCGAGCAAATAAAACTATTTTATATTTGCCGAGAGATAGTAATTATGAATTATATATATATATATATATATACGTTATCTAAGTATGAAACAAACATCGGAACGCTCAGAAATACAGTTCGTAAACTGGACGCTAGGAAAGCGGTTCAATGTCGCTCGAACTCCAACACCCTAGATTCACAATACCCTCAATTACCAAATAAATAATTTGGACACGGCTCATGAACTTGAAAATTTACAGGTCCAAGTCCCAAATAAAAAAATTTCATTACTGTAAATAAATATTCTGGTATAGGCTAGTTCTCTTTTATCATATTGACAATTTACATTTGAATAGTGTCAATTTTTATGTTAGTATAATCCAATAATACGTATATTAATTTTAGTAATAGCCCTCTCCCTTCACACCCCCCAAAATAAATACCTTTCGTGGTACTTATTTATTACTTCGAAATGCCATAACCATGTAGGCTACATTCGCTATAGGCCCACGTTAACTTCACACTTCTATGAAGTCATGTTAAAGTTCTACTTTTGATTATCGATTACGTATCCTTCCGCTATTTGAAAACACAAACATTGCCATGCGACTCCTACGTTTTAACTGTTAAATGCTTTGTTTACTGTTTTCAGCTGTTCAAAGAATTCTGTAATATTTCAAAAATAATTTCGTACGAATGTTCACAATTTAGGCATATAACCATATTTAGGTCAGCTTTCTGACTTTTTAATATATCTGTATTAACAATAGTTCTACAGTTTATATATATATATATATATATATATCTGTGTGTGTGTGTGCTGGGTTATTTCTTTAAAAGAACGACCTCAATTGGAATAAATATTAAACTGAAGGAACAACAAGTTCAAGAAAAGACAGTAAATTCAAACACGCAACTCGTGTCGCTTATTTTTTGTACGTAGCAGCAACAAACTTAAAAGATTGTGGTGAGCATGCACATTAATAGGCCTACAGTAACTTTAATCCGCTTTATTTCTATGCATTGCTACTTGCGGTTTTCTAGCTTTATTTCATTTATTTAAATTTATCTGACAAGGCTTAGTACTTTGTTGGGATTGTGGCAAACATTAAAATCACAGAAACGTAAGCACGTTAAACAATTATGTTTCAAACACCAAGGGCAAAGTTACAACGTCGTTATAAATAAACAGACGTGACTTTCAACAAATTAATTTCGTTATAAAAACAGTTCAAGGTTAAAACCTGTAAATTTCGCACGTCCAATTATGCCATCACACACGTACCTAGGTAGGTTTAAAAGACACGTGTACAAACTTGATGTGGTAATTTTAAATATTTTTCATAAGAAGAGAAATTAACGCTTCGTTCAACAATACACCATATCATGTGGCCAGATGCCAATCCTACCAACTTCGGATTTGAAAACGTCCCGCCATCACATATACATATATTATAATAATAATTCAAACAACACAATTTCGTTTCAATTATAAATTACATATTCAAAAATCATTATTTTTGCTGTAATAAGTATGAAATATGCTAAAATTGAAAACATGTACAGTTTTCCCGCTACTGCTGGCGGTGCGAAACTTCCCGATATATATATATATATAGAGAGAGAGAGAGAGAGAGGAGTGACTAGTTCCGCTCGCCTGTTCAAGTTTCTTCCTCGGACGACAAAACACTATGTCACTAGGGCCTACGCACCGTAATTTGCACTGATATTTTTAACTGTAACAATAAAATACGTTTCCTTCAGTGCTACCTATTTAAATATATCAACAGGCAACGTTTAATTTATAAATAGCGTACCAAAAAACTAGGTTAAATAATACTATAACTACGAACTATTTCTTACTAGCCGTTGCCAACACATCGCTGCTCTCACTGTTTTTAGTTCGTATTTGGTACGAAATAAATATTACGAGTTATAGAAGATACTAAGTTAAACTTTANTGCTCTCACTGTTTTTAGTTCGTATTTGGTACGAAATAAATATTACGAGTTATAGAAGATACTAAGTTAAACTTTAATTTTTTTCAAAAATACACTTCTTTAAAGTTAATCACAGTGTTATATATTTGTGGTATAAAGTTATTAAAAAAACAAGTTAACATTTTACTCCCAAGAGTGATTTTTCAAAAGTTCGTTTCAAAACNCAAGAGTGATTTTTCAAAAGTTCGTTTCAAAACGTCCAAAGAAACTGTGAATGGACTTTACATGCCATTTTCATTGTTTACAACATGGCGGCGATAACAATCAACTGTGTAGACTATGTTGCATTATAGATTACTGCCGTTGCTTAAAAATCATTTAGTGGAGAAGCAAAATTAATTTTTAAATTACGTGTTGCCTTTATGCAGATATCCTGTATTTTTACGTTTGCTTGATTGCACCAANTGCTCTCACTGTTTTTAGTTCGTATTTGGTACGAAATAAATATTACGAGTTATAGAAGATACTAAGTTAAACTTTCATTTTTTCAAAAATATACTTCTTTAAAGTTAATCACAGTGTTATATATTTGTGGTATAAAGTTATTAAAAAAACAAGTTAACATTTTACTCCTAAGAGTGATTTTTCAAAAGTCCGTTTCAAAACGTCCAAAGAAACTGTGAATGGACTTTACATGCCATTTTCATTGTTTACAACATGGCGGCGATAACAATCAACTGTGTAGACTATGTTGCATTATAGATTACTGCCGTTGCTTAAAAATCATTTAGTGGAGAGAGCAAAATTAATTTTTAAATTACGTGTTGCCTTTATGCAGATATCCTGTATTTTTACGTTTGCTTGATTGCACCAANAGCAAAATTAATTTTTAAATTACGTGTTGCCTTTATGCAGATATCCTGTATTTTTACGTTTGCTTGATTGCACCAAACGCAAGCAGCTCCAGAAAACTGATGAGACGCAAATCTGCATCATTCTGCTTCCCGGAAGGCCGCTAACGTTTACCTGCTTCATACGAATGGGACAGTTAATGAAATGGCTCGCTATCCTTTGCCCTGTGAATCAGAGTTGCATAGATGTGCGTCTAATTAGTTTCCTGGAGCTAGTGTACTTGTGTACTACAGGCTGGTATTGTAATGTGTAATCACTATTTCTACCTATAGTATATTTGTGAATGCGGTTTCCTATTAATTATAATTATTTTATGACTTTTTATATTTTTCGGCACTAAATTTTATTATTTAATTATTTAAAATATTTTATCGCAACAGTGGAATTTATATTGTAAATATAATAGTGTACACTATCCAGGAATTCCTTGTACGGAACGTGGTAAATCTTCGGACTAGAATTCGGGAGGACCTGGGTTCGAATCTCGGTCTCACCGTCCTGATTTCCGTTTCGCATGGCTTCCCGAAGTCACGTACTTGGATGGTTACGTACTACAGGCCATGGCCTATTCTTTCCCCGCTCCTGCTTCTCTGAGCAACTTGCCCTGTCCCTTATGACCTCACTGTCGACGAGACGTTAAGCCCTACCTACCAACCTCATACGAGACGGAACATGCGGTTTTCTGGCTATTTTACTATTCAACGACATTACATTTCTTGATGGTAACAAGCNCTCATACGAGACGGAACATGCGGTTTTCTGGCTATTTTACTATTCAACGACATTACATTTCTTGATGGTAACAAGTATTTAATGTGTTTAATATGTGAAATGTATGTTGATTCAGCAAAAAAATTTATAAACACAGGCTAAAAAACCATTTCTGGCTACGATATACGAAATAAATTCAAAAGACACAATTCGATCAGCAGTAACCATTGAAATNCATTTAATGTGTTTAATATGTGAAATGTATGTTGATTCAGCAAAAAATTTATAAACACAAGCTAAAAAACCATTTCTGGCTACGATATACGAAATAAATTCAAAAGACACAATTCGATCAGCAGTAACCATTGAAATTCAATAATTGAAAATGGACACACCCATGTTTAATAAAATTGTCCCAAGTCAGTAAAAATTCTATGCTCTGGCCTCAGTGAATTACTGTCTCAGTGCTCGTATTAGAGGTTGACGCCTAAGAAACTGGCAGGCAAAGGATTTCTACAAGATTACAACAGCTTCATATGTTTGACAACTAGTTCGTATCGAGAAACAATAATTCCAGAAAAATTACCGCCGTTGTAACTAAAGAACGCAGTCTGTTAGATTACGCAACGCATAAGAAATAGCTCGTATGGAAATCAGCAGCAAATAAAGACACGAAACTTTATTCTGAGTAATTTTGTTGCCTGCAAAGTATGGATGACTAAAAACTGGCACAGTGTCAGCAGTGAGTCATTATTTCCCTACTTGCTCTCCCGTTTCCTCATTCCGACATTTTACATTTTCTCCCTTCATTGTAGGAATAACGACCATCTCACCAGTGGCATAGCGGGCTTCATCCATGGCTATCATCAGCCCAGGCAGACCTTCAAAACACTTTTAAGGGTGTTGCCTAGTTTCAAAGCACTGACAATTTGGTATAGCGAGATACATTTAATTCACAAGCAACATTCAATGACGAAGNAGCCTGGAATCCGCCCCTCCCTTCATTGTAGGAATAACGACCATCTCACCAGTGGCATAGCGGGCTTCATCCATGGCTATCATCAGCCCAGGCAGACCTTCAAAACACTTTTAAGTGTGTTTGTTGCCTAGTTTCAAAGCACTGACAATTTGGTATAGCGAGATACATTTAATTCACAAGCAACATTCAATGACGAAGTTTTTCACCTTGCACTCATTGAAATTGAAAAGCAAGTGCAGATATTGTAAGGAAAAAAGTATAAAAAGTATGGGCCTACTAATACCAGATAGCATAGTAGATTCAACCGTTAACAATGACTACATAAGAGAAACTTCATGTAATAGATTAGAATTGCACACCACCGCAACGCTTATTAGAATTTCTCTGTTATATGCTACCGCGGAGTTTTTTTTTAGGTTTTTTTATTCTACACAATTCTTTACTACATGATATTGTTCCATCTTTAACGGTTTAGACAGCGTATTGCAAGAGAGCGCGCTGGCGGCAAACTTTTTTCCGACTTGATTCACTACTGTCGTCATTGCTTATTCCTTATGTTAGTTTATGTAACAAAATATACTAAAACCTGGTAAGAAAACATAGCTATGAATTACAAAAACAAAACACGTAAATCGGATAAGCGGTTCTCGAGTGATACGCGCACTAACAGACAGTCAGGCAGAGAGACGTTGAGTTTTATATGTATAGAAGATTAACACTAAGTAAAATTCAACTTTATTAAAAAAAAAAAAACCTAAACAATAATTTTGTAGTCCACGCGAGCGGAGCTGCGGGCACAACTAGTGATATTATAAAACAATGTCCCTGAGATACTTGGCCCATTCTTGGCGAACTGTAGCCGACTTCCCGTGCACTGTTAGAAAAATTGTCCGTAAAATTACGGAAAATACCAATTACAAATTATCCTGACATCTACGTTAAATTACGGTCTCTTCGTTTTTTTCAAAAACGTCCTCTCCGTAAATTTTACCTAAATCTCCGTGAATTCACGGAATGTGTCCACAAACCCACAAACTTGCAAGTTTGTTTTGTTTTTAAATCTGCTCTTTATAAAAAGAAGCAACATTTTTTTTTTACTTTCGTTATGTGGGTGATTCACTATACGTATATAAAAATGACTACAAAAAAAAATTTGTTCGGTGGCGGGATTTGAACATTGAAAAGCAGTCCATACATTATCCCTTCACCTACCACGCTTTTACAAGAAATTGTGTTGTAAATATAGAATTTATATGGAATTATGCATGTACCTCTCAGTTTCTAGTCATGCTAGTGTGTGTCCGGTTTTTTTTTAAATTTTGGGTTTACAAACAGGGGTATGAAAAAAATTTAATTTCCGTAGTGTATTTCACTGTGTATAACCGAGAAATTAAAAAAAAGTTAAAATATTTAGTCCTGTAGTGGAATTTAAACGCGAATCGAAATATTGATGATCAATAACTCGAATGNTTTTGCGTTTACAAACAGGGGTATGAAAAAAATTTAATTTTCGTAGTGTATTTCACTGTGTATAACCGAGAAATTAAAAAAAAAGTTAAAATATTTAGTCCTGTAGTGGAATTTAAACGCGAATCGAAATATTGATGATCAATAACTCGAATGACTCACCTACCACACATTTACAAGAAGTATTTTGTAAATATGGATTTTACATTAAAGTGACGAACGCGCCTGTCTTAGTTTCAAGTCGTGTTAGAGCGCTTGCTATATTTGCGGTTTATAAAACGACGATACGAAAATATTGTTTTATTCTCGTTATGTGCTTGTTTCACTGTGTATACAGAAGGTTTTGTCCTGTAGCGGAATTTGAACAAGAATCAACGAATTGGCACTCCATGAGTGTTTCTCACTCACTTACTACTGTTTTACACGAAGTAGTATTGTTAAGATGGAATTTTATACGCTTCAGGTATCATCTGCATTGTTCGTGATTCAAAATAGAAACCATAAGAATACAAAGAGCTTCCGTATTTTATATTTACGGAGCTCATTTCCGTTATTCGTCATTACGAAGTCCCTTTCCGTAAGGTAACTACATCTTCGTAAAAGTTTGCGTAAATCTACAGCAATTCCTAACAGTGTGGCGCAGTCGGTTGGTGCGCCGCCGATCTAGGGTTCTGGTGGTTCTGGGTTCGAATCCCAGGTAAGGGATGGGTGTTAATTTAAGTTAGGCGATAAGTAAGTTTGTAAGCCATCCCCTGATAAGTCTTCAGACATAAAACCGGGGGACGTTAATAAGCCCTTTACAATACAATTGGTGAACGGTAACAAACGTTACAATATGCCTGACACCATGGCGAAGGTGGCAAGGCAAGGGCGGCCAATGCGCCGACCTCCCCCTCCCCCCGTACACCACCACGAACCCCACGCCCACTGTTTCCGCATTACGCCAGTTTCTATATATGTCGTCCATACTACTGACTGCACCTTCCCTTCGCCTATGCATCAGCCGGGGCCGCGGTGGTGGAGTGGTCACACCACTCGCCTCACGCTACGCCGTGCCACGTTACATTCCCGGCGGGGTAGTCCCCGGATTTACACATGTGGGGAACGTGGGGGGCGTTGCTGTTAGCTGGTGGGTTTTCTCGAGGTCCTCCCGTTTCCCCAGCCCTTACATTCCAACGCTGCTTTGTCTGCACGTTACCCAAAACCTCGCTATTAAGAGCCGACCACAACATCCCCCTCCCCCGGCTCAACCGCCAAACAATAATTTCTTCCCAACAGCTTCACTTACATCAGTGAAATATTCTCCGCTCGAGACTTTCTCTGTACTCTCCGCCACCATTTCCTTGTATCGGGCAAATCACCTATCACTAGAGCACGTGAATTTCTCGAATTTATTTGGCAGCAGCTTAAACTTCTCACTCCTTTGTAACATAGGTCATAATTGTCCATTCATTGGCTGCTGCCATGGTGCAGTGATTTGTTTCTTTATTCATCTTAGTTGCACTTGATACGCTTGCAAGACTTCTTTCTGTTTGCTTCTGGTTAAACAGTTGAAGAGATCGTGTCAGAACCGCCGTGGACAACTCGTAAAAGGAACACCACAATATACATATTTGATTTCTAGCCTGACACACATACAATTTGCTACATTCATTCACCTCAACCTATCGCTAGTTTGACTGCTTACTTCAAGCAAAGCTCACATTTCATTTTTGTATATAAAATAGGTTTTCTCCCGCAATCATACTGCTTTTTATAACATACATAACTCATAAACTGCTAACACCACACTCACCGGGACACTTTTCAATCGAAAGAGCACCCCGAAAAGTATAAATTAAGACGCAAAAAAGGAGAAACTAAATAATGAGTTCCTAAAGGAAAAAATTGGCGACAGTGCAGAAGCAGAAATTTTTAGATGTTATCCATATATTTACTACCGTAAAAGCAAAGATTTTTAAAGAAAAGGAGAAAATGACAATTATTTTTAATCACTTTCCCTGTTTATAAGAACCATTTTATGTGTGTGAAGACAACTAACATTAGAACTTTTTTCCCAATATGCAATTGACGTCAGACTCGTCGCAAAATTTCATTGGTTAAAAATATTACTTAAGTATCCAATTGTGAATCAATTTCGCACAAGGTTTGAAGTGGTGTGAATGTTCTACTGTTATGTCCTGTGGTATGTTATTGATTGTGAAGCAACCCTAAGTGTAAGGTGGGAGTGGTAACAATTTCTCCTCGCGTGCTCCTTGGTTGGCTGTAGTGAGGATACGCTGTGACTTGAAATGACGGTCGGGAATAGACAGAGATAAGGATGCGTGTTTCGCCAAGTCACGATTCCCGCGGAAGACTCTTGCTGCCTTACTTCGAAGGAGGAAGCCTCTTGAGAGAGCGAAACACGAAACTGTGACGTAGACACGCCGGCAGGCACGACGCTGCCGCCTATGATA
Source organism: Clitarchus hookeri (assembly GCA_002778355.1). Lineage (NCBI taxonomy): Eukaryota > Metazoa > Arthropoda > Insecta > Phasmatodea > Phasmatidae > Clitarchus > Clitarchus hookeri. The sequence continues at coordinate 148,594 of NQII01000706.1, forward strand.
TGACGTCAACGGCTAAACTACGTCCGCAACTTAGGAGCAGTCACGCCTTTAGGCGCCGCGCCACGCCACGCCACGCTTCAGACATTCTCGCTTCTCTTGTACATTTCATTTTGCTGCACACAATATCTACATTACACTCTGCATAAAATACAGAGGAACGTCTATAACGGGGGCCACGGTGGCTGAGCCTGCTCGCCTCCCACCAAGGCGAACCGGGTTCAATCCCCGGACGGGTCAATCCCGAATTTTCGCATGTGGGAATCGTGCCGGACGATGTCGTTGGTCGGCGAGTTTTCTCGGGGATCTCCAGTTTCCCTCGTCCTTTCATTCTGGTGCTGCTCCATACTCACCTCAATCACCCTCATCGGCTCTCTCAAGACCTCGTTGTTAAGAGCCGCCCAAATCTCTCAACTCGACTCAACTCAACTGATCTTGTTGCCCCCTTACATGCCACGAATCAGAAGTCTTAGACCTGAACTTGCAACTTGCACAATGAGGAGGCGACTCCCCCCGGGCTCACGCACACACTCTCGGAAGTCTATATCCGCTCCTACCCTCCCTAGCTGGCAGAACATTGTCTGACGTCACACGGCAAAGCGCCTAAGACGCTGATGCCAGGGTAGGACTGATAGAGCCAGCCCCAGCACGCGAGTTGCGCAAGGCTCTGGGAGAATGGGAGTGAAAAAAGTCGCTGCTGTATTTCCCCGAACAGCGAGGCTGCAGTTTCCGACGTCGTCAGCGAGCCCGCAGATGAGTCTTCTCCGTCCGCCGTCCGTGGAAGTGGACAACGCGAGTCTTGTAGCAGAGCAGCGGTTCATGTCCCCGGCCATGTCCTAACATAACAGTTGACAATACAGAGGCGGAACAGGCGAGCAAGATACCGTCAGTCCCGAGCAACACTTTGAAACATAGTTCACTAACCAGCGCCTAGTAACGTACTCGCCAGCCCAGCCAATACACGACTGTTCGCAGCATGCAGTAAGCCAATCAGGCACTAGGCCTGTTTCCTGATCAGAGAATGGGTTCGCCAACATCAGAGAATCGTCACGCTATTTCGTGTCTGAGTACATATCGACTGTGTGGTGCAGGGAGCGGATATAAAGGGTCATGAGGAAGGAGGTCACAAGGGACATGACCTCCCAGCACCCTCACATCGACATTAATTTGCCATGTGAAAGTTTTAGAACTGAAATGTTTATATTGATATAATACTGTTTCCTAAAATTATTGTGTGATCGTGCCCTGCTTCCATGCTAAGAATCATGAAAAAACGACCCGCTTCCCAACCCGTCCCTTTCCACCCACAAACAGAAAGTCTTGATTCGCTCCTGCCTAGATTGTCCGCCAAATAAATTTAATAATTCATTAAGTCAATTTATTTCACTTTTCTATTGTTTAATTCTTAATATAAAATTTTGTGATTATAGTGCCGAGTTTTTACTGTGGTAATTAATTGTAAAGAGTTGTTATATCATTATACCTGCCAGCATTTTTAATAATTTACCCATTGCCGAGAATAAGCCTAAGAAAAAAACACGAAACCTAAAACCAGACCACGGGATACAGTCCATTTAAATTGTAAGATGTGCTGAAGAAATGGTCCATATTTTCTACTTAATGGCTGGGCTGGTTGGCCAATCAGGGACGAGCTTACCTCTGTCGTCTGTTACAGCTGGATTAGGTAGTTTTTCAGAAGTGGAGCCTAGATGTCGCTTAATTTAAATCAATTTGCCCTGTTTATGTTAAGAGGCTTTGATACATTTTTTCTTGTAGTTGGGAATATTAGCTATTGTATTTAATTTCCAAATTCGACATTGTAGGTAGTTTTAATAGGGTACTATGCTATGGCTGATCGTTTAGATGTTCCAGCCTTTCCAGCCATACATCTTGCCACAAGAGTAGGCAGTTCTGTATACACTGACCAGGTTTTCAGCTGGTGTCTTGTCTTTCACCGAGGTCACAGAGTTCTTAATACAGTTAATTAGTTTGAATATTGTGTATATACTGTATTACCTTAGAAGTCGAGCCATTCGGTAGGGGATTCCTTTCACATAAAGAGTTATGTCTTTGCTGGGAAGCTTTTCAGTGATCTTATGTCCTTGGTCTGGCTTCGTAGCTTTACTATTTTCCATTTTGGAGTGGAAATTTGCTTGGAAGGAACTGGTGAGGTGTTTCAGCTTTTTCCAAGGTTGGTTTCCTCACAAATAGAGATAACTGTTCTCTTCTGTGATGGTTAGTAGTGTGAATTTGCCTGTAGATATTTGTCTGTGTGTGTGTTGGCTTCAGATCAACCTTTTCATAAATGAGATATGTCGTAACTTTCGCGAATTAGATTACCCGTTCGAGAAGACTCTCAAAGCGGTGGGTACCGATTCCTCGCTGTGTAGTGTACGGTGCATAAATATCCTTCATGTGCAAAATTAAAAGAGCGCGCCAGGTGAAGTGTACCGTCTCCCTACTGCTCAAAGAGTGAGTGAGTTGGAATTTGGAATTGCAAAGGGCTTATTAACATCCCCCAGTGTTATGCCTGAAGGCTTATCAGGGGACGACTTAAACACTAAGTTATGACCTAACTCAAACTAACACCAATGCCTTACCTAGAATTCGAACCCAGAACCTCCCACACTGCAGACCAGCGTCACACCAACCGACTACACCACAGGAGGTCGGCAAGAGTGGGTGAGTGAAGAGGTTTGAGCGGCTCCTAAAATCGAGGCCTTGAGAGCCGATAAGGGTGAAATGATGTGAGAATGGAGTAACACCGGAATGCAAGGGCGGGGAAAAGGAAAATACCCGAGAAAAGCCGCCACTCAGCGGGATCGTCTGGCACGATTCCCACTTGCAAAAACTCGGAAGTGACACGGCCGGGGATTGAACCCGGTTCGCCTAGGTGAGCCCACTGCTCAAGTTTGAATACTTTCTGGCAACTAAAATATGTTAATTAACACCTACCCAGGATACTCTTACCTTACATACACACAATCAAAGAATTCTATGTTACAAAGCAAACAATACAACTCATATAGATGAAAATGGAATGTCAAGGGCAACGTCCAACATGATACGAAGACGATACCGCACCAGAAGATATTCTCCACGGAAAGTGTATCGAAATATCATACGTATAAATTATGACGTAGATAAGGATGATGACACGTGGTGTCGTAAAGTAGTTAGTTTACAAGAGAGTTCTGTTATTTTGCGTTATATTCATAGATTTGGTCTGGAAGGCATCGTAGACTCTGACCGATCTATGTTAAACTGTGAATTGGAACACGGCCTGAAATGTGATTGTCGAAGAGTGCTGGGGCAGGCAGCAGGCGAGAAGTTGGTTGGTTGCTTGGAGAGCCAGTATGCGTTGGTTTCATTCCCGCCTGAGACAACATGCAAGAATTCTATCTTTTCCTTCCTGGCATGGAGAACCCATCCAGCATGTCTATCGCCATGGATTTCCTCAGGCGGTTCCGCCGATTTACCATGACCCACGAGCTTAACCATAGTTCAACTGGAGGGGGGGGGGGCACAAACGCTGGCTTGGCACTCCAAAAACTCATTTGGCCGATTGATGCATGTACCTCCTACACCCAATCTTTGTTTGTAGAGCGTATAGGCTTAGGGCCTGCCCCCCTCTTTTTTTTTCTCCTTCACCATAGTCCATTCTTGGTTACTTCCAAATTTTCTGAAGTCCTGCTAAAGTTCTACTTTCAGGATATTCCGCCGCCTCATGCAAACAAAGCTTAAACAAGTATAGAANGCCTCATGCAAACAAAGCTTAAACAAGTATAGAAAATTACACCAGAGGGACAACGCGCCGGATTCATGCGCACTCAGTCTAATATTATCTTCCGTTAGAACTATTTATTAGAGATGAAACGAATAGTAATTTTGCCGGATACCGGATACCGGATATTCGGCTGGGTCACAAGCCGGATGGCCGGATATCCGGCGGCCGAATATTCGGCAGGTCTGAGTGTGATTTCTTCTTAGAAGAAATATTCATGTCGCAACATGTTTGTTTTCCGACGCCGGCGCATAGATACTCGCGGGAGTGCAGTAAGCAGGCGGGAGGGGTAATGAATGAGTTCGCTCACTCATTTGTTTTGTTTTGTTTGAGCCGCCATTTGTTGACGTTCGGGTTTAGGTGAAATTAGTGAAAGCAAGTTACGAAAATGTCAGCGCGAAGTAAAAGATCCCCAATTTGGCAATATTTTGATATCAGCAATGACAACAATAAGTTTGCTGTGTGTTCGTTGTGCCAAATGCAAATCTCTCGTGGTGGAAAAGGAAAAAAAGCAGGTATGTATTCAATTATTTTATTATCGGATTTAGCTTTTTGTATCGAAAATATTCCGCAATTTAACGTGAATAAAATTTATTTCAAGTTGATCTACTAAATTTAATAATAAATAATGATCGTATTCGTAACTAGTTATGTAACCACGGAATTCGAGGGGTTTGTTTTAAAAGATATTATTTTAAGAAACTGCTGTCATACTTTCGTAGCCTTTCGTGAACTTCAAGTAAATTATAAATGGTTAATGGATAGTTAATTTATTGTTGTATAAACTAGTTTACTGATCCGAATTATTTCAAATCTTACTTCGCTTTTATTTATCGATTTTGTTTTAATCAATACGCTTATTTTTCTTTCAGGTACGTCAGCTATGAGTAACCATTTGAAATACAAACATCCGGATAAGTTCAACGAGATTCGTAAGGATAAGTCCGTGGTACTTGCTCCGCTGCCAGCAGCCAATGCTCACCCCGGTCCAAGTACATCGTCGACATCGACACAAAAACAATTAAGTTTGTCTGAATCATTTGAACGAAAATTATTATGGGATGTGAATGATGCAAAGGCCAAAAAGTATCATTATCTAATCACAGAAATGATTGCACTAGACAATGAGCCATTATCTATCGTGGAAAGAGTTGGATTCAAGAGATTCATGGAACAAGCGGTACCCCGCTATGAAATGCCGAGTCGCACCTATATTACTCAAACAATTGTTCCTGATATTTACGACCGAATTAAAACAAAAATTGCAGCAAATATAGCAAATGCTCTCGCGATTTCAGTGACTTCTGACGTTTGGACCTGTTTGCACAACAATGCGAGCTTTTTGAGCTTCACAGCTCATTGGTTGTCTTCTGATCTTCATCAGGAACATGCTGTTCTTGCTATGAAGCCATTCCCAGGATCCCATACTGGAGAAAATATAGCAAAAGAGCTTAATACGATCGCAGCTCGCTGGAACATTAACCAAAGTAAAATACATTTACTTATTCATGACAGTGGTGCTAACATGGTCAAGGGTGTTCGAGTGGCCGAGTATGATTCTGCTAGATGCTTCCTTCATTTACTTGAGAGGGTTGTCACAGTCTCGTTAAAGGTTCAACATGAAGTAGTGGAGATGATCGCTGCCGGTAGACGTCTTGTGACGCACTTCAACCATTCAGGTTTAGCTCATGAGAAACTGATCGAAATACAAAAAGAACTTTGTTTGCCACAGCACCAACTTGTTCAAGATGTAAGTACGCGGTGGAATTCTACCTATTATATGGAAGAACGGTTATTGGAGCAAAAACGGGGTATTTCTGTTTACGTAGCTGACCACGGCATACTTAATAACTTGACAGCTCAGCAATGGGAATTGATGGAACAGTGCGTCAAGCTTTTAAAACCTTTTGAGGAAATTACAAAAATCACCAGTTCCGGTCTCTCTTGCATATCAGAAGTTATTCCCCATGTTGCTGCTTTAAAGAAGTATTTGGACAAAGAAGAAACTGCAAAAATTACCCCTGATATACTGCATATGAGAGCCTCGTTAAGAGCTGAAATAGAAAGCCGTTTTAGCACCATAGGACAAGATCAAAATTTTTTGATTGCAACGTTCCTCGATCCGAGGTTTAAGACCAACTTTTTCGGGGCACTTGAAGCTGAAAGTGCTAGGCAAAAAATTTTGTTGGAGTATTTAAAAATGACCTGTGATGATTCGTCTAACAGTGGATGTGATTCGCCATCTTCATCGCCGGCTAAGAGACGTAGAGTTGATGAGGCGGGATCGACTACAACACGCGAGGCTCACGACACATTTTGGAATTGTTTTGATGAAGTGGCGAATGAAAATAATAGATCGTGTCAGGATCAAGAGAAAAGCGCGATTGCAAATGAAATTGATTATTATTTAAAAACAGCTCGTATTGATCGTAGCTCCGACCCTTACTTTTGGTGGAGTGTCAATACAAACCAATATCCAAATTTGTCAAAATTTGCTAAAATTTATCTTTCAGCTCCATGCAGCAGCGTCTATAGTGAAAGGTTGTTTTCTGAAGCCGGCCTTGTCTATGAAAACAAGCGCAATCGCTTATTGCCATTACACGCAGAACAAATTGTGTTCATCCATCACAATTTGCCTTTAGTTAATTTTGAATATTAATAAATTGTGTTTAATATTCATAATAAAGAAACCACCTTAACTTATTGATTTTCATTTGTTTGGCATGAATTTTAGAATGGATTAAATATTATACCTATCTAATGTGGGCAGTAGTTGCATTTATTGCATAAATTTAATCCAACTTTGATATTTTTGTACTATCCGGTATCCGGCCGAACCGAATATTGACTCACTATCCGGTATCCGGCCGAAATAGAACAAAGGGCCGGATAGGCCGGATAACGGATAGTAACCGGATATCCGTTTCATCTCTACTATTTATTACTAGATGTTATCAACACACCTATTTCCTCCGTGTTTTTACTCATAATAATGACAAATTAGTTATTATAATTTATAGATAGAATATAATTAAAAGTTAAATTTAACTAAAACTAAGGTACTCTTATGTTAACACATGTATGAAACGCTTGTAATAAACAACAAATTTAGGAAACAACCATACGGTAATTTTTTAAAGGTTTCATTCAAAAAGTGTGAATAAATCGCGAATAGACTCTAGTTAGCCTACTAAGACAGTGTGCGCCACTTTAACAACGCCTGAAGCCGCGTGTTGTGGTACCCGCTGTCACCACGCCACATCCCGCACCTGTAGGGCCAGTACTTGGCTTTCCCACGGAGCGACTCTGGCCTGGAGAGCAGGATGGCTGGAGGGCAGTGTTTCTGACAGGGAGCGTGTGTCGGCGAAGCTGCGAGCGCGGGGACAGCACGTCACAGGGTCCTCACCACGCCACGTCCCGCACCTGTGGGGCCAGGACTTGGCTTTCCCACGGAGCGACTCTGGCCTGGAGAGCAGGATGGCTGGAGGACAGTATTTCTGACAGGGAGCGTATGTCGGCAAAGCTGCGACCGTGGGTGACAGCATGTCACAGGGTCCTCACCACGCCACGTCCCGCGACCTGTGGTGCCAGGACTTGGCTTTCCCACGGAGCTACTCTGGCCTGGAGAGCAGGATGGCTGGAGGACAGTGTTTCTGACAGGATCCTCACCACGCCACGTCCCGCACCTGTGGGGCCAGGACTTGGTTTTCCCACGGGGCGACTCTGGTCTGGAGAGCAGGGTGGCTGGAGGACAGTATTTCTGACAGGGAGCGTGTGTCGACGAAGCTGCGAGCGCGAGGACAGCACGTCACAGGGTCCTCAGAGCTGAGCAGAACCACGTCCGCAGAGTGCGGCTTCTAGGAACACGCTGCGCCGTGGACTACTTCCCGCCCAATCCACACTACATCATCGCCGCCCCTCCACTAGCGCCGGCCTTTCATTCCCGACCACGTGTTCGCAGCCCGCTGACGTCACACCACGTACTCGCACAACCCGTCCTTTCTTCGCCCGACAGCCTGCCAGCCGGGGAACAACGCTATGGTCCATTCGCGGTTACTTACAACTTTTATGAAGCCCTGAGTTAAGTTCTACTTTCAAAATATTCCTCCGCCTCATGCTAAGAAAGGACCCTCGGTGGCTGAGCGGTTAGCCTGCTCGCCTACCACCAAGGCGAACCGGGTTCAATCCCCGGCTGGGTCACTTCCGAATTTTCGCAAGTGGGAATCGTGCCGGACGACGTCGCTGATCAATGGGTTTTCTCGGGTACCTCCCGCTTCCCTCGCCCTTCCTGTGTTCCGGTGCTGCTCCATACTCACCTCAATCACCCTAATCGGCTCTCATGACCTCGCTGTCAAGAGCAGCCTAAATCTCTCCACTCACTCACTCGTGCAAAGAAAGCTTAACTGAGTCTAGAAATCTACACCAACGGGACAACGAACTGCATTCGTGCGCACTGAGTTTAATAATATACTGCATTAAGAACAATTTCTTACTAGGCTTTACCAGCACACATATTTTCTCTCTGTCTTTATTCATATTAACTACTGATGAAATAATATAATTTATAAATAAAATATAATTAAAAGTTAAATTTGAACAATTATAAGATACTTTAATGCTAAGATAATTATAAAACGCTGGTGGTGCATGACATAATTAGTAAACAACCAGAGACGTCACAAATAGAATGATTTCTGAAAGGTTTGATTACAAAAGTGTGAAGACACAGCAATTAGACAACATAGTCGGAGCCGTGGTCGCTTAATCCACTCAGTCCAGAACTCATTTACGAGAGTTCACGATGACAGTGGAGCGGCTCGTAAAATCGAGGTCTTGAGAGAGGTGAGTATGGAGCCGCGCCAGAATGCAAGGGCGGGGGAAACGCCTCAAATAACTGCTACTTATTCCTGTCGCAGTTATCTCAGTTTATTTTTGCAATGGATATGCTAACTTAAAATTTATTCGTTTTATTTATTATTTGTTTGTGGCAGATATATTTTATTTAATACAGCTCTAATTCATTTTATTAATTGCAAGTTGTTTTAACCTCAGAAAACGCATTTTTATATCATTAGGTTTGTAAGTCACAAAGTTTTCAGTTACAAAGTTATTTTTATGTGGGCCGCTTTGCATAGAGGAATTTGTTGATTGGTTGCTATGGTAACACAAGACGTATGTGTAAGATATGATGTAGCCGTCTCGTGATTGGCGCGATGTTTAAAGGCGCCGTTTAAGTATGCAGTTTTTAAGGCTTTTAGCCATCTTGGTTTTCCCGTCAGGCAGGCGATAACCTAGTGGGTCGTCGGCCTGAGTGATATTTTATTTTTCTGGGTTAATTGGCCGAGTCCCGTACAGAAATGCAGACTGCAGATAGGGCGAAGAGGCGCGGCATCTGAAGAGGAATATTTCAAGTCTGCACGCGCTACCTACGCGGATTATTTTAAAGCCAAGTTTGAGCTACTGCGATGGCGTATGGCACGGCAAGGACTCTAGTGACGTATCTAAGGCTCGATAGCCTTGTGAGGGAAGACTAAGGCCCACGACCAGCGGAAACAGCTACAGAAGATCTCAAGAGATGTTACAGCGATCCAGATTTATTTAAAGTTTAGTATGCTTAATTTTCTACACAAAGACTACGCCCGTAAAATGATTAATGATTTTTTAGGAATTAATCTGGCTTACGTTACACCATCTTGTATCTTCAGTTAGTTAAAGTTGCTCTACCTATATGCACACGGAGCCCCTGAACTGAGGTCTCATGTTCTTTGTTCGTCCACCTGAGTTGGAGTGAGAAAATTATTAATTAATTTAATTTACATATTTTGAAATAATTTAAAGAAACTTAAGAGACAGTTACGTTTTGAATTGAAAATAAGAGATACGGACGAGAGTACTACACTCATAGTTACGGCCACACAAACCAAAGTAAATTGTGGGAAAAAAAAGAAAAGAAAAAAAGAAAAAAAAACTGCTACATAATACATACTATTTGCACAAGTAATCATTTAATTCATAATGTTTCAACCAATATATGTATTTTAATCAAACCACATTTACTTCCACTAAGTCTCTGTGAGTATTCTTTAGATCAGTAGCTAGTGGTAGTTTTGATTTGTGTCTTCCTGGTGTGTATTGTATGTTGTTAGTAGTCTTCGAAGATTGGTTGCTACAAGTGTTCCTGAGCTGCAAATATATTTGGCAAGATACATATTGTGGTAAGATTCAATCAAGCTGGTGTTTTTAGTGTGTTACGTTGCCTGTCTGTCTACAAATTATTCATCCGGAGAAAACCCACCGATCAGCGTGATTCCCACATGCGTAAATCCGAGAGCGACCCCGCCGGGGATCTAACCCAGTTGACCTAGGTGGGAGGTGAGTAGTCTGACCACTATACCACCGCGGACCCCGCTCGCACTGACATACATGTTTGGTTGAGCCAACCAACTATGTGTTTGTGTATGGACAAACAAATTTATACGGTTGATTTAACCAAATATTTTTTGTCAGGCAGATTTTGTTGGCCCAACAACATGGTTTTGTTGAATCAAGTGTATGTTTTGTTAGCTAAACCAAATCAGTTTGATTGAATTTCAGATATTCAGGTTTGCTTTATTCAACTATATCTTTATTTGGCCATATACAAACACGTATGTAGTTGGTTCAACCAAATATTTCTCGCAACGCAAGTGTTGCATTCGTTCATCATTTTGATGTGTCCTGTACTTGTGTCGACCGAGCTTTTCGCAAGCAATAAACAACGTGTTATGTGTTCTGTGATGTCACTATTCACCATGCATTCAGAAATGAGAAGTGCAGGAACTTCAACCAATCAGACTTCTCACAAGGAAGACGATCAGAACAACGGCCACTGGTACCTTGTTATGTACAGTGCCGAACATAAAAATCCTTCATGTGCAACACGTCCTCAGTCATGAACACGGGGTTTGAATGGGTTAACTGTAAGTTACCAGGTTCGAGATACTCATGTCCTGGGGAGAGTAGATTCCGATTCAGAGTAATATGTAAAAATTTTTATACTACAAATTTCTAAAATATTTCAACCAACATACAGTATCACATTTTAAAAAAATATCACAGAGCACTAGTGTAATCTATTCACAGTATCTTCACACTTTTTAAATCAAACTTTTGAAAAAAATACTCATATATGACGTTTAGTTGTTTCCTAAATGTGTCACCTTAAGACAAGCGTTTTATAGGTCTGTTAACTTTTCTTTATTTATTTTTTAAATTGAACTTTTACATACTTTTTATCTATAAATTATAATATTTCATATATAAATAATATATTTAAACAGGGAGAAAAGAGGTGTGTTGGTAAAGCCTAGTAAGAAATAGTTCTCATGCACAATATTATTAAATTGATTGCGCATGAATATGGTGGATTGTCTCTTTTGTGTAATTTTCTAGACTAAGATGAGCTTTGTTTGCATGAGGCGGAGGAGTGTCCTGAAAGTAGAACTTCTACAGGGCTTCAGATAAGTTGGAAGCTGAATGGACTGTATCACAAATGAACTGCAGACACAATAGCACATAACACACTACGGGTCTATGTAAAACAATTGTTACCAACAACAGCTGTTAGGAAATGTGCTGCCATCCTTGCATTTTGGTTGAATATGTTGTTTATAAAATGTTTCGCGGGCAAACTTGGGGCCACTTCGGTCGGTGTTGGCGGTTTTTTTTTTTACGGCCCTGAATAGGCGCACCCTACGTTAGTAGGCTAATTACCGAGGTTAGGAGAGGGTGGGGGAGGTCCCAGGCCTATACGCTCTACAAACAAAGATTGGGTGTAGGAGGTACATGCATCAATCGGCCAAGTCAGTTTTTGGAGTGCCAAGTCAGCGTTTGTGGCCTGGCCCTCCCCTCCAGTTCAACTAGGACTAAGTCCGTGGAAGGGTCGTGGTAAATAGGCGAGGCCGCCGGAGGAAACCCATGACGATATACATGCTGGGTGGGTTCTCTATGCCAGGAAGGAAAAGATAGAATTAATGCAGTGTTTAACATGCAGTGGCCATTTCCAGTGTTACTTTGCAAAGTTGCGGCGGGGTTACTGAAGCCAAGCTGCGGGCTGTGATTGGCCACCGGGCCGCAGTTTCCCCACGGCTGGTTAGTGCTTTCATATAGAAGACAAGAAAGCCTCAAACTTTCTGTAAGGACGACCTCGTTCATTTTAATATTATCTTTCTCTGTCCACCCTTGGAGGCACGGTGGATAAGCGGTTAGACTGCTCGCCTGTCACCAATGCGAGCCAGGTTCAATCCCCGGCCAGGTCACTCCCGGATTTTCGCAAGTGGGAATCGTACCGGACGATACCGCTGGTCGGTGGGTTTTCTCGGAGATGCCCAGTTTCCCTCGCCCTTCCATTCCGGCGCTGCTCCATTCTCACCTCGCTTCACATTCATCGGCTCTCAAGACCTCCATGTAAAGAGCCTCCCAATTCGCTCTATTTGCGCCACATTTTCTCGACAAACTGTCGCAGAAAGACAGCAGGGAAGAAGAGAGTCGCCGTTGACTGGACGAGATAGTTAAGTCAGAGGACGAACAGAAAGCGAAGGAGCAAGCAGCGATACGACTATCGGCCGCTTCCTGACCACAGCCACTGGAGCAGCAATAACTACCGACTTCCTTCCGCGCTCCTTTATCGTGTCGTCCGTGGTCTCTCTTCAGACGCCGACATCCTCTTCTGTCCCAGCTCTCTGTATCTGCAGCTATACTTAGAGCGGTACAAGGCCTCCGGGAAACTGTTTCACAAGATCGAGGTTGTACATGATTACCGCGCAGCTGATTACAACAAAACAGACCGACACACTTACTATAGGTTGTTCCCGGTCAAGTGAGCACTTTTGACACCCTAGTTACTTTGTTCCCATCAGACATTGTTTATCCTTCCTCCACTTTTTGAAATAAATATTGCCATGTAAGTAATAAACAAAGTGTGTATATTTCACCGGACTCCAAAGTTAACGTCTACGGCTACAATAAATTATATTTGTTGACTATTATTCCAAATAAGAGAGCTTCTAGAAGTGCTCACTTTACCGTGAATAGCCTATACCAGGACGGAGACGGCGGTGTAAAGCTTGCAGGGTGGTCCACTTCGACACTTCGGGAGTGTGATCTTGATCTGGCACCGCACATGCGCGAGGCGGTAGTGGAGGCCCGCGGCGACTGGCGTGGGCGAAAATTTCCGGGCCGTTTATCTCGAGACTCCGATGCGCTAGCGCGCTGATCTCGGTGGAAACGAAAGATCTCGTATAGATATGTTGATTAAGACCATAAAATTACCGTCATCCATTTCGTTATTCATTTATTTTTGAAGTCCCAAAGAAAATATTACCTGCTAATGTAGACGAATTCATACGATCGTTTCCTCAAAAAAGCCACACCCAAATATTTTTTTTATAGGATAAAATCTGATTTTTCTCCTGATACCCAAACGTGGTTATCTCAAAAACAAAAATGTTCACTTGTATAATTTCTTAAAGTTTAAAGAACTAGAGCCAAGGCATTAGACATGGACTGTAGAATTGCAACCTGTGAAAATTCCACACCTACAGTGTGTATAAATGGTTATACAAACCTAAGAAACAATATCGAATGTAGCTGTGGCTGTTAATTAGCACAATGAGTACATGTAACTGGTAACTATGCACTGAGGCGACAAAAGTCATGGGATACCTCCTAATATCGTGTCGGACCTCATTTTGACCGGCGAAGTGCAGCAACTCGACGTGGCATGGACTCAACAAGTCGTTGGAAGTCACCGGCAGAAATATTGAGCCATGCTGCCTCTATAGACGTCCATAATTGCGAAAGTGTTTCCGGTGCAGGAGTTTGTGCACGAACTGACTTCTCGATTAAGTCCTATAAATGTTCGATGGGATTCATGTCGGACGATCTTGGTGGAAAAATAATTCACTAGAACTGTCCAGAATGTTCTTCAAACCAATCGCGAACAGTTGTGGGCCGGTGACATGGCGCATGGTCATCCATAAAAATTCCATCGTTGTTTAGGTACATTAAGTCCATGAATGGCTGCGAGTGGTCTCCAAGTATCTGAACATAACCCTTTCCGGTCAATGATCAGTTCAGTTGAACCAGAGGGCCCAGTCCATTCCATGTAAAAACAGCCCACACCATTATGGACCCACCACCAGCTTACACAGTTCCTTATTGATAACTTCGGTCCACGAATTCGTGGGTCTGCGCCACACTCGAACCCTACCATCAGCTCTTTCCAACTGAAATCGGGACTCATCTCACCAAGCCACGGTTTTCCAGTCATCTAGGGTCCAACCGATATGGTCACGAGCCCAGGAGAGACGCTGAAGGCACTCGAGTCGGTCTTCTGCTGGCATAGTCCAGTACAGCCAAAGTTCGTCGCACTGTTTTAACGGACACGTCCATCGTACGTCCCACATTGATTCCTGCGGTTATTTCATGCAGTGTTGCTTGCCGTTAACACTGACCATTCTGCGCACACGTTGTTGGTCTCGGTCATTAAGTGCAGGCGGTCGGCCACTGCGTTGTCCATGGTGGGAGGTTATGCCTGAAATTAGGTATTCTCGGCACACTCTTGACACTGTGGATCTCGGAATGTTGAATTCCCTAACCATTTTCGAAATGTAATGTCCCATGCGTATAGCTCCAACTACCATTCCGCGTTCAAAGTCTGTTAATTCCCGTCGTGCGGCCATAATCACGTCAGAAACCTTTTCACATGAATCACTTGACTACAAATGAAAGCCCAACCAATGCACTGCCCATTTATACATTTTGTACGCGATACTACTGCCATCTGTATATTTGCATATTGCTATCCCATGACTTTTGTCACCACTGTGTATATCTGGCAGGATCACATCACAGACTCGGTGGTTATCAGTGATTCGTTCCACGTTTCGCGGTTTCGTGAAAGGAAAGTTGAGAATTAATTTGTAAACTGGCTACAGTTAGGGTAACGCGAAGTATAAGTAGTCGAGTGATCATGCTTCAATGTAGTCTCGCTACTTCAACAGTTACGCACGTCAGTTGCAAAGGCCCTTCAAACACCAAACTGAAACACCAAACACTCGCAAAATTATTTTATTCAACTAAAACTGAGCTAGATGCATTTCTGTAAACGAAAAATTTGTGTATTACTAAACATTTCATTATGTAAAGAACATTTTTATTTCGGATGGCTGTTAAAATGGAGTCGGATAAGCAATATTGTTGGGGAAATATATATTAGTTGTGATATACGAGGTTTTGTTATTTTTGAAAGGTAAAGTGTTTAATACTTTATTGAAATTTCTGTTTCACTTTCTTGAATGTACCCTGATTAATTATGTTAGCAGGTCCTATTATTTTATGACAACATATCATCTTTTTAATAGGAAGAATTATTTTACACAAATGATATCAATAAGGAATTTAAAAAAAAGAAATAATGAGTATTGTGTTCCCATCAAATCATTATGTTACTCTCAGAACACCTAGGCCTGAATTATTGCTGGTTATACTTGAACTGTACGACACTGGACTGCCGTATAGACGCGACCACACTCACGTAACAAAGGGCATGCACAAAAGGCATAAAAGAGAATTTAAGAAGGTGCAAAGAATGATGAATAAGCCTCATTAAACCAAGAGTTCACTTCGGAACGGAAGCAAACGTTGGCATATCTTCTCTCTCGTGATATAAGACACAAGTATGTAGGACAATGACGCCAGAGTCAAACGGGCAGTACCCTTCCCGAAGGACAGATTTGTAGTTCCTGGCCCATTTAACAATTGAATTAGATAAAACTTAGTAGATATTTAGAAAAAAAATCGAACACGTCGTACATGGGGACATTTTTAAAAGGTTTGATTCAAAAGTGTGAAGATATCGCGAACATTATAGTAAAGTTCAAATGAGAAAATAATCTTGGCACAGCTTTGAGTGAGGGGAGGTAAGGGAGGGCTCTCTCGAACGCTCGCCGCTGGAGGGAGGGAAACCACGTGACACTGCTGGCTCTGTACGCACCAAACTGAAAACATCGTTCTCTACTACCGCGCTGTTAAATACCGCGCCGCGCGACCTACGTTGTATAGACAGGTAACGAGCACACGCGGAGCAGCTCTCGCCTAACCTTTCTCGGTCGCTGTCACTACTGAACTGAACAACCCCACCCCTTCGTGCAGTGGCAATGGACTCTACCGACTAGCCCAGCGCATTTTACACTACTGCGCAATAGTTGCTCATTTGGATTCCACTTTAGGCATACAAATGTGGCGTCTGAGTTATTGAAACAACCACCAACTTCACTGCTTGAAAATATAATTTGCAGATGAATATGACAACTATAATTCCACTCAAAATGAGAATATTGTCGAGTTCACAGGCCAGAAAAAAAGAGCGCCTCGAATTTAAACTTTTCTTCATCTCCCTTCTCTCGAGTGTAGAGTTACAGAGTCGACAGTATACAGGGACGAAATGTCATGGCGGTTCCTTTGACGTGGCATACATCAGACACTAAGCACACCCACTGTCACATTTAAAACACCTTAGGTTTGGTGTAGCGACCAGAGAGAGCTTCCTTGCGGATAACGCCCAACATGCCACGAAGACTTTACCGCACCAGAAGGTCTTATTATCCACGTAAAGTGCATCGTAATATTCTAAGTGTGAACTATGATGTTGATAAGGATGATGATACATTGTGTCGCAAGGTCGTCAGTGTAGAAGAGAGTTAATGTTCTTTTGACTTATATGTACAGATTCTGTTTGTCAGATATAACTGCTAAAGCAAGAAGTGGACTTTTGGAGTTCTGTTTTTTTCCGTAAGCGCCATAATGCTGGTAACCCGACGTTTACGAGTTTGGCTGAAATGAATCCACGTGATATTTGTCGTTCCATCATTCCATACAAGCTGTCAATCGTCATTGTCACGTTCGTCTCTAAACCCATTCATGAACAAGCACTCTAGTGCATATTTACAACCACTGCCATGGGCA
>NQII01000706.1:166301-192646 GCA_002778355.1 Clitarchus hookeri
TTTTTTTTTTTTTTTTTAATTAAAAGTTGTATTTTTTTACATATATTATTTTTATTTCAGGGGGGGGGGTATGTCCCTATAACCCTCCTCCCCCAGCTATGCCACTGGACAGGGCCGTTAAACAAGCACATCAAGTTATGTTATGCTACGTCTATTACCAAGTACTATGCGTGATGACGGCTGTCGCAACGGCGTGTTTCCAGCAAACGCTTGGCTCGGCGTGAATGACGACCAGATCCGCGCCGCCGACGGAAATAGATACTACTCAAGTGCGCCCGTCCTTGAACTGAGTGAGGCCCAGCTAGCGGCCGGCTCTCGCAGCCGATTACATCAGAAAATTACAACGCGCATGCGCTTTGGACGGCGACTGGTCCGCTCGCTGCCATTACCGACCGCCATCACTGCTCGGGGTCGCTCCGCGATTTTCGCAAGCGGGAATCGCACTGGACGATGCCGCTGGTCGGCGGCTTTTCTCGGGGTCTCCCTTTTCCCCCGTCCTTGCTCGCTCCCCTAGCGTCACCCTTGTCGGCTCTTAAGAAGTGGGCGGCTCTTAACATCGAGGTCTTGAGAGCCGATGAGGGTGAAGCGAGGTGAGTATGGAGCAGAGTCGGAATGCAAGGAGGGGGGATACGGGAGATCCCCGAGAAAACTAACAGATTCCCACACGTGAAAATCCGGGGACGACTCCGCCGGTAATCGAACCCGGTTCGGCTTGGTGGGAGACTAGTAGTCTAACTACTACACCACCGCGGCCCCTTATTGGTTTTCAAGACCTCGATGTTAAGAACCGCCCAAACCTCTTCATGTTCCATTTATGTTGTTCGGACCACTTATTACGAAAGTTTTAAAACACACTATATTCTCTCCGGTGGCTTACAACATCCAAGCACGCTCTAGGGTGAGTTTTGAAACGTTTTGCAGGTTCTTTTTTCTATTATCCCTTTAACGTACACATTAATTTTTCATTTCAGGTGTTGCAAAAGAAGAAATTTTTGGTGTGAGAAGTACTTTCGGATTCCTTACAATACCTGACACTTTGGGACCAATAGATAGAATATGAGTAGATGCATGTCAAACTAAACAACCCATTATAAAATAGTTGGCGTGTCCGCAGCCACCAATAGCATTCCCCAGGGAAAGGCAATATTGGTATTATCTTCTAGACCTGTACAGCACCGACCATGATTTAGACTGTTCTGCAACTGGTCAAACGTAAACGAGTTTACTCGGGATAAAATGTTAAGGGGTTAGACCAGAGGAAGATGGGCTCCAATGTCTTAGGAAGAAGGAAACATTCCATACATAAATATACCTCCTTGGCCTCGCTGCAATTTGAATCAAGTCACGACACTGTACTTAAGTACGGGACATTTATTATGTGTTCGCGGCCCAGAAGTAAAGGAGCGATACGGGCGACACTAACATTGACGCGTAGTGCCTCATCGCCCCTACGTACAACACGTGGAGTGTGGGACAATATTGCACAGGTTAAACTACGTCTGTATGGGCGTACTTAAGGAAACTACGCACGCAAGATCTAAAATTGCTATTTTTTCTTACAATTTAATTTTCTCTTTCTCTCTCTCTCTCTCTCTCTCTCTCTCTCTCTCTCTCTCTCTTTGAAAAAGTAAAAAACCTACGGGTTATAATTTATTTTATCTTTTCAAGCAAAAAGTTGTATTCCTAGACTATATAACTACTTAGATACACGTAACCGCGCAAACAAAGAAATAAACACAAAAAATTGTAGGACTAGTAACTCTTAACTCTTCCAGGAATGTGTAAAAATGTTATTTTAGGAGTTGAAACGAACACATTTTTTGTTCGCAACAGTACCACCGTCAGTATAACACTGTGACATGTCGAAACCAATAGAAATGTGTTTGTGTTAGACGTCACTGGTAACTACGGTATAGTGTCAACAACGAGTAGTGTCTTCCACAAAACGAGGGACTTCCCTATTGGCAGGGACAGCAAAATCTCGCGTTTAGATAACTTGTAGGCTAGACTCCACGGTACTATATATTTTCGGGCCTCAGCTTTGTGTTCATTGGCTGCTGCCTTAATGTGTAGCCAGTTTTGCCTCAGACCATGTAATACGCGATTGTGCTCGTTTACTTGCATGTCTTCTGTTGGCCCAGAGTTCACCTGGGCGTGTCTAATGAACAGTCCTCCAATTGCAAACATAACAGAACTGTACACGTGTTTAAAGTCTAGCTTGTCCTAAAATGAATTCACAAAATTTCCCCGCCTCTAGTTATTGGACACGGTTTTCTGCTGGGTAAAGTGTATGTAGATAATTAACCCCACTTCGTGCGCAACTTGCAGTGTGCAGACAGACCACCATGCTTGAGAGTGTTCATGCACTCTGAATCAGTGATATCAATCAGTGAAAAAAAATTCACTGAAAGTCAGTTGATAAGCTACTGCTGACCGGCGAATCAAGCCAATAACTGGGAACAAGTGACTTTGCCAGTGGAATTCTCGACATTCAGAGGGAATCACAAATAATTCTGTGAAATTCAGCAATCATATTAATTAGTTATCAGGCACTGATTATCAGTCGCTCAATTTTCACTGTTTTCACTGATTTGGCTCAACTCTCATAGTTTCAGGTCTAGAGAGTGTGTTGGCACCTGGCTCCTTGTAGTTATCACCCGTCACCAGGATACTGGCAAACTGACCACACATGAGGTATCCAGCTCGACTCTCCATCAAGATGACTTGTTCTAGCTGCTAGGAACGTGCATGCACGGCACTGTACGTCTACTCGCCATCTAGGAATGTTCTCACACTCAATACACGAGAAGAAAGTGAGCTGCACAGTGGCCTTCAACTAAAGCAACGCTCTTACCGACCTCTGTTCGGGGTCGCTCTTCAACCATCGAGAAGCCACTAGGCGTCGCTGCATCTGACGTGCAACTGGGTTGTGCGGTAGCAAGCCTCCTTCGCACTCCTGAGGTTCTGGGCTCGACTCCGGCCGGATGCACTGGTAGTGATTTCACGCAAGTGCCCTCTTCCCCCTTTTCCCGGAGGTGAGTGGTGCTATAACCCCTAGTTATGAACGTTCCCGATACTTAAAATTCACATAACATTCTTACTCGTCGATGTGCATACAAGTAAATTAAGATGACCATTTATCTACTTAAGTCATTAACGCCGCAGTGGAATAGTACTCTGACTACTCGCCTCCCACCAAGGGAGATTGGGTTCGATTCCCAGAGAGTTCAGACAGAATTTCACATGTTTGAAACGTGACGGACGTTGCCGTTGGCAGGCGTTTTTTTTTTGTGCAATCCCAATTCCCACGGCACTTGATTTCCGCTACTGCTCCATCCTCACCTAACTTCACCCTCACTGGCGCTCAAAACCTGGCTGCGTTAATCGCCGAGGATAACCTCTCAACCAGCGGCGTGTGGTGAAGTGTTGCAAGGGGAAACTGTGTTTTGCTCTATGCTATACCCAATCGTTTACTAGTATACAGATTGGCCACTTAAACGAAGTAGTGCAGTTGACGTCACAGCACGTGTGTAATGGGCGCCTCGTCACTCTCTCGTGAGTGGCCGCAGTACATTCAGTTTCCTTAGGCTGCACCATAGTGGTTACTGGCTCCTACTGCGTGCACCGAGAATGTACAGCACTTAGCAAGCACCATCTTACCTTGCAACATGTCACCACATTAGGCTTCGTGTCAGTCACTCTTCTGTGTGCCGCGAGCACTCACCGAGCCGTGGCCCCATCACTGACCTACCCCACACCAACACAACTGTCAAAGTCACATAGTCGTCAATAATAAACATTTTTGGTTATGTCTTAATTTTTTAATGACAAGCACTATTATATTAATAAAATACTTTTACCAATTTGGATTTAATCCAACTGCATTTCAAAATGGTTAGAGGAAGTATACAGACATCTCAAAGAACTTGTTTACTAAACAGTGTTCTGACCTCAAATACAATCCATGCCGTTTTTGCACGCCGTATTGGCAGGTGAGCAGTTCAATGTTGGGGCACGGAGACTGGTTGTGCGCAGTCTGCGAGATCGGTCTACCACATATTCAGTCTATGGACCCAGTACACAGCCGATATTCTGTGAAGTAGCTGTGCCTCACTCAAGGCAGCACGCAACCAAGGCTTGGTGCTTCCACAGCAAAGGTAGTATACTCTCTCATCACGTTGTCGCGTAATATTTTCTGCAGGATATTGCGGTGTTGACGAACATTTGCGTCGATATGTTAAGAGGACTAGGCGTAGCTGGCGAGGGNTTGACGAACATTTGCGTCGATATGTTAGGAGGACTAGGCGTAGCTGGCGAGCGTAAATTCAGTAAAAATGAGACGCCTCGTCTCACATTTTATAATTAATACGAATAAAAACAGAGAGAAAATGGGTAAGTTGGTAATGGCCAGTAAGAAGTAGTACTTATGCAATATGTTATTAAACTCAATGCGCACGAATTCGGAGCGTTGTACCTTTGGTGTAATTTCCTATACTTGGTTAGGCTGTGTTCACACGAAGCGGAGGAATGGCCTGAAAATAGAACTTTAGCAGGGCTTCCCAAAAGTTGGAAGTAGCCTTGAATGGACTATAGAGGGCACTTGCAAGAAGGACATATTTAATACACTTGCAGAATGTTGGTCGTCCATCAGCGAGGCGCCACACTCGCCGAGTTGCTGTCAATATCAGGACGGCGCGGATGCTTGTCACCTCTGCTGATGCAGTGTGCACTTCTTGGGCAGCCGACGTGCTGTCTCCCCGGGGCCGCACGAGGAACACATTTGGGAAGCGGCCAGCTGGAAGTGGCTCCGGCGACGACAGCGGCGAGTTATCAGTGTTTACCATGCGAGGCCCTTCTCGAACCTCCATCCAGGAAGACGTCTGTGGATCCCAGCAGCTGGCCGTGCACCCAAACACTCGCAGTCCAGGCACGCAGTAGATACACTCATTTGCAAACAAATCGATCGCCCTGAATGAAGGTGCCATTGCAAGGGCACGTAAGTGGGTACAGGCATAGGACATGGTAGTATGTATACAGAAAACATCAATAAACAATTATACCACACCAAGCATGTATTGCAAGGGACCAACAATTGCAAGATGCACTTTGTATGGCGTTGGACCACCCGTAGTATGGAGACAGGTGGCGTTGCAGTCGGACATGGAGGCATACTGACATCAGATGTTCTCTTGAGGAAGATCCTGCCCCAGCTGGCGCAACTGAACCTCCTAATCTGCAGTAGTTTCCGTTGGCCAAAGTTGCCGTCTAGTCTGGTCCCAAAAGTTCTCAATGGGCGAGAGGTCTGGGGACCTTGCTGGCCAAGGAAACATGTTGACATCACTAAGGCAGGCTAGAGATTTCCGTGCTGTGAGGCCGTAGTACATTATCCTGATGGGGAATGGGGTTGTCAAGCTGCACCAGGAAGGGAAGCACACATAGCCGCAGAATTTCCTGGACGTATCGCCGCGCCATCAGGGTTCCTTCAACCACCAGTGAGGTCCGGGGATCGTATGAAATGATACCCCACACCATGGTGTGTCGCTCTACAATGAAGCGTGGATCACGGCGCTGTCCAGGACAGCTCCATACTCGAATTCGGCGGTCACCTGTATCCAGACAGAACCGTGATTCGTCACTGAACACCACTCGTCGCCAACCCACAAGCTGCCATGCTGCCCGTTCCCGGCAGGTCACACGTGCTCGGCGATGCTCAGGTCGTATTGGTAGACGTCGTAAGGGACGCCTCGACGACAGCTCCCACTCTGCTAGCCGCCTGGATATGGTACTGTTGGACACAGGCGTATCCCCAGCTGCCGTCACATGTCCCTGGATGGTGTGTAGCGACTCCCGTGGAGTGCTTACAGCCTGTCGCATTATGAAACTATCCTCTCTACTGGTGGTCCGCCGGGGTTGACCCGAGCCTTCTCGATGGGAATGTGCACCCTCCTGTTTACACTGCGTACAACACCGACTCGCAGTGTATGCAGAACAGTTCTAGCGCCGAGTTATGAGCCGAGACGTCCAATATGCATCTCGGAGGCCGATTATGCGGCCTCTCTCAAACTCATACAGCTGGGCAAAGGCTTGTCAAATGCGCCGTCGTAGCATGCTGCGTGTTTACTGAACTTGGCCCTGTGGCTCACACTATTCACACGGTTATTAAGGTCTTATTCGGTGTCTTGCAGCTATAAATGATGTAGGGACATGCATGTCCCCAAATGGTACATCCGCGCAAGCAAACCGCATTAAACGCAAATGGGACACATGTCGGGCTATGACGATCCTGTGCGGCAACTTTAGTTGTACGCCCAAAATTTGTTCATGGTAATAATTTTTTTTGCAAATGAGTTCTTTTTTACGCGGTCAGCCAAAGGCCGGGTACGCTTCCTTATCACCCCCGCACCCGTGACCTTTCTGGGTAATGCGGGAGTATAAGACTTTCCTTTGGTCGTTCTTCGTTTAACTCTTGCTTTTAGTTTATTACTCTGTGTTTGGCATACTCTACGACCACGTAACTTCTCACTTTTCTTTTGCCTGGTTACAGGCAGTCTCGCTAATTTTTTTACTTTTTATTTATGATTATTTTGCTGTCCAACAACATAACTGTTTGTACTGCGAGATTGCCCGGAAGGTGGCGGTGATCGCGGATGATCCTGCACGACACCCTTATATTCCCCTAGCAGCCTGGAGGCCATTTCATATTCTACCACTATATTCTAAAGTAATGCTTAAAATGGCGGCACTGTTTTTCTCTATAAACACGCAGAAACGAAACGACGCACGTGGCGGTTCATTCGATGTAGGCGTGGCAATCCTCTGGTTGGCTGCGCGAGTCTCTGGGAATGTGCCTTGCGTCTGGCTGCCAACTGCACGTTGCTAAAGGTTCCTTGTTGGCTGGGCCGCTGGCTGGCGAGTTGCCACGCACTGATTGGCGAACGGCGTTCCGACATGTTGCTGGAAAGTGACGCCATCTTGCTGGCGTGCGTGGCTGCAGTATGGCACACAAATCGAAGATTCGACATGGGGGATGAGTAGGCAGCTCAGATTTCGACTCACGTGGTTGGAGGTTCTCAGCATGTGTCACGTGCATCGAGCGGCTCTCAATTGCAACCTCAAAAAGCAGTAGCCGGTGCAGTTGTGTTACAATGAGAACGACATCATGTTGAAAGCTGAACATCACACGGGCATAGTACGGGCTTGTTGCATGTTTTCATATGGCCGTGCTAGTGTAACACTTGCTGAGTCAAAAGCTACATTACTCAATACATTTTTTTTTTTTTTTCGTTTCAGTTGGGAATAGGCCGATTGAAATAATTTTTCTCTGTGACATCCCAAGAATCTATATTCAACGTCTACGAGCCACAGCCCGTGTACAGGAGATGCTATAGAAAGTAGAAGGCTAACTAAGCGGCCTTCGCAGCTCTGCTTTAGCATACTTTACCAAAGGTAATCAGTGGTTCCAGTGTAAGCGACGTACACAAGTGTATCCGAGTGTTGTTCATAAGACTAGAGATACCACACGAGCACGCCAGCAAGGCGGAATTTATGGCTGAAGAGGAGTGAGGTTCATTTTCCCATTAAGGTGGCCGCCTGTTTGAAGGAATTTTGCAAGTCTGAGTGCCCAAAAGCGTGGGAGCGCTAGGGAGGACCGAGACTTGCGCATCAACTCTCTCATCGCCTCTACGCCCAAAACACTGAACTGGCGTGCACTCCTGCCGTCTATGCTACGAAACTTTCAACGGAGATCCTATTATTTTATGGCGTAATAATAATAATAAAGGTTTGATGCACGTCCCTATTCTTTGTTTTTCAATGTTTTGTACCGGAATGTTTATTCCTAAAAATGACCGTGAAAACACCAAGTTTGAGCCATTTTCACTATTACAAAAACATGCTTTAGAGAGAAATGGAGGAACTGAAAAACGTATAGAGACAAGTAACGTTTTTTTAAAATGCTATTCGTAAGTAGACCTCAGTCAGACACGTTGGACGGTTTTTTCATAGAGAGTTTTCTGCTGGAGCTGTGCACACCGCTCGGCGGCCTACTCAGGCGACCTTCACCTTAGGCGCTGTTTAGTGCTGTACCGGTGGCATGTTACAGACTCTTCACGGAAAATTGAGCACTTCTGAAAGCACTGCTTAAGATCTACGTGTATGCACATTGTGATTGTGTATTCTTCCTCCATATGTACGATTAACATTGCCATGGGCCTCAGCACTTTAGGCCATGTGCCAGTAAAGTGAAACTGCCAAATTGTGATAAAAGAAAACATTTTACAAATTTTCACATTCTTACAATTATATGCATAAAAGAAAGAGAAAACAAAGTTTTCATTGCAGTATTCACAAATGTTTACCTAACACTTTTAATTAAACCATGGGACTACTTTTCCTCCGTACGTTACCAACTTTACTGGGCGCTTGCCAGTCAGTGTGCTCATTAAAATATATGCAGACATGGGCAGTGACATTTTTCTAAGGTCTAGTTCAAAAGTGCTCAAATAACCGTGAAAAACCTATAAATGGTTTCACGCGTGTCTTAGCTACGTTTCACAATATCGCTTTTAAACAAAAATACTCTGGCCTTTGAAGAGAAGAGTCATGATACAAGAGAGCAAGTAAATAAAAATTAGTAGGTGTGAGTATTTTTTTTTTTTTACTTATAAATCTTAATTTTCCAGCAATTTTCAGGACACTAAAAATTTCTTTAAAAAAAAAAAAAAAACCTTTTCGTAGAAAAAGGGCGTTGACAAAGGTGGGCAAAACGTTTTTTTTTGTTGTTGTTGCAGTTGTTGAGAGCGATATTGTGAAAGATAGCGGAGACACGTCACAAATAAGTTAACATGTAAAACCCCGTGAGGGGTAAGTTCGTGTTTTAAGCGGAAACGCTGTCATTTTATCGGACGCGACTCTGTAGCAAAGTTCAAGCATACCACTATCGTAGTTCACATGAATCCAGTTCGTATATTTTGTAATACACAAGTCTTAAAAAGCAGTTTTTAGCTGTGTAGTCGGACATGAAAATAATGTTTCCAATTTGCATGACGTCTTGAAAGTGGAATTCCGTCATAGGTCTGGAATGTACTTTCTTTTCGTGGGGAAACATATATTGGGAGCACGTTTAATAGTTCTGCAAAACAGCGCTTGTTTTCAAACACACTGCAACGCAATTCAAGCTCCAGGCAAGCGAATGCCTTAGTGCAGGAAGCAGTTCAAGATCCAGGCAAGCGACTGCCTTAGTGCAGGTAGAAGATCAAGTTCCATGAAAGCGACTACCACAGTGCAGATAGCAGTTCATGCTACAGAGAAGCGACTCCCTTAGTCCAGGTAGCAGTTCAAGCTCTAGGCTACCGACTGCCTAAGTGCAGGTAGCAATTCAAGATCCAGGCATGCGACTGCCTTAATGAAGGTAGCTGTTCAAGCTCCATGCAAGCGACTGCCTTAGTGCAGGTAGCAGTTCAAGCTCCAGGCAAGCGACTGCCTCAGTGCAGGTAGCAGTTCAAGCTCCAGGTAAGCGACTACCTTAGCACAGGTAGCGGTTCAAGCTCCAGGCAAGCGAATGCCTTAGTGCAGGTAGCAGTTCAAGCCCCAGGCAAGCGACTGCCTCAGTGCAGGTAGCACTTCAAGCTCCAGACAAGCGACAGCCTAAATGTAGGTAGCAGTTCAAGCTCCAGGCAACCTACAGTCTAAGTGCAGGTAGCAGTTCAAGCTCCAGACAAGCGATGCCTTAGTGCAGGTAGCATTTCAAGCTCCAGGCAAGCGACTGCCTTAGTGCAGGTAGCAGTTCAAGCTCCAGGCAAGCGACTGCCTCAGTGCAGGTAGCAGTTCAAGCTCCAAGCAAGCGACTGCCTCAGTGCAGGTAGCAGTTCAAGCCCCAGACAAGCGACTGTCTTAGTGCAGGTATAGAATTCGATTTTGTGGCATGGGAGGGGGGTACTGACTCATCATAGTTTTAGGAAACAATATTAAGGCTCTCGCCTACTTGCAGTTTTTTTTCCCGCGTTTGCTCTCGCCGCACTGCGAGTACATATAGGACTTTCAGCGGTGACACTATTATTTTATTGGTGGAAAGTCTGTAGGAAGGTTCAGTGCAGGGCCCTTGAGTAGTTAAGTATGTGTCTGACGCTTACATTTTGAGATAAATCGCTTTGAAAAAGTCGTTTTGGAGTGCTATGAAATAGTGTTTCTAATGTGCATAACGTCTTGAAAGTACTCAACAGCCCTAGTCTGAAGTGTGTATTCTTTTCGTAGATTAGCACATTGGGCACACGTGTAATTGTTTCGTAGATAGACGTGTATTTCAAACACACCGCAACGCACTTCAAGCGCCAGCTAGGCGGCAGCCTTAAATCAATCAAATAAAAAAATATATTTTCAATTCTGATATTAATTAATTTCAGTTCTAAAGCATTCACAGGACAGTTTCACGTCAATGAGAGGCTGTGATGGCTCCGGGGTTGAGGAGGGGGAGGTCGTCATGTTAGCCGTGAACGCCCTGTGATCTAGGCCTGTATACTACACAGTGGGCGAGATGTTATAGCCATGCACTTCTCACAACTGCTGCCGAGATTTATAGCGTGCGCAACCTACGCTATTCGTTTACGGAAGAGCTCGAGTGATCGACATTCGTAAAGCCGCAATGTCGGGCCGCAAATACAGGCTCGAGAAGCGGATATAGAGCCGGCGACTCAAGCTACACAAATACAAGAGCCGGTTCCTTTGGTACACGCGAACTACACCAAAGTGATGTACATGTATAAGCTATTCACGGTAAAGTGAGCACTTTTCAAAGACCTCTCATTTGGAATAATTATCAATTAATATATTTTATTTTAGCCTTAGACGTAAACTTCCGAGTGCGGTGGAATATACACACTGTGTTTATTACTTACAAGGTAATATTTATTTTGAAAAGGTGGTTAAAGGAAAAAAATGGCGGAAATAAAAAAGTAACTAGGGCTTCAAAAGTGCTCACTTTACCGTGAACAGCCTATATTAACTGGTTAGACCAGCATCAATCAAAACTAACAAGCCCGGCCCATCACTACTAGACTTCACCACCTATTAATAAAGAGCATGGTTCCTACACACCTTTCTCCTGTAGCATTTTCTAATAATGCGTGTAACAATATTGAAATCATTTCCTGCCGAAAGAGGGTTTTACGGTGTGTAAGCCGGGTTGTAGGGGCCGCGGTGGTGCAGTGGTTAGACTACTCGCCTCCCACCTAGGGAAACCGGGTTTGATTCCGGCGGTGTCACCCTCGGATTACCGCACGAGGGGAAATGTGGCCGACGTTGCCGTTGATGGGCTGCAGTTTTCTCACGGCATTCTGTATATTCTCTATATTTCTTAGATCTTCTAGCTGTAACGTTTTGAGTAACTGTTGCTCGGTTCCCCAATTCCTCCTCGGGTAACAGTTTTTACAGAAAGTCTTGACAGAGCATCATCAATATTTTCCATGTAATTGATGATTAATCAGTGAAGGTTTAAATGTAGTCGTACACATCATACTCGATTTCACAGTGCTAACCCCTCACTGAATTTGATGGTTTCGTTTCAATCGGTTCGTAAGGAAGTCGTTTGATATTTTGTTGTACAAGCCAGGATGGTCTGGTCGTGTCTAGCATCATGTAAAACAGCATACAGCAGTAGACGCTTATGCAATATGTGATTGCGCTAGTTGGTAAGTGCTTATAACTTCCTTTACATTTTATTTTTATATCTGTTGTATCAGTGTTTTCCTTTAATTGTTCGTGCACTTCACAATGGTAATATTTTCGCCTAACATAACATACAAGGCGCGATGCTCGCGCAATATACAGTGGTTGTTAATTGATTATAAATATTGGCTTTTATAATAATTATTTTCATATCTGTTTGCATCGACGCGTAGCAGTGACATCTCTCTTGCGCGACTAGTGGTTTAAATGTATGTTTTTTGTGTCAAGCAAAGGAACACAGTCTTAACGCATAATGTGTGTCATATTTGGTGCATGTACTTAATTTTGGAGTTGGCACTTGTAATCATTCATTCTTTCTCTTGTTGGTATGATAGCAACACTGATATCACTGTTATGGTCTGTGGCTCCATCAGGATATTTTATATATATATATATATATATATATATATATATATATAGTGACATGTTATGACATCATGCTTGTGATGTACTTACTTATATGCCAGTCCTTTATTGTTTGTTACCAGACTGATTTTTCATGTACAGGACTGTATCATTACTTTTACACTCGGTTCCCCAACCATCGCGTTAGGCTGATGGTGTTTATTTATATTAATGTGTACAAGTTTTAAAGTAACCTGCGACTACATATGTCTTGTTATCGATGCAATTGTATACTCCTCAATTTTTCATTATATGGCTGGTTGTTAAGGGTTAACTATGCTAGCGATGATTCGGGCTGCCGGCCCTGTGTTTTACTGATGTTGATCGTTTGTATTACTCTATATGTATTTTACTGTTACCTTCAACTATGTCCATCATGCACACAGCCCATTTGTATATTTCTTGATTTTTTCACATATAGTTGTTTGTTGTATGTCACCCATGCTAATGTTTATTGATTTACACTGAGGCGACAAAAGTCATGGGATACCTCCTAATATCGTGTCAGACCTCCTCTTGCCCGGCGAAGTGCAGCAACTCGACGTGGCATGGACTCAACAAGTCGTTGGAAGTCACCGGCAGAAATATTGAGCAATTATGCTTCTATAGACGTCATAATTGCGAAAGTGTTGCCGGTGCAGGAGTTTGTGCACAAACTGACTTCTCGATTATGTCCCATAAATGTTCGATGGGATTCATACCGGGCGATTTTGGTGGCCAAATCATTCGCTGGAATTGTACTGAATGTTCTTCAAACCAATCGCGAGCAGTTGTGGCCCGGTGACATGGCGCATTGTCATCCACAAAAATTCCATCGTTGTTTGGGTACATTAAGTCCATGAATGTCTGCAAGTGGTTTCCAAGTAGCTGAACGTAACCCTTTCCAGTCAATGCTCGGTTCAGTTGAACCAGAGGGCCCAGTCCATTCCATGTAAAAACAGCCCACACCATTATGGAGCCACCACAAACTTGCACAGTTCCTTGTTGACAACTTGGGTCCATGTATTCGTGGGGTCTGCACCACACTCGAACCCTACCATCAGCTCTTACCAACTGAAATCGGGACTCATCTGACCAAGCCACGGTTTTCCAGTCGTCTAGGGTCCAACCGATATGGTCACGAGCCCAGGAGAGGCGCTGTAGGCGATGTCGTGCTGTTAGTAGAGGCACTCGAGTCGGTCTTCTTCTGGCATAGCCCAGTACAGCCAAAGTTCGCCACACTGTTTTAACGGACACGTCCGTCGTACGTCCCACATTGATTGCTGCGGTTATTTCAAGCAGTGTTACTTGTCTGTTAACACTGACAATTCTGCGCACACGTCGTTGGTCTCGGTCATTAATTAAGTGCAGGCTGTCGGCCACTGCATTGTCCATGGTGAGAGGTTATGCCTGAAATTATGTATTCTCGGCACACTCTTGACACTGTGGATCTCGGAATGTTGAATTCCCTAACCATTTCCGAAATGTAATGTCCCATGCGTATAGCTCCAACTACCATTGCGCGTTCAAAGTCTGTTAATTCCCGCCGTGCGGCCATTATCACGTCAGAAACATTTTCACATGAATCACTTGACTACAAATGAAAGCCTAACCAATGCACTGTCCCCATTTATACATTTTGTACGCGATACTACTGCTATCTGTATATTTGCATATTGCTATCCCATGACTTTTGTCACCTCATTGTATATATTGACACATTTATATGTACAGCCTGGATGTTGGTGGGCGAACGGATGCTTACTGCCGCTGAGGGGGATCCGAGTTTGTAGACACCTGCAGTAGCAGACGTCAAGGGCGGCAGTGGGTGATTTTCGAGTGTGTGCAGGCCCATGAGTATGTGAGTGCTATTTTAGACCCTAAGACTCCTACTTGCAAAGGTAACTTTGAGACGCGCCTGTTTCTATACCTTTATTTTCTTGACATGCGTGGATGGCTATTACATGTTCTCGAACTTCAAAGGTTTGGAATGCTGACCAACTATGCTTATAAGAGGGATTAAGGTCTATTCGTCCTTCTTGACTGCAGTCAGAAGTGATGTCTGGGATATGAATTTGGTTGTCGTAGCTTCGGTGGGTGGTAAACATCGGGCAACTATGCTTATAAGAGGGCTTAAAGTGTGCTTGTCCCTACAATCCTGTTTGTTATCGGAGGTGATGCCTATGATATGAATTTGGTGACTATAGATTATGTGGGTTAGAAATGGCAGCTAACTATGCTTATACAAAGGTCTAAGGTGTACTTGACCATGCGGTCTTTTTCATAATCGCAAATGATGTCTATGTTATGAATTTGGTGACTAGCCTAAGTGGGTGGGAAATTGTAGCCAACTATGATTATACATGTGCTTAGGGTGTTCTTGACACTACCATTCTCTTAGTTGTTGGAATCGATGTCTGTGTTATGAATTTGAAAACTATAGCTACACTGGAGAGCCAAAAAAACTGGTGTGGTGTGCGTATACAAATAACAGAGGAATGGAACCAATCAGAGTAACGCGATGCGGTCGGCAGCGCCTATATAAGACAAAAAGCGTCTGGCAAAGTTGCTAGATCGGTTACTGCTGCTACAATGGCAGGTTATAGAGATTTAAGGGAGTTTGAACGTGGTGTTATAGTCGTCGCACGATAGATGGGACATAGCATCTCCGAGGTAGCGATAAAATTTGAATTTTCGCGTACGACCATTTCACGAGTGTACCATGAATATCAAAAATCCGGTAAAACATCAAATCTTCGACATCGCTGCGGCCGGAAAAAGATCGTGAACGAACGGGACAAACGACGACTAACGAGAATCATTAAACGTGACAGACGTGCAACCCTTTCTCAAATTCGCGCAGATTTAAATGCTGGGGCATTAACAAGTGCCTGCGTGCGAACCATTCAACGGACCAACATTGATATGGGCTTTCGGAGCTGAAGGCCTACTCATGTACCGTTGTTGACTGCACGGCACAAAGCTTTATGCCTCGCATGGGTCCGCCAACACCGCCATTGAACTGTTGATGACCGGAAACACGTTGTCTGGTCTGACGAGTCTCGTTTCCAATTGTATCGGGCGGATGGACGTGTATGGGTATGGAGACATCCTCATGAATCCATGGACCCTACATGTCAACAGGGGACTGTTCAAGCTGGTGGAGACTCTGTCATGGTATGGGGCGTGTACAGTTGGCATGGGACTCCTGATACGTCTAGATACGACTCTGACAGGTGACAGATACGTAAGCATTCTGCCCGATCACCAGCACCCATCCATGTCCATTGTGCATTCCGACGGAAGTGGACAATTCCAGCAGGACAATGCGACACCCCACACGTCGAGAGATGCTACCGAGTGGCTCCAGGAACACTCTTCTGACCTTAGACACTTTCATTGGCCACCTAAATCACCAGACATGAACATTATTGAGCTTATCTAGGATGCATTGCAACATGATGTTCAGAAGAGATTTCCACCGCCTCGCACTCCTATGGATTAGTGTACTGCCCTGCGGGATTTATGGTGTGAATTGCCTCCTTCATACCTTCAGACATTAGTCGAGTCCATGGCACATCGTCTTGCTGCACTTCTGCGTGCTCGCGGGGGCCCTACATGATATTAGGCAGGTGTACCAGTTTTTTTGGCTCTTCAGTGTACATTGGAACGGAAATGTTGGTCGACTATGCTGATAAGATGTCTTAAAATTTACTTTATCCTACCACCCTGTTCCTCATCAGAGGTGATGATTATGATTTGAATTTTGTGCCTGCAATTTCGGTGGGTGGGTAATGATGGGCGAATATGCTTACAAGTGGGCTTAGGGAATACTTATCCCTGCGGCCTTTGTGGTAGCGGTATCTTAAAAGGTTCGGAAATTAAAGCCAACTATGCTTATAAGTGGGCTTAAGATGTACTTGATGCGCACAATGTGCGACTATAGGTTAATGTGCATAGGCAGGTTTCGCTCCAAGTCGCGTAGTTGGAATGACAGAGCATGAGACTCGTATCCACTAGGATGTCAGGTAAAAGGAAACCAGAACGAATATGAGAAAATCAAGGTGGAATGACAGATCATAAGACTCGTCTCCACGAGGATGCCAGGTGAAAGGAGACTATAATGAATATGAGAAAACCAAGGTGGAATGACAGAGCATGAGACTCATCCCCCAGGACATCAGGTGAAAGGATACCAGAAGTAATATGAGAAAACCAAGGTGGCAGCAGACAATGGTGATAAGGGAATATCCACTATGGAGGACTCGACCAGGAAAAGAAAGCTAAGGGTGAAAATAAAGGAGATCGGAAGGAATATGAGAAAAACCCCAAGGGATAGACTGGACGAGGCAGGAAGAAATGAAAGGGAACGATAAAATATAAAGGAGACTGTAGGGAATATTAAAAAACCCCAAGGGATAGAGCAGGCAAGAGAAAACGGGCATGGGGGAGAGATTGGAAGGAATGAGAGAAGTTGCATAATGGGGCAATGAACTCGAACATTTTTCAGACAAGATGGATGGTGCTGGCATGGAACGACAGTGGGTACTTGTAAATGATTGCACACTCTGGCGTACAATTGCACCAGATTGAGCAAAAGTCAGCCGCATTGTGCAAAACAAATTTTTTGTAAAACATTTGTCTGGTTTTAAGGGAAATTCGGGAAATTTTGGACAATTTTGAAGGGGAAAAGGGATAATTTAAACGTTTTTGAGGGGAAAAAGGAAATAAAGGAAAAAAGGGAAATCCAAGATGGCCTCCATGAGTCTCCTGGTCCCCGTCCGCAATCCCATGCAGCAGAACCGACCATTTTCCACTACTTCTGTTTGGAATACAAAAATTGCTTACTTTGGCAACATGCACCAAAAACAGGCGCCACATCGTTCTGCAATGCCCCGTGTCCTCAATATGTAAAATTACAAGGAAATTTACATTTGCTAAGTCATTTAATACATAAAATATCCGATTCCGATGTAGTAAAAATCGATATTTTTCTTTCGATATATATTTTTGAAAAGGGATACTTTTATAAATAACTAATATAAATAATATTGATATTTTTTTCTCGATATGAACATTCCTACTTCACAAGGAGGAAGAAAACAAGAGGTGTTCCGGTCGGGGCTTGACATCGGCGTCGTGAGCCCCGGTGAGGGTGAAGCAAGGGTAAATATGGAGCAGTGGCAGAATGTAAGGGCAGGGGATACGGGAATACCCCGAAGAAACCGCCGCCCACCAACGGCAACGTCCGCCACGTTCCCCCTCATGCTGTAATCCGGATCGCTCCGTCGGGAATCTAATGTAAATTACGGTACGTTGTAGGAGCTGGATTGCGTGATGTCCATGTAGCTATACGAGTAATAGATTATTTCTGTGATGGTTGCTCATGATGTTTCGCACAATTTTGCTAGCGGTTTACAATAACATAGGCTGTTCAAGATTATCTGAGCACTTTTGAAACCAACCTTTGAAAAATTTCACTGCCCCTGCCTCATATTTTAACGGCTAAACCGACTTTCAAGCGCCCAGTGAAGTTGGTAACGACGGAGAGAAAGTAGTTCGACGAACTTGACGCATTCTGCGTCCCTATATTTTATTCGTCAGAACACACGCTCTGGCGGAGCTCCCAGCCGGACGACCGCAATAAGGATTAAGGGTTTTGTGGACGTGCCGGAAGAGGGACGCCAGGAACCTCGCAGCTGCTAAGGCACGCTACCAAAGGTTTCGGCACGTGCAACTGTTCCTGCACGTGCAGACGACATCCGGAGACAACGGAAAGAACCTGGGCGCGGACACAACTACATTTTGCAGCTGCCCAAGGGACACCGAGATCCCACCACCAGCTGCGCCTGTCCCGGGCTTGTACCGCAATAAACCATGAGAGCTTTTAGCGGACGTGCGTGCAGAACGGGACAATAAACTTCCAGGCCAGAACCAAGGGACGACGCCAGGCCGGCTGCGGACCACACGAGCAGCGGCCACGTGTTTTATGACCCGGAGGGTCGACAAGCACTCCGGACACGTGCAGAGACGGGGCAAGTTGAATATGGTGATGGACGCTACAAAACCACACGAAGGGGGGAGCAACAGGGCAGTCAGTTGAGAGACGTCGAATCAGTCAGTCGGGGGACCTGAAGCGAGGCGTCCGGGTCGGAGCCGGACGAAGCCAGTGCGATGAACGAGTCAGTCAGTCAGTCAGTCGCGGATCGAGCAGTCAGTCAGTCAGTCGGAGTCAGTCGAGGATCGAGAATGCATCA
This sequence comes from Clitarchus hookeri, assembly GCA_002778355.1. NCBI lineage: Eukaryota > Metazoa > Arthropoda > Insecta > Phasmatodea > Phasmatidae > Clitarchus > Clitarchus hookeri. The sequence goes on from NQII01000706.1 coordinate 184,664, forward strand.
CGACGTCGACCTCAGTCGGAGGCCGTCAAGCGGGACGTGCGGCGGGAAGAATCCGAGAAAAGTCAGTCAGACTTCGTCAAACGAGAAGGGTGTACCGGGAGCCGAGAGAAAACGAGTTCGCCAAATGCATCAAGACGTGGACCTCAGTCGGAGGCCGTCAAGCGGGACGTGCGGCGGGAAGCATCCGAGAAAAGCCAGTCCGACGTCGTCAAACGCAGAGTACTGCGTGGACCCGAGAAGAAGGAACTTCGAAGCCAGGCGTCGGGACGCCCCACCAAGCCACCAGCCGAGGGAAGACAGCACAACAGTGTCAGATAAGTAGTTCTACACCAAGTGTGAAGAATCTTCCCCCCCCCCCCACGACGCCAGTCGCGGCGTCAAACCATACGTAGCCTACATAGGAAAAGGGGAGGGGAGTTTGTCTCGTGAGTTCATGTACCAGTTAACCTGTTCAAGCAACAATAAAACTCGATTATGTGAACTCACACAAAGCCAGTGTAATTTATTAGTAAATTGGACCTAGAGACAACAGTGTCGACGTATTCCTACGCTTTATCACTGAGGGCTAGCATCATGTGCTGGCGCCTCACGCCGCAGAGCAGAATCAATACCTACTTCCAAACTTCAGCATTTGGAAGGTATCAAACTCTTTACGTTAAGTTAAAAGGTTTAAGGAAACATTTATGAAAACTAAATTTATTTATTTTCATTTGTGCCTTTTTATTGTATATAAGTAAAAGAATGAGCAAATATGTAAAATGTTTAACTTTAAAATAATTTCACATTTTTCTTGACGACGCATGAATAAAGTTATCAGGCCCATGGCAGTGTTGATTTTCTAAATGGCGGAAGTGTACATAATGTGCAAACAAGTAGATCTCAAACAGAGCTTTCGAAAGTGCCCAGTTTATCGTGAACAGCCTTTATTTTACTTTACACAGTAATTTTTTCATGTTATCCTCCCCCCTTGACGCCAAATTAATTTTTGTGGAAGACTCCGCATGGCTACGACTTTTTGTTCGTATGGATACAGGGGGCATCGGAAGACACCATGTTGTCACGGCGACTGGCTGGGCGCGAAATGTCTTTTTGGAAGAAGCGCGTCGCATCGCAACTCAACACGCGTACAAGGCTACGGCGTGAGTTGTTACCTCCTTTACCGCATAGCGCTGTCGCATTTCAGCAATACTACACGTACTGCTTGACAAACTCAAGTGAAGCCCCGGGAAATACATACAAGCTCTTTCCTCTTTCTTCATTCCTCGCTCTTCCTTATCGACGCAGCAGCTTCAATATCATGCACACAGTTTCGACGAAATACATGCATAGGCTATTCACGGTAAAGTGAGCACTTTTTAAGGCCCTGCTAAAGTTTCAGTTCAGCCAATTTCTATCTTTCCACCACTTTTTAACATAAACATTGCAATGAGACTAATAAATAGAGCATATAGACCTACATTTCACCACTCTCAAAAGTTAATGCCTGAGGCTGCAATTTATTAGGGGCTAATGACCATTGGCAGGGACTTAAAAAGCGCTCACTTTACTGTGAATAGCCAATACACGCGGATTACGTGTTAACTGAATACTTTTCTAACTACCTACTGTCAGTAATAAGAGTTAACCCGAACGGCGTAACCATACAAGACAATATGACATCACAACAGAATGGAGGAAATAGTGTGAAGACCAAACGTGTTAGAACTGTTGTTGGTTTGTCAGTGGTAGGAATACACGTATGTTGTGTAACAGGCTGCCCTGTTCAACTGCCCACCCCTCCAACCACACCTCGGCCCTGCAACTCTGTATGGTACTAGCGGCAACTACAGCTCTCAGTCGTCAGGTACTTAGTTTAGATAGGAGAGTGCAGCCACTACCTTCCTCGCGAGTCGTTCTCGACTTGAATCTCAATGAGACCGCGGAGTACTTAACAATACAGAGGCGAAACAGCCGCTTATACGGCCAACTCCAGCCGCACTGGCCAGCAACATGGCACAGCGCCGTTCGCCAATCAGCGCCTGGTATACTCATATTCATATAAGTACGCTAAATGTTGACAGTTCTAAAAAAAAGTTGCGCGGCCACAATGTATACTTCCTCCACAGTTGTACTATGTACGAAGAAAACAGTGTGTGTAAACAAAACAAGTGCTATGATCAATGTAGGTTATCATTCCAACTTATTTTATTTTTGTTATGGCCAAGTTATAATGCCTTTTGGTGTGTTTATTTTATTGCGGGTGGATGTTGGTGGGAAGTTGAAGGTGTCGCACCGAGGGATGGGAGGGGGGNTTAACGTCTTTCATGAGACGCCATTGTTTTGCAGCTCTTTTTGCGAGACGGGATCTCATTTTGAATTATATATTGTTTTAATGGACCAGTGGAAAATATTATTCTTACGGAACATTCAAATTATTATAACATGAAAAGTTTCAACCTCACCAAAATAAGAAAACACCATATTGTTCATACCGATTCCAATAATCAACACATCGGGTACGTACGTAAATACTTCTTGGAAAAGTTGGACTTTCCATAATACTAAATATGTTAATTTTACACTACAAAACTGAGCTGAAATGGTTTTATAAGCCACTTACATTTAAAACATTTTAATAACCGTTTCAAAATACATTATCTTCAAAAAAACACTTTCTTACTGTTTGTAATTGCTATCTGCAGTTCCTGAACACACGTTTTATGGGAATCCTTGGGCACGTTTGTCTGCCACTGATACGAAATAATTTACAGAACTATTCCAGTAAATACGACACTTCGCCGGTTTCCCGAAACAAATAAACTGCGGAACTAAATTAAACGATGGCGCTTCATAACAGCGCGGAAAATGGTGGACCACGCCATACATGTGTCGATATACATATCACGTAAGAAAACACAATAAAATGAACTCCTACAGCCATGTGTATGTGATTTTGTATATGTGTGAATGCATATACTTATATACATATAAACATACTTCAAAAGAGAAATTATATAAGTTCACTTTTCAACTTTATATATATATATTGCTTTTATAGATTTCATATATGCCACTTTCTAATTATATAGTAGACATAATGTTTTGTTTCGTTTGGTTTTTCTTCCTTCGAAAAATAGCGTTAAGTTTTATTTTTATGTAAAGTGGTCAAGTGTCAGAGAAGGTGATAACACCTTAATTTCACCACAAAAAAATTAAGACGTTTTATTATTATTATTATTATTAACAATGCTTGATGAAAGTTTATACATAAATAATTAACTACCGACACAATATTCCGATAACACCGGTAAGATACACGCGTAAACGTGACGAGCGAGTGAGTGAAGAGATTTGGGCGACTCTTAACAGCGAGGCTTTGAGAGCCGATGAGGGTGATTGAGGTGAGTATGGAGCCACGCCGGAATGAAAGGGCGGGAGAAACAGGACATCCCCGAGAAAATCCGCCGACCAGCGGTATTGTCCGGCACGATTCCCACATGCGAAAATCCGGTGACCTGGCCGGGCATTGAGCCTGATTCGCCTTGGTGAGAGGCGAGCATGCTAGCCGCTAAGCTACCGCGGCCCCTCATAAAAGTGACGAAAAAGATCACGTACACAACGGTGTTCACCGAGCTGGAAACGTTTCACTGAACATACGTGTCCGCTTGCTCCGCCATATTGCTTAACATATTTTTTAACCAATTTTCTCAAAAAAAAAAAAAACCTGCACATTACTTTAAACGCATAATTTAAACCATAAATGTAGTACCTACAATTTAAGTTTTGAATTATCAACTTTCAGTTGTGAGTACTATTTTATTCCGTAATAATCATCATCACCAACATAACATGCAACACGCAACAAAACCATGAGCTGATACAATACATTGCTAACGAGAGCATTTACTGTTTACATACTGTGTAGGCTGGTCACATTGTCCGTCAACATACAGTATACTTGTATGAAATGCAGTATAACATACTCGCCAGCCGACGGCCGAGCCAATATGGAATCTTTCACTGCACGCAGTAACCAATCAGACACAAAGCCTGTTCGGAGAGCCTGCGTAGCCAATCAAAGAATGGGTACTCCCACGTCAAAGGAACCCCCAAGACGTTTCGCCTCTATGTATAAGCTGTTCATGGTAAATTTAGCACTTTTTAAGGTTCCCGCCTGCCTAGCGCTCTCTTCTGCGTTTGAGGCCGAGAAGCCGGTAAGCGATAAGGGCGACACTTCCACGCGCATCAAGTGCGCCATCGCCGCTAAGCGCAAGACTCTGAACTGGCGTGCAGTGTTCTCGTCGCACTATTGGTGGAAAATCTGTAGGAAGGTTTAATGCAGAACCCTTGAGTAGTTTTGTGTATATCTGACACGTATATTTTGAGATACAGCACTCTGAAAAATTAGTTTTTAGCTATTTTGGAGTATTCTTTAATGGTGTTTGTAAAGTGCATGACGTCTTGAAAGCACTCTACAGCCCTCGTCTGGCGTGTCTCTTCTCTTTGTATATCAGCACATTGGACGCACCTTTAATAGCTTCGTAGAAAAAGGAGTACCGGTATATCAAACACTGTGCGACGCAGTTCAGGCGCAAGGTAGGCGTAGACCTTAAGGCCGAGCTTAAAACTTCCTTGCAGATTATTTGTATATTTTTAACGATTGATATTAAAACTGCCAATCGACTAATAAACATAGTGTATACATTCTACAGATCTCTGAAACCACAGAAAAAAATCGTTTTTGGTTATTAGGTCTGCTGGGAGGACTTTAAAATAGCTCCCTTTACCATGAATACCTGAACATAATTTGAAATTTCCAGAAATGCTTTTAAAAAAAACTGAAAATATAGCTGGATTTGTCGATAAAATAATTTGCTAGAGTCCTTGTATCTGAATACTGCGAGTTATTGGTGATCTAGACGCTATATGTTCTCGCTTCACTGTGCACACATTACAATAAATATGTGCTACTTTTTATGGACAGATTTACTTACAAACTAGATTATTTAATTATAGATCCCGCTGTTATATGGTTCAGGATGTAGCCTAACTTATATTATCCATCGTCGTTCGAATCCCCGGATAAAAGGGACAACATATGCGGTAGGTTAAATATTTGAGCTGACAAAAAAGAGAACTTAAAATAAAAAAATAAAAACACGAAAAGCAAAGATAACAGAACCCTGTCCCAGTGGCATGTGGTNAAAAAGAGAACTTAAAATAAAAAAATAAAAACACGAAAAGCAAAGATAACAGAACCCTGTCCCAGTGGCATGTGGTAAAGTGTTGCAAGGCTAGCTGCTTCTTGCTCAGTGCTGCACACACTCTGTACACTCAGCAGGAACCAGTAACCAGTGTGGAATCTGGAGAAACAGAATGTACTGCGGCCACTCACGAGAGAGCGGCGAGGCAGCCATTAAACACGTGCTGTGACGTCAACTACACCACTACGTATATGTGGCTGATGTGTAAACTAGCAAACGATTAAGTATAGCACAGAGCAAAACACGGCTTGCCTTGCTACAGTTCACCATACGCCACTGCATTGTCACTATTGTGACTGGCAAGCAAGATCACGTGGTACATAATCACGCAAGGGTGTAGACAGCATACTTTTCCAATGAGGGTCCATTTTTACAAGATTTTTTTTTGCCACATCTCCACGACTTTTGAGCTCACGTCAATGTGCGAGCTGCAGAGGCTTTGGTGGCCAAGTATTTATTTCAGATTAAATTTTAAATATTTTTTAGGATAAATGAAATGTTATTTATTTATTTGGGCCAAGATTTTTAATGTTAGACTGCTGATAAATTTATTTCACCCAAAGTCACATTTTTTAAGTAATTAACAGTTTGCTGTCACTGGTCCCAAACATTTAAAGCACTCCGTTACGACCCATCTACATTTCATAAAATATCTAACAAAATTTAAAAAATAAAATGTACAAAAAAAATTGATTTTACTTAAAAATGGTGATGTAATGGTTAGACTACTCGCCTCCCACCTAGGCGAACCGGGTTTGATGCCCAGCGGAGTCGTCCCCGAATTTTTGCATGTGGGAATCGTGCCGGACGATGTCGCTGGTCAGAGGGTTTTCTCGGGGATCTCCCGTTTCCTCGGCCTTGCATTTCGGCGCTGCTCTATACTCACCTCGCTTCATTCTCATCGGCTCTCAAGACCTCGATGTTAAGACCCACCCAAATCTCTTCACTCACTCAAACATTATACGTTTTTTAAGACTAATCAAATATTACATACTCTTGATAAATAATATTAAAATAATACTCGGTGCCTGCATTGTGTTGTGATGCTCACGTCTTTCAGAACGCAAACCACAAAAAATATTCGATATTGAAGAAGAAGTAGTAGTATTAGAAAGTGAAGTGCTATCTTAAGAGATGATATTAAAGATACAGTAGAAAGTCCAGTAGGTATGAGTTGTTGGGGGTCCGTGGGGTGAGAGCAATTTCAGCGTGAGTGTAATCCTTGCAGCCCCAGTAGCGGTCCGGTCTCCCATGAATAACGCACAAGCTAGACATTTAGGCCGGGTTTACCATGACTTCACGTTACACGCATCACGCTACACTTTCACGTCTATGCAAAACAACGTGGTCTTTTAGGGAGGTCTATTATGATGCTTTACGTAAGCTCGTAACCTTTGNCTTTCACGTCTATGTAAAACAACGTGGTCTTTTAGGGAGGTCTATTATGATGCTTTACGTAAGCTCGTAACCTTTTTATAGCCTACCGTATATAAATGTCGGGGATACTCTCAAAATTCAAGCTATGTAGGCATATTCGTATGCTAATATTGNTATAGCCTACCGTATATAAATGTCGGGGATACTCTCAAAATTCAAGCTATGTAGGCATATTCGTATGCTAATATTGATGTGGCGAGAACAGGTTGCGGAAGTACGGTGTTCGTGATTTATACAAACTTTGAAAACAACCTCAAGAACAAAATGTCTCTGAGAGAAGTAGACGCGTTTTTCATGTAGCCTACATGGAAAAAATCGTATGTAATAAACTTTTATCTCGTGAAAAAATTAAATAGATTTTAATGAAATATAGGTTTACTGGAAATTTCAATCTTAATCATCCTGAATTTAATGCAAGCATTTTTTACACATCTTAGGAACACAATTAATTAACTGTAGCAATCAAAAACCCACTAAATATTTACGAATTAAAAAATATAAAATAATTCTATTCTAACTTTTATTACTCTTTTGTCCTCATTCCCGGGAGAAAGTTATGGGGTACATGAATTAAAATCGCGAGCAGACGAGATCGCGAAAATAAAAATGACGCGATTAAAAGCTAAGATAACACAACATCGTCGCAATTGTGATTGGCCGGCGAGATCACGTGGTGCAGAGTCGCGTATCACGCATCTAGCAAAAGCTAGACATTGAGAACATAGACTAAAGATGAGGTAGACCGGTCTCGCTGGCTGCGCACAACCAGTCTCCGTGCCCCAATATTGAACTCCTTTTTGCCAACACTACTAGCAAACACGGCGTGGACTGAATTTGAGGTTAGAACATTGTTTAGTAAACAAGTGGTTTTAAATGCTTGCATACTTCCCCTTATTAAGCTGTAATGAATTTTGTCTAAATTCTAATTGGTGAAAGTATTTTACAGATATAAAAGTGATTGTCTTTTGAAAATTAAGATATAAACAAACACGGTCACCACTGTTGACCATGTGACTTTGACAGTCGTATTCCTTTCGGGTAGGTAATGCGCAGAAGACGAATAAGCGGTCACCTCATATTTAGTCTATGATCGAGAAGCTCTTCCATTACGTGAAATGATGGTACTAAGTCTCCTAGTCAAGGTGTAGCCGGCTTACGTGAAGTGTTAGGTGAAACGTGAAGTCATGGTAACCCCGGTGTGGCTCGCGACTGGGAAGTGATATTGCGGTGCGGCGGGGCGCCAGACGGTGAGTCAGGCGCCAGGTATGTCCGCGCGGCGGCCGCCGTGGAAAAGTTTCGGCGG
>NQII01000706.1:195101-219001 GCA_002778355.1 Clitarchus hookeri
CCCCCCCCCCAGAAATATTTAAACATTTAAGGTTAAAACGTAGCAGTAGTTAAGATTATTTCATTTCAAAATTATGCGTGATTCTCTAACACAAATTATTTTTCGGACGAAATGTGTAAACATGTCTGTAAATACATAAACTGAACAAACGCCAATATTTTATTTACCTGGCACAATATTATAAAAATTGAAATTATATCTGTATGTATTTTTCTCACACAAGGCGAGCAAGGCGTTGAAGTTACTTTCTTATCCGACAATATCACATAACGATAACTAATCCGAAAATGCGGGTTCTTGGGGTAGGCATTCAAAATAACCCGACAGTAACTGTCCGACAATCACATAATACCCAATATTTACTCATAAAATTCACAATTTCGACAAAATTTTAACGCATACGAAAACAACTTGTTAGAAAACAAACCGAAAGGTGTTTTTGGCGTCAAGTTTGTTTATTTACCACAGTAGGTGACAATGCACGAAATTTTGTTTAATGATGCTGTACTTGCATTTTTTGTGCACTTAGACGAGCTCCGACACGACGAAAAGTATTAAGTGTCGTGCTGTCGGGGTTGTAATGTTGTCCTGTTCGCCAGTGTACATGTTTTGTCGTATCGGGGCTGTCGTGTAGTGATGGTCGTGCTATTGTGACTCCAGCATAACGCGACAGGACAGGATCTTAGTGAGTACACAGCTACTACGCCCTACCTGGCATAAACGTTACTTACCACTCGCGGGGGAAGGGTCAAGTGTACACCGCCTCATAGCTGTACGCTATTCACAGTAAAGTAACACTTTTTAAGGCTCTGAAAAGCCACTACGTAGCTGCACCTTCAGACAGAAATGACAAGCGTACGAAATATACAGGCGGATCCTGAATTTCAAGTACAAGTTTTGTGTGATTATTCATTATGGAATATGAGATAGAAAACTTAATGCGACCTGTCACCTTAAAGATTTCTAATTAAAATTAGTTGTTTGCAAAATTTTNGAATATGAGATAGAAAACTTAATGCGACCTGTCACCTTAAAGATTTCTAATTAAAATTAGTTGTTTGCAAAATTTGAGAAATTACGAGAGATGAAAAAAGTAATTCCTGGATGGTGCCAGCCTGGTGTGATATTTGGCGGGTAAGAACATCGCCCGTCATTAAGAAATAGAAGATAATATGTTATTAACAAACAAAAGTATGTTATCCATGGGTGTTTAACGCTTTTTATAACGTAATAGTCATGTGCATATTAAAGGAACACAAAAAGTTGCNGTATGTTATCCATGGGTGTTTAACGCTTTTTATAACGTAATAGTCATGTGCATATTAAAGGAACACAAAAAGTTGCCTTGGTGTAAAGGCGAACGGTTACCGAGAAAACATTTTGCAAATTTTAATTCCCAATTTTCAAGTGTGCTTCTCTCCCTTAATAAATTGCGTTAGGTCGCAGGTCATATTATGTTACCTAACTCATTTTCCAAAAAGAATTACTGTACAAAGTTTGTAGCTGTAGTTCAAGATAAACTATAAACGCAAGTTTAAACTGATATGTTCCGTGTTTAAACATGGGCGTGACCACAAATCAATCACTTGCATACTAGGTATACAAAAAAAACGTGTGTAATCTTAACCTTAAATACTTGTATTATTCATAATACAAAATACATGCTTTCCAAACAAAACTATAATTGGTTATAACGTCGGTAAAGCTTTTCAATCTCGTGTTTGACCCCATATTTCAGCCTAGCCACCACGGAGCTAGCATTACTTTCTATGTTTTAAGTATATCACATCCTTTGTCTTCGTGAAATGAAACAGTTGTATTTTAGAACCCAGGTCTTTCTGAATGTGTGTCCAAAGTTTAACCACTGCGCCACCTCGCTTGGTCTGTCATTTCAAAATAAAGAGTTCCTAAAAACTAAAATAAATTACGAACCAGTAATTCAATACGGCGCGTGAGGCAAGGCCTTATGCATTAATTTGTACACCACACAGTCTTAATATTGCTTTGTAAATGCCGCGTCTCCTAGACTGAGCAGACAGTGGCGTTTCGCGCTAAGGTGACAGCGCATCTTTTCAAAGATCGCACCTGTCAATAAGGAATAATTTCCGGTTACGATATTCTGCTTGGAATCAGTCAGTTTTACGCACAATCTATAGCCGGTTATTTTTCTGGTCGTAAGAAGTCACAATCAACGTCCTTCACACAAAAACGAAACATCCCATTCATCGGTATAAATATTTTGCTGAACAATCAAACGTATTTCTCCTCCAACGGTGGAAACCGTGGCAAAACGTAACGGGAGTACAGAATATTGCACAGCCGCTTGTTTCGCAATTTGCTAGCGGGCAACTGTTGTGCGTCACGACAGTGTAGTGCAACCTTGGGCAACAAAATAACCGCCGGTGCTACGTGTAAAGGAAAACCCGCGTGTTCTCCCAGCTTCGGGCTGAGTAACGGTCCTTTCACACAATCTAATTTCGCTTCAGATTTTCTTCAGATTTATTGAATTAAATTCCTTGAATGCTGTGCGACATCACTCGGACGTCGTAACAGCGGCCATTTTGTCTTCCAAGCCATTGAATGACTGATTCCTTCAAATATTTTCGATTAGAACATCGTCTATATTTTCTTGAATCGAATTTTTCAACTAGCACTCAGAATCATCAAAACAGTATGTGTGTGTGTGANAACATCGTCTATATTTTCTTGAATCGAATTTTTCAACTAGCACTCAGAATCATCAAAACAGTATGTGTGTGTGTGAGTGTGTGTATGAATGTATACATATATATATATACACACACACACACATTTATGTATGTGCATTCAAGCTCTACAGAAATATTTTCATATATTTATTTCATGAAAAATTAATATTAAATCTTAAAAAAAATGTCTCGATTTTGACAAATTATTTTTGCATAGTATGATTTATAGAGGTTCGAAAAAAAAAATTACTAAACATTATTATAATTATTTTTAACTTAAAATATTTGCAGAAAAAATTTAGTTGCCATTTTTGTATTTATTGAATACAGCTGAACGTGTGAAAAACCTTTCAAAACTTTGAAGTAANAAAAAATTTAGTTGCCATTTTTGTATTTATTGAATACAGCTGAACGTGTGAAAAACCTTTCAAAACTTTGAAGTAATAATTCAATTGCAATTGAATTCAACTCATTTAAGTGAATATGAACACACTGTTTTCAATAAGTTGAATTCAACAAATTATATTTTTGATCGTGTGAAATGGCCTGGCGAAATAGCGTGTCGGTTCCTTTGATGCGGGCGTACCCATTCTCTAATTGGCTGCGTGTGAGGCCCTGGAATGGGCCTTGTACCTCAATGGTTACTGCGTGCTGCGACAAATTCCCTATTGGCTGGGCTACCTGCTGGCGTGTGGGTTACGAGGCGCTGATTGGCGGATGGCTTTCCGATATGCTGCTGGCCAGTGACGCCATATTGCTGGCCAGTGCGACTGGAGTTCGCAGTACAAGCGGTTGTTTCACTCCTGTATTCTTAATGGACCAGCTTGCCTGGCTCGTGAACTGAATTCCAGTGTGTTTGAAATCCAGTTTTTTTTTACGAAGCTGTCGAACGCGCGGCCAATGAACTGATCTTCGGAAAGAACACAAGACAATATGCACACTCTAAGTCGGTATCAGTGATATCAGTCAGTGGAATAACATTCACTGAAAGTCAGTTGATAAGCTACTGCTGACCAGCGAATCAAGCAAATTAACTGGGAACAAGTGACTTATGCCAGTTGAATTCTTGACATTCAGTGGGAATCATAAATCAGTCAGTGGAATTTAGCCAATATATTAATAAGTTGTCTGGCACTGACTATAAGTTGCTCAATTTTCACTGGTTTTCATATATTTGGCTCAATTCTTACTTTTTCAAGTACACAGTATACATTGCACTCCGACATAGCTATAAAAAACGGCATTTCTAAAACGATGTATCTCAAAATATTCTAGTCAGATTCATACAGAAATACTCGAGGGACATGCACTGAAGTTTGCCACAGACTTTCCACCAATAAAATGATACGGTCCCCGCTTGAAGTGCCATAGATAGCGCAATCTGATTTTCGCGAAGGCTAGACTACAATGTCCTGTGGCATTTGTGCAGTTCTCCTTTGGTTACTGGCCACGTGACTTTGTCGGGAGATAGCTCCTTACCTGACTGGGACATTCAGAATTAGGTAACTCCGACACGGAGTGTCCGTGATTCGCGGGCAGACACCCACACNCCTTACCTGACTGGGACATTCAGAATTAGGTAACTCCGACACGGAGTGTCCGTGATTCGCGGGCAGACACCCACACAGTCAGTGACAAGTAGTCCTGGAATATTTTCGCGAACAGGTGGGTCCTGCCCATAGGTAGACGCAGCACGACGNCACAGTCAGTGACAAGTAGTCCTGGAATATTTTCGCGAACAGGTGGGTCCTGCCCATAGGTAGACGCAGCACGACGAAAACACTGCCCAGAGTCCTACGCGTAGAGACGAATGCGTACTTGATGCGCGTGGCAGAGTCGCCCTTATCACTCGCGCGCTTCTCGGCTTTGGACGAGGGAAACAGCTCCAGGAGGACGGGAGCGTTAATGAATGTGCGCGAGACAGGAGTAATGGCAAAGGGGAATAAAAGGCAAAATAAGAAGAAGCGGAAAACTGAAACAACTCGAGGAAACGCCCACACTACACGAGAATCACGCGTATAAATGTCAGCATCTTGAAATTGTCACAAACCGAACAGGAAGCTCTGGACGTTACATACACCCTTCTAGTAAGAAAAACGCGAGAGCCAGTTCTCCTAAGTACTTTCCTCCTTCAGCACATGTGAAACAGAAGGAAGAGGCAAATTTCGTTGGTCACCGATTTACAATCAATGATTCAACTTTATAACTTATCATTATCAAAAACAAATTGTATTAAATCAGCATACGTACGTTTATTATAATAATCATTACTTTAAAAATAATAACTGCCTATATGACAGATTTTAGGCGATTTACAAATGCACACAATTCTACTGCGAGTTTTCCAACAAACGAAGTGAACATGTATAGCTTCGTTAATATTCACTGAAGAGCCAAAAAAAAACTTAAATAGGCGTGCATATGCAAAAAACAGAGGTATGGAACTAAACAGAGTAACGCCATGCAGTCGGCAGCTAGATCGGTTACTGCTGCTACAATGGCAGGTTATCAAGATTTAAGTGAGTGTGAACGTGGTGTTATAGTCGGCGCACGAGCGATGGGACATAGCATCTCCGAGGTAGCGATAACATTTGGATGTTCGCGTACGACCATTTCACGAGTGTACCGTGAATATCGGGAATCCGGTAAAACATCACATCTTCGACATCGCTGCGGCCGGAAAAAGATCGTGAAAGAACGGGACAAACGACGACTGACGAGAATCATTAAACGTGACAGACGTGCAACCCTTTCTCAAATTGGCGCAGATTGGATTTGTGGACTGCCCTGCAGGATTCATGGTGTGAATTGCCTCCTGCATACCTTCAGACATTAGTCGAGTCCATGCCACGTCGTCTTGCGGCACTTCTGCGTGCTCGGGGGGCCCTACACGATATTAGGCAGGTGTACCAGTTTTTTTTGGCTCATCAGTGTACTGTCTTGGGTTACCTCACAATCATAAGGTCAATTTTCACACACGCACGCGCATCGACTGAGGTATGATAATATTATAACCCTGTGACTTAACAGGGTTATAATACATGTGTGACAACGTACTTCTTAAATTGGATTTGTAGTTAAAAATGTATTTCTCGGAACATAATGAGAAATACGTAAGTGAAACCANAACGTACTTCTTAAATTGGATTTGTAGTTAAAAATGTATTTCTCGGAACATAATGAGAAATACGTAAGTGAAACCCAGTTGTCGTAAGTTCAACACGATATTACATTATCCAACGCCATTATAACTCATTTATCATGCGCATGTATAAATCCCGCCATAACAATAATGTGTTCCAGAAATCCTTCGAGATAAGTAGGCTACGGTTTTCTTGNTGCGCATGTATAAATCCCGCCATAACAATAATGTGTTCCAGAAATCCTTCGAGATAAGTAGGCTACGGTTTTCTTGCAATGAGCAACGTTATATCACTTGAGACATGTGCAATACTGTCAAATAAAAAAAGAATATATTGTTTTAACTTTTACCTTTGTCGATTGCAGGATCCGTGAACGCACTTATATTTTATAGGCTGTTCAAGGTTAATTGTTCACTTTTTTAAATGAACTTTTGAAAAATGTCACTGACCCTGCCTCCATTTATTTTAACGTTCATGCTGACTGTCGTGCGCCCAGTAAGTTGGTAACGACGGAAAGTAGTTCCACGTCTTAATGTTTAATTAAATATGTTAGGTAAACATTTTTGGATTCTGAAATTATTTATTTTGCTTTCTAGTTTTTTATTTTATGTAAGTGTAACAATTAAGAAATTTGTAAACTGTTTACTTTTAAAATAATTTCACAGATTTACTTGATCGACGCATGATCAGACCCATGGCAGTGTTAATTTTACACATGGCGGAAGAAAACTCAATGAGCATTCATGTAGATCTTAAAGTAGGGCTTTCAAAAGTGCTCAGTTGACCACGAAGAGTCTCTAGGGGCCTGCATGCCAACGTATAGTGTACTATGCACGTAGATATAAGCTGTNGCTCAGTTGACCACGAAGAGTCTCTAGGGGCCTGCATGCCAACGTATAGTGTACTATGCACGTAGATATAAGCTGTGATTTTAATTTTTTAAAGGCTTAGTTTGAAAAGTGCTTACTTAACTGTGAAGAGCGTGTAGTATAGTCCATTCACGGTTACTTCCAACTTTTCTGAAGCCCTGTTTAAGTTCTACTTCCATTCTATTCCTCCGCCTCATGCAAACATAGCTTAATCCTAGTCTAGAAAATTACACCAAAGGAACAACGCACAGCATTCGTGCAAGCTCAGAGTAATANCGATTTTAATTTTTTAAAGGCTTAGTTTGAAAAGTGCTTACTTAACTGTGAAGAGCGTGTAGTATAGTCCATTCACGGTTACTTCCAACTTTTCTGAAGCCCTGTTTAAGTTCTACTTCCATTCTATTCCTCCGCCTCATTCAAACATAGCTTAATCCTAGTCTAGAAAATTACACCAAAGGAACAACGCACAGCATTCGTGCAAGCTCAGAGTAATAATATTTTGCATAATAACTATTTGTTTCCCGGCATTACCAACTCCTTGTTTAATTCATATTAAATATAAACGAAATTTTATGATTTATTGATATAATAGGGTATAACTAAAAGTTTAATTTAAACAAAAATAGGCTATTTTATGTTAACTCTGTATAAACGCTCGTAATACGTGGCATATTTAGGATACAAGCAGACACGTATTACATGGGATGATTTTTCAAAGGTTTGATTCCAAAACCGTGAACAGACTATAGTAGCATAGCCAACAGTTCACTGCTCAGGCTGCAGTGAGGTTGTGAGTGTAAGGCGTGCCTAGTGGAAGTGTTCTGCAAGGCGACGAGCCCCTGGTATAGCTGCAACCAGCGGCACGCGGACGCTGGGCCGGTTACCCGCGTGCAAGGCGTCAATTACCTCGCGCATGACTCACTGACGGCCGCGACACGGCAGTGAAGCCAGAGACAGTACGAGGGGACAGGCGCTCATTTACATTCTGTGGACACGTCGGCCATGGCAAGCCCCCGCTACACTCCTGCGACCAGCGCCGAGCACAGCCCGCGACACTCTAGTCCCTCGCCCACAACGCCTCACGAGCTCTGGGAACCACTCTTCACATCGTACACATGCATCTGCGCTAGGCCACGATTCGTAGCTAGCTAGAACTTTACGTCTCTACGACAGCGAGGTCATGAAAGACAGAGCAAACTGCCCAGAGAAGCAGGAGTGAGGAAGTGGAGTGGAGACAGTGGAAACGGCTCTTAACATCGACGTCTTGAGAACCGATGAGGTTAAAGCGAAGTGAGTATGGAGCAGCGCCGGAATGCAAGGGTAGGGGAAAAGGCAGATCCCCGAGAAAACTCGCCGACACTTACCACATGTGAAAATCGTTCGGGACACTTACCACATGTGAAAATCCGAAAGCGGCCCCGCCGGGAATCGAATTCGGTTCGCCTAGGTGGGAAGCGAATAGTCTAACCACTACACCACCGCAGCCCCCTCATTTTGTTGGAGTTCGCGCTTGAAACCGTTATTTTGCCTCTGTATTCTCAAGTATCCTGTGATACTATTGTAATATTTCCACTGGGCAGCGAAGGAGGTGGATTATAGTGATTACGCGAGCGGGAACCTTTATAATGAACTCGACTGAGGAGATTTCAAGTTGAAACGAAAGCAGTAACGTAGCCATATCAACGGCAAAAGTTGGAAATACGAGGGAAATGTATAAACTCCTTACTATTTGAGTAAATTCTTACCCATTCCTGCTTTATGTATTCCGACTAAGCTGAAACGTCTTAAAAATTGAATTTATTTTAGCGTTAATAGAAATAAACCGCACACCGGCACATTACCCTGGACTCGAACACGAGTTTCTTGCGCAGTACGCCGACTTATAACTAGCTGACAGTTGACGGTGGGTTATACTTTTTTATAGCTTGATTCTTATAAATATGTCCATGTTTGAGCAATCGCAGTGCATGACTATGACGACGTAAAAATTATATATCCCTGCCAATAATCGGCATCCGGGTTAAAAGTTGTTTTAAAAATTAAACTGATTTATATAACTGGCTGTTTTCTATATAAGGCGCTATTTTAGCTATAAAATTAAGTTCTGACTGACAGGTATTGTGCTCGCTTCTCAGACACTACAGAGTTATAACAAGACATAATTTGTCAAATGAAAAGGGAAATTATACACTGAAGAGACAAAACAACTGGTACACCTGCCTAATACCGTGTAGCCCCCCCCCCCCCTTTTTTTTCCCGAGCAAGCAGAAGTGCCACAAGACGACGTGGCATGGACTCGACTCATGTCTGAAGGTATGCGGAGGCAATTCACACCATGAATCCTGCAGGACAGTCCACAAATCCAATCTGCACCAATTTGAGAAAGGGTTGCACGTCTGTCACGTTTAATGATTCTCGTCAGTCGTCGTTTGCCCGTTCTTTCACGATCTTTTTCCGGCCGCAGCGATGTCGAAGATGTGATGTTTTACCGGATTNTTATCGCTACCTCGGAGATGCTATTTCCCATCTCCCGTGCGCCGACTATAACACCACGTTAAAACTCACTTAAATCTTGATAACCTGCCATTGTAGCAGCAGTAACCGATCTAGCTGCCGACTGCATGGCGTTACTCTGATTGGTTCCATACCTCTGTTATTTGCATACGCACGCCTATGCCAGTTTTTTTTTTTTTGCTCTTCAGTNTTACTCTGATTGGTTCCATACCTCTGTTATTTGCATACGCACGCCTATGCCAGTTTTTTTTTTTTTGCTCTTCAGTGTACAAAGGAAAGTAGTCAATGTTACAGGGACAAGTATCTAAAAAGCACATACCACAACAGCTGTTTGAGTCGTGGCAAGCAATCTCGAACAAATACCATATTTCCGGCCAGTTAGCTAACTGTTCGTTTGAACCGACCAATGAGGCGAGGAGGGATGGCGTAGTTACACCGTGTAATCAGGGGCAGCGTGGGAAGAAGGCTAACGACAATTACGACCTATCGGCAACATTCTTAACGAAAATACGGAAGTGCGTAGTTACACAGGGGTAGTGCTGGATTTCACCAGATACAGGCCCTTGGCTGGCTTCGTGTTCTAGTTAAGTGAAGTGAGGTCGTGATGCCAACAGCCGCTGTTCCAATTCACAGCAAGCATACATATGTTCCCTAGAACAGTTCCCTTTCAGTCAAGGGCACCAGTCACTTGACCTTCTCCAGCCCTGGATAGTTTTTCGATGTGCGACTTTATTTCATTTGTTAGTGTTTACAACTTTGCGCTGCCACGGAGAACACTTGCTTACGTCACAAAAANATGTGCGACTTTATTTCATTTGTTAGTGTTTACAACTTTGCGCTGCCACGGAGAACACTTGCTTACGTCACAAAAAAAATTACGCTCGCGTAGGGTGAAATTCGACAGAATAAAACTCGAAACGAACAAAGGCGTCCCAATTCACACAGGAACATTTCTCATGAGGGAAACAAGAGCTCAAGAAGACATGGGGAGGGATAAGGGTCACGTTGCACTGGAATATAACACAAACGTGGTCTTCTNGAAACAAGAGCTCAAGAAGACATGGGGAGGGATAAGGGTCACGTTGCACTGGAATATAACACAAACGTGGTCTTCTGTTGTAAAACCTTTGCTTGCTGCACTTTTGAACATATTATCTATCATTAAGTTATGGCAATATCATATTGTCTGTACCATTTTTTTGAGGAAAGCGATATATATATATATATAAGAGTCTACATTGGTTGCTTAACCGGTACACGTTTGTAAACACAGCATGCCGTGACTGTTTATATCATGCTCGTACCGAAACCACATTTACTTTAACTTTTCCCAGCTTGTAATCAGTGTTACTTAACTCTACTCTCGAAGTAGCGTTTTTCCTTCTTTTATAGTCCGGAAATTTAATGTTAACATTTTATTGGCATCAATTTTAGAATCTTTAAAGGGTTAGTCATGTATTTGTGTTTCATGGTATTTTCATATTTTTTATTGTAAATGCCTTATTACTGGAAATTCTCATACGACCGTGTTGGTCTTGCGTATGAATAATTTCTCATTTTATGTACTATATTTTCGGAAGTATTTTTGTACAGTAAATTGTAGAGTACGTTGTTTTTCGTAATTATGTATACATGCATCGGGCAAGTTCAGTGTTAGCCCAAAAATAAAAGTAAAAATGATGAACTCTGTTTTGGGACATTTTCGCAAACTTCAGTTGTGCATCAAATGCCCGTTGTGGATTTCCTGGCGGCTGCGTGTTTTTGAAAGTGAACACTGGTGTGAACGTTGCCAGGCAGGCAGGCGGTCGACACAACAGTGCGTCTCTAGCAGCGTGGAGTGGTCTATAGTGCTCGTGACCGGAGTGTAGCACACCTGCTGTCCGGCGCGGCTCCTTAGCCAGTCGCCAGGCAGTCTGAGCTCGCCCTCGTCCTGGACATGTCGCCTCTGCGCATGCTCAAGGTCGCCATTCCTCCATGTCCTCTCCCTCTCTGCCTCTTCGCCGCTACGTCTCTTGTCCGGCTGTAGTACCGTGTCCAGTTCCTTCGCTGCTATCTACACAACCATTCTTCGTGCTATCCAGCAGCAAGCAGTGGCGTGGGAAACACATATTTGGAATGAGATTAAAGTAGTAGATGACCTGCGGATTCTAGACAAGACTTATTTTTAATCCCAGTCATTTTTCTCGAACTNCGTGGGAAACACATATTTGGAATGAGATTAAAGTAGTAGATGACCTGCGGATTCTAGACAAGACTTATTTTTAATCCCAGTCATTTTTCTCGAACTGACTACAAATATGTCTGAAAAAAAAACTCGTTTCTTTAACCGAAATATTTCAAAACTTAATATTTTCAGGTTCAGTGTCTTATTTTAGTTAGGTTGCGTTTATCGTATAAGAGAGTCGGCTAGTTTTACCGCCAGCAAATGTAAACAAACACGTTCATCAGTGCTGACAGTTGCACGGGTAATGGACGAGCCAATCTTGGGCACATGTGCACGAAACGCAGTGGTTCGGAGACCACGGCGAAGGTCCGCGGCCAGTCACATGGATGGTCCTCCGAAGTTTACAAATGTGCCTTCACATTGCACTGATCTGAGATGCCCAGTTAAAAATACTGATAATGCGGCTTTCCTTTCGTTTTGAATGCTGTGTTCGGTGATCTGCGTTGTTCTTTCGTGTTTTCGAATAAAATTACATGCAGTGTTTATTAATTTATTTATAACCTTCTAAAGAGTTGTTAAATCATTATTCATATATTTCGGTGCGTGAACGTAATAACTGTTGAAGTACAGGTGGCCTGTATTAGGTTAACACTCTACGTCTAGTGATCCGTGGTAAGTTCCAGATTTGACGGTAAGAGTCTTCGAGGCGCAGGCGGGTAGGAGCGATAAGGGCGTCTGTAGGTGGCAAGCAGTATTCTCGTCGTACAACTGGAACTACGACACCATAACTTTGATAGTGTGAAGTCTGTAACAAACTCGAAAGGAGACTTTGTGCCTCGTCTCAAGTGAAGATTACTTTCTTTTCGTAGATCAGTACGCACGCTAAGCAGTTTCGTTAAAAGACACTGCGACGCAGTTCCAGCTTCAGGCGTCGTCGACTACGCGTCGTGTCACTGCGACGTTACGTGCGCAGTGTGCGCAACTCGGCACGTAGTCGCACGTAGCTGTGCTGAAGACCCGCCAACTCCAATAAGAACAAATCCTTGCCGAACAAACCCGACGTCGAGGTTCGAACGCCCTACAACTCCGGCATTTTGTTTTTTTTTATACATTTAAACACAGCATTTACTACCTGCAGTTTACGAACATGTATTTCAATAACAACTATAATCAGGCTGGCAAACTCAGCTATAAAATTAATTATGTATACAACAGTTATTCTCTCAAAGATTTTCATATCTCATAAGTTATATTTTTTATTGTTACTTTTCCGTACACTGCGTCTTTATAACCCTGAACCCTTCGTTGGATATCTGCTTGGTGTGCAGTGTACGACAACTTTACCGTACTGCCATCGTGCACTAGTGCCATTCATAAGCTCACTTGCCTGAAACCACTTCACTCGAACAGTGTATCGAGAGAACCTTATCTTGTTCAATTATTTGAAGAGATGGTTCGTATGAAGTCTAAATAGTCAGAGAATAATGAAGTCTGCGAATATGTAAGAGTGTAAAGAGGTGATTATAGAGACGTCGCCCCTTAACTTCGTGCCGTGGAGAGTGTTGAAGCAGCTTCAATAAGGACGGTGTTTGCCTGTAACTGGGACACGACGGCTCCGCAGTAGCTGTGTGAATGCTAGCAATGTGCGTGCGCTCACGGCGGGTATCACACATTGCTGGGTGGTCGGCCAGTCCACAGCTGCACGCGTGCGAGCGTGCGTATGTATATGGAGGACCGGCACGGCGCAAGGTCAAACGACTGTAATTAGAGACGAACTCTTCCCACGGATCGGCCCCTCTACGACCACAGACTACGACATACTGCTCGATACTGCCAACCTTCACTCACAACTCTCTCCTAAAACTAATCAACTTCGCCCTATCGGACCCACATTCATTTACGGTTTCAGGCGTTGCAAACAAGACATTTTTGATGCGTTGTTCTGATGTCGCCACAGGCAATGAGCCGTAGGTTTGTGTTCGGCTAGAGTGATATGAACAATTCATAATCTACGGACCAGTAGCAACGTGTAGAAACCAGTTACACAAATATAGAAAAATCACGTGTACGCAGTCCTCGCGATGAGAAGAGCGAAACGTAGATTTCCGATTATGGCAAGGGCATTGTGCTAAGGCGAAATATTACGTGACATAAAGTTTTGGTCTCATTGAGAGAAGAATGGAAAGCGAGAGAGAGAGAGAGAGAGAGAGAGATAGAGATAGAGAGAGAGAACCGTAACCGTGCATTACTGTCTGACAAACTGAGCCGAGACATTACACAACAATTCTTCAGCAGTGTTTATAAAGAGTCACGCAATATTTGATCGATTTACACCGAGTAAACAAAACATGCACTTTTATAAAATTTGACCGGGACAGTATATTGCAAATTTCTTTTTTGCATTTACAATTTACACGATTTTCGGTAAAATTTTGTTTCCAGTTTTTGCGCAAATGTTGTATTTTCATTTTGCCTGGTTTACATACCGCGGTAAAAAGCTTTACGCCACCTGTAATTGGTTGAAAATGACGGGTCAGTACACNCCGAGTAAACAAAACATGCACTTTTATAAAATTTGACCGGGACAGTATATTGCAAATTTCTTTTTTGCATTTACATTTTACACGATTTTCGGTAAAATTTTGTTTCCAGTTTTTGCGCAAATGTTGTATATTAATTTTGCCTGGTTTACATACCGCGGTAAAAAGCTTTACGCCACCTGTAATTGGTTGAAAATGACGGGTCAGTACACNATTTTGCCTGGTTTACATACCGCGGTAAAAAGCTTTACGCCACCTGTAATTGGTTGAAAATGACGGGTCAGTACACACTGTGTGTGGCGTGGTATTCTACTTTCATGTCATATCTTCTCCTGGGCCGAGAGCAAGTTAGTAACTCGGACATCCCGACGGGGAAAAACTTTCCTGAGGCGCGTATATGATTATTTTCTGATCGCTTGTCTCGTAATGAGCTTGAGAATATGAGAAAGTAGATCAAGTTGCCGAGTGCGAGGTGCGGATTGTGTTTGTGGGGACGACAGCACGTAAAGGCTGTTCACGATCGAGTGAACACTTTTGAAATCAACCTTAGATCAAAGTCACGGCTAATACCTGCATATATTTTAACGGACACGCTGACTGATATGCGTCCAGTAAAGTTGGTAACGATGGAGGGAAAATAATTCTACGTTTTAACGTCGAATTAAAAAGTGTTAGGTAACCATTTGTGATAACTGAAATTATTTCTTCCGCTTTCTGTTTTTATGCATACACGTGTAAAATTCAGCAGATTTGTAAATTATTTAATTTTCTAATTATTTGACAGTTTCACTTGAGCAACGCATGAATAAAGGGACGAGGCCTCCATGGCAGTGTTAATTTTCCATATGGAGGAAGAATACACAATGTACCGTGGAGAGCGTGTACGTAAGATATTCGCGACAGCCTAACTGCAGACGGCTCGCCACGATACTGCGCAACCTGCACGCTGCCACACAGATCCTCCCTTGTTACGCCCGGAGACTGACGTCATCTGTACCAACCGCCACCGCAACACACACTGGCAGTCGGTGCGCCTTCACACCATCTAATAGTTTATTGAGTTCAAAATAAATGGAATACAAAACGTATTCACTTGTACTTCAATAGGTTGAATACGAAATCATTTGACTTGTTACTGGAACGCTTTGAACACGCACGTAGCTGTATTCAATCAATAGTGAAGTGGCAACTACCGATGTGACTTTGGCACTTCAAGCGGCGAGCCTATCATTTTACTAGTGAAAAGACTGTAGCAAAGTTCAGTTCATGTCCCTATACTAATTTTGAGTGTTTCCTGTCGTTAGCGATAAGGCAGCGTGAAAAGACAGTTTTTAGCTATGTCGGAGAGCTCAAAATAGAGTTTGTAATGTGCCTACGTCTTGAAAGTAATCTTGGTAGCTCGTCTTACGTATATTTTCTTTTGGTAGATAAGTACACATAGGCTGTTCACAGTAAACTAAAACACTTTTGAACCCAACCTTTGAAAAATGTCACTGCCCCTAGCTGCATGTATTTCAACGTGCACACTCTTTGGCATGCAACCAGTAACGTTGGTAACAACGGAGTNTCACTGCCCCTAGCTGCATGTATTTCAACGTGCACACTCTTTGGCATGCAACCAGTAACGTTGGTAACAACGGAGTGAAAGGAGTTCCATGTCTTATTGGTGAATTAAGAGTGTTAGGTAAACGTTTGTGAAAACTGAAATTATATCTTTTGCTTTCTGTTTTTGTAATGTGTGTGTCAGAATAAGCAAATTGGTAAACTATTTACTTTTCTAATATTTTCACACTTTCAATTGACCAGCGCATGAATAAAGTGATTAGACCCATGACAACATTAATTTCACATATTTTGGAATAATACATAAAGTACAAACAAGTAGATCTTACACAGGCTTACACCCATTCTTGCCCAGGGTACACAATTGTGTACATTACGCACGTGTAGGTAATGTATGGTCTGTACTGCACACTGCGAAGCTCAATGACCGATAATCTTACCTGTGGGTAAATGAATGGCAAACCGTCATACTGGTCTAGTCCATAATTGGTTCATATTACTGTAGCCGAACATATAGCCTACAGCTCATTGGCTGAAACGAAACATGTGTTGTTTGGACTTAGTTACAGAACGCATCGTAACATGGTTAAAAAGTGCTCAGTATACCATGAACGGCCTATACGACGCACGTAGGGTAGTTTCGCGGGAAAAAGTGTATTTTGCACACACTACAACACAGTCCACGCCCAAGGTACGTATAGTCTATTCGCGGTTTCTTCGCAGTTTTTGAATCAAACCTTTGAAATATCACACTATATGTGACGTGTTTGGTTGTTTCCTAAATATGCCATGTATCGCAAGCGTTTTATACTTATGTTAACATTAAAGTACCTAGCTTTTTGCTAAACTGAACCTTTGCTNAATTACCCCATGTGTGGTGTGTTTGGTTGTTTCCTAGATACAGTATGCCATGTATCGCAAGCGTTTTATACTTATGTTAACATTAAAGTACCTAGCTTTTTGCTAAACTGAACCTTTGCTAATGTTTTATCAATAAACTATAACATTTCATTTATAAATGGTATGATAAAAACAGGGAGAAAAATAGTTGTTCTGGTAATAGTTTGTACGAAACAGTTCTTAAGCAAAATTCTATTACACTGAGTGCGCACGAATGTGGTGCATTGTCACTTTGGTGTAACTGTCTAGACTCGGTGAGGCTTTGTTTGCAAGAGGCGGACTAATATCCTGGAAATATAACTTCAGCAGGGCTTGAGAAAAGTTGAAGTGACCGTGAATGGATGATAGTCGTCTAGTGCGAACACGCACGTACCGCGTGTAGTGAGATAAGGGCGATGAGGCGAGACTAGGCACCCCAAGTGTCGCCCCAACGTGCCCGCGGGCAAGACGCCGAGCTCACCTGGTTACAGTGCGCCGGCGAACCTCGTGTCCAGCCTCGTGTGGCCAGGCCAGGAGGTGGCCACGAGGGCAGCAGGCCCGCTAGCCCGCCGCAGCCTTGGCCGGCCATCACACCGCCGCTAACTTTATCCAATCACGCTCAATAGGCGGCGGCCAACATACATCTACATAAGACAAGCACTTGTAGTTTCATCTCAACACCGATCACACTACTGTCGTCCTTCTCTAGCGCTGCCTTCCCACCGGCACCGCACGTACTATATATACCATCTTCTCGCACAGTTCTGACCAACACAGAGATGAAGGGGCCGCGGTGGTGTAGTGGTCACACTACTCGCCTCTCACCTAGGTGATCCAGATTCGATTCCCGGCGGCGTAGCCCCCGGATTTTCGCATGTGGGAATCGTGCCGGAGGATGCCGATGTTCGGCGGGTTTTCTCGGGGATCTCCCATTTCCCCCGCCCTTGCATTCCGGCGCTGCTCTATAAACATCTCGCCTCACCCTCATCGGCTCTCAAGACCGATGTTAAGAGCCCCCCAAATCTCTTCACTCATTCACAGAGGTGACGCAACCTCTTATACTGCGCACTCCAACCGCACTTGCCAGCAAAATGGCGTCACTGGCCCGCGTCATGTCGGAACGCCGTTCGCCAATCAGCGCCTGGTAACTTACTTGCTCGCTGGCAGCCCAGCCAACAAGAAACTTTTCGGAGAATGCGGCAGCCAATCAGACACAACGGCCGTTTCCAAAGTTTTCGCAGCCAATCAGTGAACAGTTGTGTTAATTTATATTTTACGCGATCAGTTTAATTAGTTGTAGTTTTTTTATTGCGAAAATACTATTTTCGTCAATTACGTTTTAGTTTTATTGACACTGGAATAAACAAGACACGCAAATGAATTAACGCACATATTCTGCAAAAACCATTTAATGTTTAGTGGGAGGGGGACCAAAATACATTTAAGTGGCAGGTCTAACTAAAAAAGTTTCGCTAGTGGTCGTGACCTACTAATGCATCGCATATCACACTTATGTGTTCAAGAAACGCGTTATCAGCTGCTACAACCATTCCTGGTTACTTCCAACTTTTCTCAAGCCCTGCAGAAGTTATATTTTCAAGCTATTCCTCCGCCTCGTGCGAACAAAGCTTAACCAAGTATAGAAAAAGGACAACCGCACCACATTTCTGCGCTCTCAAGTTTAATATTTTGCATAAGAACTATTTTTTACTGGCCATTATCAACACACACGTTTTATTTAGGTATATAAATTATATTATAAAATTTTAGAAAAAGTTAAATTTAACCAAAAATAAGATATTTTATGTAACAGATGTTTAAAACGCTCATGATACATGATATATAGGAAACAACCAGCCACGTAATACATGGGGTGATTTTGTTTGAAGGAGGGGGAAAGGAGAGCTTTAAAACGTCACGCGATTTGTAATCGATGAGAGATTTGCACAGTCTTTAACACGCCACCACAATCAGCACGATCTTGTCGAAGGTTAATCACAGTACACAAACATGATCAGATTCCCTGGCGGCGTGTGGGCCCGGGACTTTGCATGCGATACGAAGCAGTGGCGTGGTCGGGAATGTACCAAGGGAGGAGGTTACAGTGTGCGAAGAGAAAGGGAGGATCGTTACACCAGTGCTTGCACTGATTACACGCGTGTCAGGTGCGACAAATACTGGGAGAGAAATGACTTCACAAAGTAATACAGTGCATCACAGTTAACGGCAACTCGTGGGAAAGCGAAACGAGCAGTTAACGTTGACTAGTTAAATTTCCTGGTCTGACAAAGGCTGTTCACGGTGAGGTAAGCAACTTTGAAACAAACATTTGGAAAAAACTCGCCTTCCATACCTATGCACTCTCTACAGTGAACACTCGCACGGTGTCTCCCAGTTGGCAGT
Organism: Clitarchus hookeri; assembly: GCA_002778355.1. Taxonomy (NCBI): domain Eukaryota; kingdom Metazoa; phylum Arthropoda; class Insecta; order Phasmatodea; family Phasmatidae; genus Clitarchus; species Clitarchus hookeri. The sequence goes on from NQII01000706.1 coordinate 213,885, forward strand.
GAATATAACAATTGTTATAACACTTCGCGTTGCATTGCGAGTATAATGTTTACATTTACGGCCACTGAAGATACTGTTTCTTGTTTTACACATGCCCCTCATGCGTTTTCAAAAAAATTAAGTCTACGACGTTCCAAAGAGAACATATTTCTTGTAACTAGCAACACGGATCGAGCCTCGTTCACCAAACCTGTTCCATTTTCGTTTGAANCAAAGAGAACATATTTCTTGTAACTAGCAACACGGATCGAGCCTCGTTCACCAAACCTGTTCCATTTTCGTTTGAACTATCGCCACAGTTGTGTTCGGTGTGAGATATAGAAATTAAGAACACGCGTTCGATTGCTGCAGACTTACTATCACTGCAGATGACATTTTCAAGCCGAGTGAGTGAGTGATTGAAGAGACCTGGGGGGTCTCTTAATATCGAGTTCTTGAAACCCGATGAGGGTGAAGCGAACCCAGTATGGAGCAACGCCGGAATACAAGGGCGGGGGAAATGGGATAGCCCCGAGAAAACCAGCCGGAACGATTCCCACATGCGAAAATCCAGGTGCGATCCCGCCGGAAATCGAATCCGGATCGCCTTGGTGGGAGGCGAGTAGTCTAGCCACTACGCCACCGCGGCCCCATGCAAGTCAAAGAAGACGTGGTCATTTGTGTCGGTGGAGGGGGGGTGTGAGAGAAACCGATAGCTACAGTAGTGTTGCTATCCTTGATAGTGGCATCCGTGGTCAGTTGTCAAGCCCAATATAACAAACAAAACAAAAAAACAGAAACTTGTAAAATAATTGTAGTGTGTGGTAGGGACGTGTAGCGCAGAAAGAAGTGTCACGCGGAGGGTGGTGGTGTGACCTTGGGACAGGAAGGAGTCTCACGGGGAGTGGGACGGAGTGAGTGTTGACAAACTGCGAGATCGACGCGATGTGATGTGACGTGACGTGACTCCGCCCACGTGGCAGGGCTGTGATAGGCCGGCAGTTGGCGGGAGAGAACCCTGGACCCTCAGATAAGATTAGCGGCGAGCTGACATGCACCTGGCCTGTTCTGCGTGCGTCACCCACCACATGTCCGCACTGCCAGATCATACGGCGTGGGAATTACCGTTAGGACGCGGCCAACAATTACCCTTTTACTCCCGAAATTCATACAATTAAAAAAAAACNCGGCGTGGGAATTACCGTTAGGACGCGGCCAACAATTACCCTTTTACTCCCGAAATTCATACAATTAAAAAAAAACGTGTACGGCTCATGCAGTTAGCTGTTAGTTTTTCTATGCTGTATTACTCCGCTTTCTTGCCGAACTNAAAAAAAAACGTGTACGGCTCATGCAGTTAGCTGTTAGTTTTTCTATGCTGTATTACTCCGCTTTCTTGCCGAACTACAATAGACGGCGAATGTAGCAATAAAACGAGAAATAATGACAAGAAGGTGGCATACGTTCGAGATAAAAGAGTTAACGAGTATGTATTGAAAATATCGATCCTACTATTATGTCCTGAAAATAGATTACGGGTTTTTTATGATTTCGAAATTTCCCATTTTTTTTTTCTCGTTTCTTCCCTTTCTCCCGTCTAATGGCATTTTCCAGAAAACAGGGCGGGTACCATGTTATAAACGTTCGTTACCGTTTGTGTTTATCGATTTTTATGACGTAATAATCACGTGCATATTACCAGGAACACAAAACTTCGCCTTGTTACAGCTCTCTCAGGCGAACAGTTTTGGAGGGGGGAAAAATGCAACATTTGAAAGTGTCTCGTAGNCTTCGCCTTGTTACAGCTCTCTCAGGCGAACAGTTTTGGAGGGGGGAAAAATGCAACATTTGAAAGTGTCTCGTAAATTTCCTGTAAGTATGCAACGTGTACTGCTTACAACACGTATTACCTAATAAGGGCAACGTTATTACCCGTAAAATNATTTCCTGTAAGTATGCAACGTGTACTGCTTACAACACGTATTACCTAATAAGGGCAACGTTATTACCCGTAAAATGTTCACAGGTGACAAATATCACATCAGGCTAACGCTATTCACGTTGTTTTTGTTTCATTTCGCGTAATTTCTGATATTTTGCAAGTAACTAATTTCAATTCCCAATTCCCAAGAGCGTCTCTCTCCATTCATATGAATCTCACAAGGGATGTACCTGGATTTCAGGTTAGCCATTATGTCCAGACTACATTNCGTCTCTCTCCATTCATATGAATCTCACAAGGGATGTACCTGGATTTCAGGTTAGCCATTATGTCCAGACTACATTGAAATACTCATTTAACTGTGACAATTACGTGCACACGTGTCAGATTACGAGCCTATCTGAAGCGTGAACTACGTTTAGCACGCGTGAAAAACACGTGCTCCCACTACGTATACCTACGAAAACGCACCTTAGACGACGACGGAACGGTACTTTCAACATATCACGCATGCTATATATATTATTTCGGAGCCCCCCACTTTTTCAGATTGCTGTCTCTTAAAAACACCGTACCCGTAAACTACGCTACGAGCCTGCACTGAGCCTTGCTACGCAATTTCCACAGATGTGAGGCTCGCGCGTCAGTGTCGCACCTATGGCTCCCGCGCTTCTCCGCCTCAAACGCGAAAGTAGCCGCCTTAAACGTGAGGTGACCTTGGGGAGTAGAGGCGGCAGAAACGAGAGACGGCGGAGCAGAGATGTAGATAAAACGACCGATCCCGGAGAGAACAAAAACTGGCCGTCTTGGCAACATCCGGTAAAGTGATGGTCGTGTAAAAAATATGATATATTGGGCCGGCGGAGGAGGTATTCCGGTCTGGTGAAGCCCTCGGTGGCGGCGGGTGGTCAGTCTGCACGCCTGGGAGGTCACCACGAGACTATCCCGCCTCGTCGAGCAAGTGTTGCCAACACGTCTTCAAAAAACATCCCGCTAAACCACACTTACAAATAAGCTATTTCCCATTTAAGAAAATATAGATTTATATAAAACTAAATGTTGCTGTATAACAAAGGAAAAAGGCTAAGTGATATTAAAACCTCCCTTTCGTTCATTATAGTTTTTAATACGTAACGAAACCTTATAAATGCTACATTACCAAATTAATTCCTTACAGCATCGCCGACCTCCCGTGGCGCAGTCGGTTGGTGCACCGCCGGCCTGGGTTCAAATCCCAGCTAAGGCATGGGTGTTAGTCTAAGTTAGTTTGTAAGCCGTTCCCTGATAAGCCTTCAGGCATAACACCGAGGGAGGTTAACCCATTCAGATCCAGTGTACACAAGTATGTACAGTACGCACGTGTAGGTAATTTCTGGTCCGTGCTGTGCACTGCGAAGCTCAATTACCAATAATCTTACCTGTAGGTAAATGATTCGCAAACGGTTTTACTGGTCTAGGTCACAATTGGTTCATATTACTGTAACCGAATATATTGCCTACAGCTAATTGCCTGTGACAACGAAACAGGTGTTGTGCTTACTTGAGTACAGCACGCATCACAAATTTTTTTGTTTTCAACACTTGAAACAGTAAATTATAGTGGGTTTGAAAGGTTTAATAAGCCGTTTCCAAACCTATCCTTACAGCGTCAACATAATATTTTAACCTTCAAAATACGGTAGTGAATGTATCACACAGGATACTGCTGTATAAAGACCGAACAGTAATTTTGTTTGTGACAAACCTATTTCGCAGTGGTTGATATTTGACAATGATTTTTATTTGCTGCAAAAAAAAAACACGTGTTGCTGCAAATTAAGTGCNACACGTGTTGCTGCAAATAAAGTGCATTTAGAGTGAACCACCACAGCACGGCGAACTGTCCACAACCTAACGGAAACACGTTTAGAGTAAAGAAGTTTAGACAAGGAAAAACTTACGCATTAATGCGAACACGGCCATCAGACTGTCCCGCATGACACCTTCCATAAACGTTTCGCGTGATGACTTGCGGGCACCACCAAGTGCCTGTCGGGGCCGCGGTGGATGAACGGCTAGACTGCTCGCCTCCCACCAAGGCGAACAGGGATCAAGCCCCGGCCGGGTCGCTCCGAAGAGTCATATTACACGACAGTTCGCGTACTACGATTTGAATCACTCGATTGGTGCGCAGCGTATGGCTCGTAGTAAATATGAACCCCATTCGTATAACTGCTACCAGTCAGTAATTTGCCCAGGCCTATAAAAAAAACTAGCTAGCACATTATAATACTGCTAGATGACTGTTGGCATTTACATCAATTCATTGCTTACTGGTGTAGTTCTATTCATTTTCTTGAACATGATGTTAAGTCACGAGAGTATGAGAGTGTTATTTTCAATTTCGACAAAAATTATTAATCGTTTGCAAAATGTAGTCTTTTCTTTATGTACCAAGTTACTATCCGCAATTAATATTTAATGAGAAAAAATGCGTCCAACGGAGTTTCGAACTTACGCCCAAAATGAACACACTGATACTATGACAATTGAAAAACATTTTATTGAATCTAAAGATATACAAGCAAGTGAAACTAAGTTGGACAAATATTACCATACCAGCCCATTGGGTTCTTGTGGTAGTTATCAAATTATACAATGTTAGCCCATTTTCACGGGTTTCGACATTTTGTTGTGATCTCTATTGTACAATATAAGGCGGGGGGGGGGAAATAAACAAAAAACCCTAGTGATTACATTCTAAAAAATAAATATACCTAATGATGATGTTATATTTAAAACAGTGATTGCGCTCCTTTATCTATCTTTACGTGGTGTTTTGTCTTTAGTATATTTACAGTTTACACCTTAACCTAATTTTAACTATTATATCTTGGGGCACTTTTCACCGTATCCACATGGCTGGTGTCCACTATTTTCTCATGTTAGTCATAAACACATGTTCACACAGTGCTACACTTCATTTCTTAGCCTAAGTACATATTAACATAAAAAACATTGGGGGCACTATACACATGGTTGCTGCCAGTATAACGGCCGCTGTGGCCTACCTTGCACAAGTTTGCACGGGACCTGGTATCGCGTAATACGGCCATTGCGGTGTATGCTGAATGGGAGGCAGACTTAGTGCGGCGAGGACACAGGCTCGCGAGGTGTCGTAAGCACAACGCGACTACTACGCCCCCCCCCCCTTTTT
>NQII01000706.1:226323-331950 GCA_002778355.1 Clitarchus hookeri
CTTTTCCCACCTCACGGACGTCCGCCTCCGGTACTTCGCCCTTATTTAAGGCTGTTGCCTGGTTGAGAATTTGTTATAGGGAAATACCTGCTTATTAATGAAATTCGGGTTTTTCGCTCTCCTGTTGAAGATAGATATATATACCACCAAAGACTTTTTTGATCACAAAAATTTGCGTTTTTTTGTTATCGAAGCCTTAATGTACAAGCCTGTTTCCTGAGAAAATCAGAAACCTTAACAATTAAATAAAAAATTACTGAAAAACAAATCGTTATATTTGCTTTAATACAGAACTCGAGAGTACAATTTCTCACACTTAGATTTTTGTTTCATGTTTATATCTTCAAAATTGGCTTTAAAAAACAGAATTTCATTAACATGTATTTCCCTATACCAAATTATCAACCAGGCAACAGCCTTAAGGCTCCCGCCTACCTGGAGCTGTTTTCCGCGTCTGAGGCCGAGAAGCGCGGGAGCGATAAGGACGACACTGCCACGTGCACCCATTGCCGCTAAGCGCAAGGCTCTGAACTGGTGAGCAGTTTTCTCGTCGAATTGCGTGTACCTATGGGACTTTCAGCTGTAATCGCTTATATTTTATTGGCGGAAAGTCTATGAAGGTTAAGTGCAGGGCCCTTGAGCAGTTTTTAGCCATTTCGAAGTACTCTACTAATGGGCGTAACGTCTTGAAAGCACTCAACAGTCCTCGTCTGAATTGTGTGTTCTTTTCGTAAACCAACACGTTGGACGCACTTTTAATAGTTTCGCAGAAAAATGTGACTTACTAACAGACTTTAAGAACGCAGTTGAAGCCCCAGAAATGCAGAAAGGAGCCTTGCCACACACTGCTGGTCAACTAACCTGCCCTCAGCTCGTCCTCAACGTTATTACCTACTAACGGTTGTGCACGGTCAACTGCGCACTTTTGAAAGCCCTGCTTGTATGCACAGAGTATCCTTCCAGACGTAACGACTCAACTACGAACTCTTATTTATGTCATAATTTTGATTTTGGCAGAATTAAAGTAGTTAAGTAATTATGAGTTCGCAGTTCCCTTTGTATTGTCTGTACTGCTATGCAAGGACAATAGCTAGTTAGTTGGATATAGGTGTACTTTACTGAATTTTCTTTCTACAGTTATAAACGAGCTGCAAAAACCAATAATCCAATATGGCGGGTGGAAGGTCTTCCTTCAGAGTGCGTGGCCAGCTGCTGTCCGATAGCTGCACCTTCCGGGCGCCGAGAAAGTAATTCCACGACGAGAATTAACTGCGACAGAACCAGTGAGCCTTGACAAGCCGCAACTCGCGTTGCAGTCCACATTCACACCACGAATAGACTAACTACAGTCCATTCACGGTTACTTCGAACTTGTCTGAAGCCCTTGTAAAGTTCTACTTACAGGATATTCCTCCGCCTTGTGCAAACAAAGCTTAACCAAGTGCAGAAAAGTACACTAAAGGGACAACGCACCGCATTCGTGCGCACTCACTATAATATTTTTGCACGAGAACTATTTCTTATTTGGCATTACCAACACACCTGTTTTCTTACTGTTTAATACATATTAATTATAAACGAAATATTACAATTTATAGATAAATACAAGTTGAAATACCAATTGAACCAAAAATAAGGCACTTTCACATTAACATAAGTATAAAACGCTTGTGATTGATGGCATATTTAGGAAGTAAATAAACACGTCATAAATAGGGTGATTTTTCAAAGGTTGGATTCAAAAAGTGTAATGAAACCGCGAATAGACTATATACGCTATTCACGGTAAAGTGAGTACCAAGGCCTTCCCAGCAGGCGTAATTACCAAAATATATTATATTATGAACTCAGACGTCAACTTTCGAGAGATATTAAACATATACACTGTGTTTACAGCTTGCGTGGTATTTTTTATATTAACGATTGGCAAAATTATACAAATACAATAACAGGAACTTTCAAGCACGGCCTTAAAAAGTGCTCACTTTACAGTGATCAGCCTATACGAGCATCAGACACACAAACTGCGCCATTTTCCACGACAAAACAAAATCGAATATGCAGATTACTTTTTGTGCACTTCATGGTGAGCCAGTGCGATGCTAAGCTTAGGCGCGTTTTCTTTGAATATTTTGTACTCCGCCGTCAAATAGTTGCAGCACTTCCTTCCTGGGCATATTCTTGCAACTATCTTCACACCTCGATGTCAATATTTAGGGCCTACTTACCCCTACCGTTTGCGTGCGCTAAAATGTAAACAAAACCAAGATATTTCTTCTTATAGCAACTTGGGGCACGTCCGTGGACGAAAGTTGAAAAGTTTGTAAATTATGTTGGTACATAGGTCTCGGGGAAATGTGACGTCAGAGGGCCACATGCACCAATCAACACTCAGGAGTTCGAGACAGCCTTAAAGTAGTTTACAGAATGAAAAACTTAAGCAGTAGAATTTGGGAGTTTTCCATCGGCTTGCCTCGAATCAAAGTATCCATAATGAAACTGTTATTTGTTATTGCTTAACTTTTACAGAATAAAAAAATTAAAAACTAGAAAAATTAATTTCAAAGCTTTTAAGTTTAGCCAATCAGAGAGGAGCACACAATTAAAAGAATACGTATTTATATTCTTATATCAAGTAACGAATTTTCTGTTGGCATGCTTGTAAAAAGATTGTCAACTGTAAAAATACTTTCAAATAAAAACTTGCTTCTACTTTGATTTCAAATAACACACTGTAAAATGCTTTTCTACTGGTAGAACTTAGAGAGTAAATATTGTTTGTAAAATCAGCGTTTGCGCATACACACATATCTCGGTACATAAATTATCTGGGACTACAATTTTGTTTNGGGAGGTGCAGCGAGAATGATTAACACCGCATTTTTATAGCTTCCCTGCGCAGTTTCCCCTTAATTGTTCATTTTCGCGTCATAATTTCGGATTCATAGTAATTACTGACAATGTACGGTTATAGCAAATTTACACTTTACGAGTTGTTTAATGATTTTGTGTGTTATCTGCTAGTTGTAAAAAAATCAGGAATATATTTGATCAATAAGTTCCTTTCCTGTCTTTTTGCAAGCAGCAAAAACACACAGTGCCAATTAGATACTAAAGTATCAAGCAAGAAGTAAATAGTCTATAATCAAACATTTCCAGTAATACCACTAAAACTGAAATTTCACGGAAACGAAAAATGCCTACATAATAGGCGAAGCGGAGCCTTAGGGCGGGAGCCTGCGTGGCACTTGAACTGCGCTACACAGTGTTTGAAATACACGTATATCTACGAAACTATTTCACGTGCGTCCAATGTGCTAATCTACGAAAAGAACACACATTTCAGACGAGGGCTGTTGAGTGCTTTCAACAAGTCACGTACATTAGAAACACCATTTCAGATTACTCCAAAATGGCTAAAGCGGCTTTTTCAAAGCGCCGTATCTCAAAATATACGCGTCAGATTCGTACAAAACTGCTCTAGAGCCACGCATTGAACCTTCATGCAGACTTTCAATCAATAAAATAATAGGGACTCCACTGAAAGACCCATAGGTACACGCAGTACGACGAGAACTCTGCACGCCAGTCCAGTAGCCTCGCGCTTAGCGGCAATGGCGCACTTGATGCGCGTGGCAGTGTCGCCCTTCTCGGCCGCAAACGCCGAAGAAAGCCCTAGTTAGGGAGAGAAGAACAAAGTGGCATGTGCGGCTTCCCGGGAATGTAGGTATATCGCAAGCTTGAGAGCGCCTGACGCAACATTTCACGGCCAGACGCGACCTTGGGGCGTTAACAAATGTATACTAGGGATTCCCCTTGATAAATGAGTAGTGTGTGGGACGGTGTACCACGACACACGCAGGCTTCGTGCGATGGGCCGACTTTCTCCGAGCCAGCATCTGCGGCAGTCCGCGGGCCTAACTTTCTACCCGCGCCAGAGAAACCCAGTGACGTCACCTCCCTCCCCGGTCAGGCGCCTCGTCTCATTACACTTGCTGTGTGTGTGTACATGCCGTACGACTGCTACGTACACACACATCCACACACACCTGGCACATGCAATTATAAGCTATTCACGGTAAAGTGAGCACTTTTGAAAGCCCTCTCATTTGGAATAATAGTCAATAAATATACATATTTTATTGTAGCCTTAGGTGTTAACTTCCAAGTGCGGTGGCATATCCAAACTGTGTTTATTACTTACATGGCAATATGTATTTAAAAAGGTGGCTAAAAGATACAAAAATGGCTGAAAGGAAAAAGTAACTGGGGCCTCTAAAATGATCGCTTTACCGTGAACAGCCTGTAACTTGGCGAACGACGTGGTGCATGGCAGTCTACACTCGGGCAGCCAGTCAGTCACTCCATGAACTGTGCTAGTTACATATCTGTGCATCGGAGGTAAGGGGCACTATGTCACACACATGAAAATATACAGGAGTGCTGTTTACCCAGATACCATGATGGAAAATGTGCTTTGAAACCTGGAAATAACGCGAAAAATACTACTAGACCATTTAAAAACACTATAAAATATACCTAGTGCCCTTTCCATCTGATGTGCACACATGCAACACACGCACGCACACTGTTTCTGAATGGCTGGCTAAGAGCCATGCAGGTAAAAGCTGACAATTTTCCGAGTTCATCAGTTTCATTCAACCAAACAAATGAAATTATGTTGGGCATACTTGAATTTATGTTTGCCAATAGTCTAGTCTTGAAACAACAGCTATGTATAGTTATATGTAGTGAATATCTATGAATATAGCTCTAGACTGGCCTGTCACTGATAACTGCAACATCCTTCTGCACGTAAGCAACACAAATAACTGACACAAGACTATTCTTGCTACTGTTGCAGATGTATTCCCAACAAAGCAGAAGAATGATTGTGGCGGTTGTAGCTTGCATGCTGCTAGTCCACATAGTGGCGATACCTACATCGGGCATGACGGTGGGACATCCACTCAGCAAGAGGTCCTTCTTCGACATCCAGTGCAAAGGTGTTTACGACAAGAGCATCTTTGCAAGGCTGGACCGCATCTGCGAGGACTGCTATAATCTGTTCAGAGAACCATCCCTGCACTCCCTCTGCAGGTGAGGACATTCTTATAACTGCCCGCGGTTATGTCAGCTTTCTTTACACTCATCGCACAACACAATGTATTGTAGCATTACGTCCGTCTTCCAATTACTTTGCTTTTCTTCTTTTGTAAATTGGAATATGACAGTCAACTCTTTGAGCTGATAAACATGCAATTCTGCTATCTGTTGTACAACACAACTTAGCTCACACTAGAATATCATCAAATTATTATTTTAAAACTAAAAACATTGGAGTTGTAAAAATAAAATTGCCTATCTTCATAAAACCACGTTTAAGCACTTTTAACATTTAACACTATCCCAATACAATAATAAAGATATTATGACTGATATTTAATAACAATTTGATAATGCAAAAATACACACTTCATGAATATTTCAACATTTTACTTTACTAAATACTGTAGTTACTTTGAGTGTAATACATATTCATGTATTACAGTAACATTTACAAATTGTCTGCAAAATTAACATGACAGCAACTTGAAAATTTGTATTTGGTGATTTGTAAGCTTCAAAGTCCCCAAAATAAGTTGTCAATTTTTCAGACAAAATCAGTTATGTAACCATTTAACTTAAAAGTGCCTATTGAAACACATCGTAGGCTTGCAGCAAGGAAGTCTTAACATGTTTTAGCATTGATACTAGAGCTTGATGTGTTATTTTGAACACTACTCACAGCTTTACAACTGCAATGATACCGTAAAGTGGGGTGAGATTGATCAGCAGGGGTGAGATTGATCACATGACAGTTTTCTGTAATGTTTAGCTCTGTACCATATCCGACATAAATATTTATAGAAGCACATTTTCACATGATCAACCTCACCTCTGCTAGTCAATTTCACTCCACTTTATGGTAACTGCCCTAAATAAATGTATGCGAGTACTTTGCAGTGATGGTGGAGGAAATCACTGAACCATTAGAACTACTTCACAGTTCCATGATATGCATTATGCCTTCAGTTTATTTTTGAATTATATGTACTACCGATCCACAGTGTTCACGTTAACCATCCAACATCAGATCATAGACTAGAAAATAAAGAGCGTTCAAAGTAACATTGACACGAAATAAACTATTTGAATTTCCTGAAATGTGAAATAACAGTTGCTCACAACATTCAGTAAGTGAGAAAATTATGTAGTTATATTTACTGTTTATTCTGTAGACCTCAAGTCTTTAACTGAATACCACTTTTGGTGTAAATTCTGTATCTATAAGACATATCAGACAATAAAACCATTTGGATTTCAAAACAATAAGGAAGTGGTTTTAATCTGGCTGCAATAATGAAATAAAATTTTTTTTCTACCACTGGAAAAGACTAACTTTTTGCAAATCATTAAAAACTTGATATTTTACCTTATATTTGCTAGTGATTGTACGCCCTTTCTTAACAGAAAAAGGAGAGAGAAATTGAAAGCTATCCCATTAACATGCAGTATGAAAAGTTCTGTTTTTTCTGTTATGAAATACAGAAGGCTTTGTAAGAAGTTGCACTTGCTAAAGTTTAGGACTCGACCCACATGTATTGCCAAGTGAACAATTACCAGAGCCTTCTATATTGGTACACTTAGAGACTAGCATTTATGTAACATGTTATGTGAAAATTTGGTTTCAGGAAAAACTGCTTCACTTCAGACTACTTCAAAGGTTGCATTGATGTACTGCTCCTTCAAGAAGACATGGAAAAAATTCAAGGAGCGATAAAACAGTTACATGGGGGAGACCCTCAGGTTTAGGTATTTTTATTTTTTGTTTTATTTTTGTTTTATACCTTGTACCTTACTCCCTTCCTTTTTATAACATTCTGAAACCTAAATATATCAACATAATTAACATATCTTAAGTTAACATTTTCATATTCCATAAATTACATGGCTCTGCTATTTGCCATTTGTAAAATTAACTGATTAAAATATAAATTAAAGAGGACTTACTACCTAAAATATAAATAAGCACTATTAAAATGAAGTAATTTAACATAACATACATGACTGAAAATTAACTAAGATATTCTTGAATTAAAGCTGCTAAAATATGCAAAATTAAAATTTTTATTTTTGTCTTTAACTTCCTAGTGGGTTTTATTGGGGAAGCAAACAGGCTTCAAGTTTTTTCTTAGTGGAATCTTCAGAGCACAATGTGAACATTGTGAAGTGGTGTGCTGGCGCGGCGCCCTGATTGTACGAAAACCTGCCCCAACATTTTTTTCACTGTGATCAACTTTGTGTTCCAGGTCTAACTGCTTCAGCAGCGCCTACTTCACAAGCTGCTTGGAGTCCTTACTTCTCACAGAAGAAGATGAGAATTTCAGTCAGATGGTCGAGTTCCTAGGAAAGAAGTAAAATATATGCGACGTGTTACATGTGCAACAGGCCTGTCAATCATCCAACACCACAAGCTCTTCTTGTCCATCGGAAGCATGATCCATCCACATCCATATACGCATGTTCTAGTCTTGAAGAAGCCGACAAAGACAGTGCAATGCATCATTATTTGTTGTCAACATCATCATCATCGTCCTCGGGGTATTCACAAAATGATCAAACATCACCCTCTAAGTAACGTGTCAGATGGTCAACGAATTTCGGAAACACGTACATCAGCTCCAGCTTCTTCTGAAATTTTTATCATTTGGTTTCCCATCACATCCAAACGACACTTATAATTTAAGTTATTAATTTATTTGTTGTGTGTATTTGTTGTATATGAGAATGAGTTTTGAGTGATTTAACAGTAAGGTGCAAATGTATTTAAAACAAAAGTTCGCCTACTACAAAACCTTATCAAGACTCCAAATTTGTTGAACGACAAATAACAAATGATTTGCTACAAATATTTGTTTAATGTTTTCACATTATTTCGAGGGCTCACGGCTATTGCAGAGAAGTGTAGTAGGTGAAACTAGAATGAATGAAGAGTTGCATTAATTATCAATGGTGGTTCTTAGGCAGCTATGTATTAGTATTGGTGTTTCTTTATAGTCTGTTTAGTTTTAAAACAAAACGTGCACTAAACAAAAGTACAATCAATACAGCAGTTAATAAGGCATTCCACCTCCAAAAAAATTAACAAATAAGAAAATTATTTGATAGTGTCTCTTCACAATAAAGAACTTCTCCAAGCAGATGTAAAATCAATTTTGAATATTTTCTTAACATCACCAAATTAATTTTTAAATGTTGTGCACTCTGATTACAGTTGCTTTTACTGAAGTTGACAATAAAAGTTTTCTTAACAAGTGTAGTTAGTACAAATTGATAGCATTTTTAGATACACGGTATCATTCCACTGTCAGTATTCCTAAATGCATTAGTACATTTTTATGTTGGTTAACTGTTATGTAAGCTTTCTTTAAAGAAAGGCATGTATTTATTACACGTTAGAATTATTTATTTATAATTTAAGTTCACGTTGAACTTACAATGCAGTGTAAGATAGTCCGCATCAGTTACATACAGATATTTAAAATATTTGACTATATGATGGATTTTACTGTTGCGTGTCAAATGATGTTAGATTGAACACTAAACAGTGTTTCCTAATATGTAGTGTTGTCATAAAATTTGTAATATTTATTTTTTAGACTGTAGTAGAGAAGAGTACGGGTTTAACTAAGAGTTTATATTTCAATTTTAACACATGTCTTATACTTGCCAAAATATGTTTGTAGAATGTTTCAGCAGTATTTCATGATCATCTCATTCTCTTCACAATTGTAACCTACAATTTCATGATTTATTTATTTATTGTTCAAATTATTATTATTATTTTGGAAAATGCTATTTAATACCTTTTCTACCATGTAGTTATTTAATAGCAAAGATTTATTTTAGAATTTTTTTTTACGAAACTGGTTACTTTGAATTACTGAATAAAATAAACATATGTATCCGAAACTATCATGTATTTTATTTTATTCCTAATATAAATCATATAACAGTAAAAACTGCAAGGAACATGGCCAACATATCACAAAGGCATAAAATTTGCAAAAAAAAGATTTATTTTCTGGCCAAAATACTTTAGGTTCTGCAATAACCTCAAAATATATACTTAGAAAATGTAACTTAATTAAAAATAACTTTGCAGAATAACATTTCTTTACTAGATCCTATGATTAGATTCTGAGGCATCCAACATGACAATAATTTATTGTACAGGATGCGGCAACATAACTTCCTTTTTTCAAAACAAAATAAAACTCTTTATATGAATCAAAAATTTTTCAATTTTATTTTTATAATGTAGGTACATATCTAAAGTTTTTTTCTGCATAGTTTTGAAAATTACATTGATGTCCTTGAAGTGTGAGCCGTCGCTCCGTCCTGTTGGAACCAAATGTCTCCAAGATCCAATTCATGAAGTCGTGGAAAAAAAAATTCCTCCAACATGTTCACATACTGTTCTGAATTCACTGTAACTATGACCTCATTTTGTTCAAAAAACCAGGGACCAAGAATTCCACCTGAGGAAATTGCACACCACACTGTAACTTTAGGTGACTGCAAAGGCCTTTGATGCAATTCTCGGGGATTGGTGTCGCTCCAGTAGCGCATGTTCTGTTTGTTAACAAACCCACTCAAATGAAAATTGGCTTCATCACAGAAAAAAACAATTGCGTCCTCAGGAACGTTTTCGAGAAGTGCCTCACATGCGTTCCTCTGAGAATTGAAGTCGCGTTCAAAGAGTTCCTGGACAATCGCTAACTTGTACGGATGGTAATGAAGGTCATCGTGAAGAATTCGCCTCAAGGAACGATCGGAAATCCCAAGGGCAGACGCATGTTTGCGAGCAGAATGCCGTGGGGATCACAACATTGAAGCTCTCACTGCCTCAATGTTCTCAGGCGATCTGATTGGCCGAGGGACTCCAGTTCGTCTTGTCGCACTCGCGGTTTGTCTGAACGTAGCGACCCATGTAACAACGGGGCTACATTGAAGTGATTTCGGAAGGCGCGCTGCGATAACAGAACATCCGTTCGAAAAGTACGCCTCAACGGCAAATGCATGCTGGCGACTAACCGGGGAGGGGAACAAACTTTAGGACCACGCCTACCTGATGAGACCACTCCCACTCCGCTACGCCCCCCACCACCTGCCTGGCGCGAATTTCAAAAAGGAAGTTATGTTGCAGCACCTTGTATTTTGTTAACAGCAAATTGTATGGTAAAACTGTCAAAGACTTAGTTGTTAGAAATGGGCAAATGAACTGACAAATACTCACACTTTTCATTATTTATATCATGTTATAGTTGTCATTATTTATGAAACAAAACTTTAGTCCATCCTGGCTATGCTTGACCCAGAACAATGCGTTGTCCTACAGTATGTTATAGCAGGACTCACTGTACAAGAAAATAACTACTTTCAAAAATTACAATACTGCTGCTGATTCTGCAGTCATGCAATTTACTATGTTTTTCAAAAATGGTAGCAATCTAACATTAGTCACCAACATTTTTTAACAAGGATTGTTTAATGCACCATTCCTGGAAAACACTGCATTCAAAAATGCAACGTTACATGACTTTAATATCTGAAAGTTTGGTGGAACAGCAGAAAACTTGCAATGTAACATAAAGTATCAAAACTCACATTTGATGACAAATATCAACACATACTGATTTTCATGCCACAAAATTAGCATTACGCACAATCATTAACAATTAAGAACATTTTTGTATGCTGTAATTAAAGCTTGAAAAATCACTTTACACATGAGTTTTCTGAGCATTATTGTTTCATTATATTTGTATTGAAACAACCTTTGGTTGCCCTCATTCACCAACCCCAGAATTGGTTTCAGGATTCACCTATCGGTTCGTCCTACGCCGTATGATATCACTAAGAGTTCTTATATCTAACAGTATAACTGTTCAAATCAGGCCACACCTGAGTGTCAGTATTTTTAGAAGAAAATAGAAAAATTCTGTGAATTAAACTATGCCCATCAACTTCTTGGTCACAAACTCTTTAAAACACAAAATCCTTCTACAATATCATAGTTATAGTCTATTTGTGGTATTATCTCACTTTTTGAATCAAACCTTTTGAAAAATCACCCCATGTATAACATGTTTGGTTTTTTCCAAAAATGTCATTCATCAAAAAAACATTTTATACTTTTGTTACAATAAAAGTATCCTGGTTTTGGTTAAACTGAACTTTTAACTTATATATTTTTTTAAAAATGATTATTTTTTATTTATAATAAAATTGAAAGAAATAGTTCTCATGCAAATATATTTGTTTGTAAAAACTATTTATTTCTTGTTTTGTCAAATCATGAACTCAGTTTTAGTTGTACACACAGACAAAAGAAGTTAACCGCCTGCCATCTTGTCTCTCATTGCTTTCCATTGTCTTCATTCCCACAATTCATGGTACCAATAAGTTCTGAATACAACCTTTGGTGAACAAAGGTCTAACTCCCGTTTTTTTAGCATCACTCGGGCCTGAACATACCGCCCGCCGGAAAATGTTACATTTTACTATTAACAAGCCAACAAATGCAACCACAAAAATTCAAAGTAAGATGACAGATTACAACAGTCAATGGAACATGATAATACTGCCTCCTATATTTACAGATACACGTTTAGATTAGTGGCAAAGGACATATCTTCAAAACAGGCCTAACAAGTTCACCATTGGGATTTTTTAGAGTCACGATTCTGACACCATCTTCACCAGGATGAGTTTTAATGATTCTGACAGTTCTCCATTTCAATAGTGGCAAGTTCGAGTCCTTCACCAGGACGAGCATGTCTTCTTCTACGTTGGGAGTTGCAACATTCCATTTAGTTCTTTGATGAAGTGTATGGAGATATTCGGCGTTCCATCGTTTCCAGATGCACTGTTTTAACTTTGTGAGTAATTGCCATTGGTCAAGAAAATTCTCCACGATGTGAGAAAGGTCTTGTTATGGTATCCCAATAATGGGAGCACCAATCAAAAATGCCCTGGAGTGAGGACAGCAAATTCTGAGGGGTCTGTCGAAAGGGGATGCAACGGTCTGGAGTTCAAAACTGCTGAGATTCTACTAAAGAGTGTTGCTAACTCCTCGAAGGTAAGTATTTGTACCAATCACTTTTCGAATATGCAATTTGACCGACTTGACTGGACCCTCCCACAAACCTCTGAACTGGGGTCCTGCTGGTGGATTGAAGTACCAAACAATATTACGGTCAACTCGCTGATCATGCAGTGTCTGCCAAGCTGGTTCAGAGAACAAAGCTTGATGCACTTCCTTAATGTGTCTGTTAGTACCAACAAAATTTGTGCCATGATCTGAAAATATGTCTGTTGGTATTCCTCTCACAGATACAAATCTTTTCAAGGCAGCTAAAAATGCATCAGTACACAAAGATGATGCAACTTCCAAATGGACTGCCTTGCTCGACATACACACAGATATAGCTTACAGTGCCGAATTAGTCGTCTAGTGCTCAATATCCAAAACTGTCTCTGGATGAGAGATTGCATAGCCTGTGGTTCAGCATGAAGGTAGTTAACAATGAGCACTGAAAGGTGACATTTTTCTGGAAGTAATACTGGATGTTTTGTTTGTTCAAGAAAGAAAGAATGTTGCACCCATCTACCCACCCTGATGACTACGAAGGGGTCTAGGAATGGTTGCAGACTCCGAAGACTACTGGGACACTCATTGCGCTCCAGAATTTTAATTTTCTCACAAAAATAGTGTTGTTGCACAATCTTGATCCAAAATACCATTGCAGATTGTATCTCCTCATAGCTCAATAACTTTGAATCACAATTAATTTGTTTTCTGAAGGCACTCTTAGCTTTGAGCATCCATGCTGTCACACACTTAAGTTTAAATAGTGATGAAAATGTGTCCAACAAGTCAACTAATTAATTTCTCTTGTCTTGAGCTACAAGGACCTGATTTTGTACAGACTTGCTTTGAGGAAGCTCATTCACATCCAAGGTCCTTACCCGTTGTACTGGCCAATTTGCATTTGAGCCTGCCAGCCAGTCAGGACCATGAAACCACAGTGTGTTACCAACTAAGTGCTCTTGTAAAACACCTAGATAAGCTAAATCTGCTGGGTTGCAGCTAGATGAGACATAATGCCATATGCTCAGAGGTACAGTGGTCTGAATTTCAGAAACCCTATTTTCTACAAAGGTTTTTAATTTATGAGGAGATGATTTTATCCACAACAGTACAGTTGTAGAGTCACACCACATGTGTATGGTAAAGTTGTATGATTTGTCTTCAAACTGGTTGCTCACGTACAGCCACAACCTTACCAGGAGCATACAACTCAAGCCTAGGGAAAGACAGCGTTTTCAGCAGAGCAAACTTTTATTTAGCAATTACTAGATGGGTCGAAATGACTCCACCACTGTCAACAAGCCACACATAGATCACAGCAGCGTATGCCTTTTTCAGAGGCATCACAAAACCCATGGAACTGAAGGTTGCTTGCATCATGCAAACTGATGTATCTTGGGATTCGCACTGCAGCAAGGGAAGATAGTGATGTTCGGAACTGCAACCATTGATGAGCAATTACTTCAGTGACTGGTTGATCCCACTCCAATCCTAATGTCCAAAGAGTCTGAAGCAACATCTTAACCCACACAATGACTGGTGACACTCTCCCACAAGGGTCAAGTGTCTCACAATTGTTGAGAGAATACTGAATGGAGCAGTGCCAGAATGTAAGGGCGGGGGAACGGGAGATCCCCGAGAAAACCCGCCGACCAACGGCATTGTCCGGCACGATTCCCACTTGCGAAAATCTGAGTGAACCGAAGAGGAAAAGGAGTAAAAAGGGACAAAGTAGTGCAATGTCAATCAGGGTTTTGAAAGNGGGGGGGGGGGGGGCGCTGAAGTGACAGACATTCCGGCCTTGAGATGGTGTCAACCAGCTACTATATTTATAACCAACAACTATTGTAATGGTAAATTTAAAACAGCATCCCATGCACCTTCAAAAATCCCAAACACATCTTCAGACAGTGTTTTAAGGGAGGCGCAACTGTGAACTGCTTAGCTGTTTTTAGATCTTTTGTTAAGTATGTGTAAGACTGCAAATTATTCCAGGGTTGCAACAATAAAGACAAAAATAACCATTTTTTTTATTGGGCAGAGCATTTAAGCAGCATCTGAGAGAGGTTCGGGCGACTCTTGATATCAAAATCTGGAGAGCCGATGAGAATGAAATGAGGTGGATATGAAGCAACCCCAGAATCTGGAGTACAAGGGCAGGGGAAAACCCGCCAGCCAGCAGCATCGTCCAGCACGATTCCCACATGTGCAAATTTGGGAGTGACCCCACCAGGGATGGAACCCGGATTGCCTTTGTTCTAGCCGCTACATCAACACGGCCCATCATCAACATCTGAGAAAAACTAGATAGTCATTTATGCAGCCTGGTACTCCCATCCAAATCAGCCCTCGCTCTTTTGCGCACACAGAAAAATTTCTTTAAACACAGGATTTTTTTTAATTTTTTTTTTTTTTTACCAACTCCTCCTCCTGAAATTTCTATGATTATGATGCAGCTTGTGTCACCCCCTCCTCTCCTTGTAGGCTGCCCTGATTACATGCATTAAAACATAAAGCAAAATAAATAATTTCTGTATTCACAAATATTTACCCAACACATTTATTCCAATGTTCAAGCATGGAACTACTTTCTCTCAGTCGTTACCCACTTGACTGGTAAAATATATGCAGGTAGGGGCAAGTGTTCAATTAACCATGAACTGCTTATAATAAACTAGAAACCATGGAATTTTCTGGTTTTTAAAACTTTTTCCATTTGCAAAAGCACGTGTACACCTGCATAAAAGCTGTTCTGTTAATATGACAATGGTAAAATAAAAATTAACCGCATTTCAGGCTACAACTATTTTCATTCTCATATTTTCAAAAGGAAAAGTATGAATGATTGATCGATTAACAGTGAAATAATATAAACATTAAGAGCATTTAAATCAAAATTGTGGATTAGTCAACTAATCCTACTTACAACGATATGATTCGCAACACTTGATAGTACGCATGATAAATATTTCAGTTATCTGTTTTCAACGCTACTCGCCTATCATCTGGCCGATAGAAGCCTCAAGTGAAGCCGGAGTGAACATCTACAATGTCGTCATTAGTAATGACATGTACTGGGCGAGCCCTTGCATGTACCTGTCAGCTTAATAAGGTTCAGGTAACAGTTGAGTAGAGACGTTTGGCTATGCATTTCACAGCAAGGTCTTGAAGCAAGTGAAGGTGAAATGAGGGGAGGATGGAGCAGTGGTAGAATGCAAGGATGGGGGCAATAAGTGTGCCAAGTAAACCTGCCACAATTCCCATATGCCAAAATTTTGGGATCCCGCTAGGAATCGAACCTGGTCCCCTTTGGTGAGAGGCGAGTAGTCTGACTAGTACACCACTGCGGCGCCCCATTCGGGATACAGTGCAAATCTGATAACTGAGTAACACGCATAATTATGTCAAATTTACTCCAAGCTTTCATTAAACTAGTGGATATCAGGTGCAGCTCCATCAAAACACTATTGAAGTACCAGGCAAGCAATGCTCAAATATCTACCAACCAAAACATTATCAAAGTACCAGGCAAGCAATGTTCAAATATCCACCAACAAAAACACTACCCAGTTACCTACCAGACAAACACTAAGTGTGCATACACAACAGCCACTAGCAAAGAAGACCTTTGAATTTGATGGCAGCTTTGTCATCATCATACAGATACTGAACTGAAGGAAATTTTGCAGATCAATCACCTGGCACACACATATGCATGCGCATCTGCAAACAAAAGCACATATGCATACATGTACATAAACAAAAATAACTGATGCAAGATGAAGGAAGCCATTTGTTGTACGGCAAAGGTTACTTCTGCAACGTGTTTCGGACACCAATAAAAGTGTCTCTTTGAAAACAAGGACTATACTTGGGTGATTACCTTTTGTATAGAGACAAACACAATTCAAGGTAAATCATATGATGGTGGAGTTGGAGTTATGTGCTGCATGTTTGTGTGTAAGATGCAGTCTGACTGATCTGCCAAAAATTCTTTAAGTTTAGTATCTTTGACGACGACCATAACTACAACTACGATGACTATGGCGCTGATGACTACAGCAACTACAATGATGATGAAAATGACTACGAGAATGATGGTGATGAGGATTCTGCTACTATTGTTGCTATCACATCTTTGTTGCTAGTGGCTGTCATATGTACACACTTGGGGATCTGCTAGTGACTCGAGACAAAGTTGGGAAACAAAATTTTGTCTTGAATAATTATGCACTTACTTGCAAAGTGCTATGGTAATTATATTACAACAAACATATTATACTTCACACTTAAAATGGGTTATATACTATATTTCCAATTCTCATCTCAATTGTCTTAAAGCATCTGTATGTTCATATATTTGTCATATCCTTCATAAATACTCACAGTTGTATACAATTTATCTAAACACTGTGCAGAAATGAAAACCACAACTCGTGTAACTGAAAGGAACAAAAAATCTTACTAACAAAATGTTACAAAAGCTACAGTGTATTACTAAATCGAAGTTAAGCGTAACAGCACTAGAATGGAATGGAGACATTTCTGTGATTCTTAATATCAGAGTCTTGAGAGCCGATGAGGCTGAAGCGAGGTAGAAATGGAACGGTGCCGGAATACAAGAGTGGGGGAAATGGGTGATTCCACAAAAAAACCTGCAGATCAGCGGCATCATCTAACACGATTCGCACGTGTGAAAATCCAGGAGCGACCCTGCCAGGAATCGAACACAATTCACATTGGTGGGAGGTGAGTAATCTAACTACTACATCATTGCAGCCCCTAACAAGACTAAGAAGTACACAATTGCAAGGACATATCTGTATGACAAGTTGCCTACTATCATGCAGTCAGCAAAAACATTTGTCACAGTGATGGCTGAATCCTTGAGAGGCAAGCAATGCTTCTGACATACCCAAAACAAAATACATAGATGGTATCCTCGGTCAGAAAAAAATTTATTGTAGAAGAAGAAACAAGTAAAATAAATGCCACTCTTCTCAGTGGCATAAAAATTGAATTAAAATAAATTTCCAGGGTGCAAGGTAACAATGTTTATACTTGCTCAATGCGCCCTCCATGCAGTCCGTGCATAACTGCACCCTACTGTGTCATGAATCCCTGGCACTCTGGAAGGAGTTGGGTCGAGAGGTTTTGGTGGAGATGGAGCCGCTGCAGAATGCAAGAGCGGGGGGAAATGGGAGTGCACCGAAAAAACCAGCCAGCCAACAGCAATGTCTTCCACATTTCCCACCTGCCAGAAATCAAAACCGGTTCACCTTAGTCTGACTGCTGTACTACTATGAACTGGACGATACGAGGCAGACCTGTCACGACACTGTTCCATAAGTTGTTTTATCAGCTGTAGTTCTGGGAGTACACAAACGCTTCAGAAGTCACGGGGTTCAGAGGCCACTGAACTGGTCCAATATATCCTTACCAATTCCCTGGGTTGTGTGTGTCCAGATACCACTTTGTTACCTGTGCGGTGGGTGGGAGCCTCGTCATGAAGAAGTTACACTGTCTGTAGAGACAGCGTGCATGTAAGTTGAGTCCTGATGATACAAGTATTAGTTTGTAAGGACCAAGTACAATATTCTCAATTATTCCCAGCCAGATAATTGCTGTTGGTAGCAGGGGCTCAGGAACCAGGAAGGGGTGGGTACAGCATAGCATTTGTATAAGTCTCTCCCAAAATTATTTCAGTGTCATATTCTTTTAGTACCTTAATCAATTGTGCAGCAAAAACAATCTTAATCCCAGCAAAATTCCACAACCTTATGCAGCAGGAAACTTTTTTTTCTTTTCGAGAGCCTCCTTAAGAACATTGTCACTACATTTGGTTTAGTAACTAGAGCCTAAATAACTAGAGTTGTTGTCAACTATAAAATAATAATCTATTCTTTTACAAAAAAAAAATTGAAACAGAAACATTAAAATAATTTGTTCTAGATAAGTTTAGGACAATTAGAAATGTAGTTGTGTTTTTATTCAACCAAACAATGCACTTAAGTCACAGATTCAACAGACTTCATGTGACAACATCCACCAACTGTGACAACATCCACCAACTTTGACAAAAGTGAGCGAGCACGTAACAGTATGTTGGCATAAAATATTTACTTTAACATTTTCCAAACAGCACTAGGCAGGCTGTATTAACTGGAGAGTGACCCTTTCGCTGCCAATTTCCCACGGTAGTTAAAAAAAAAAATATCTTTNCGGTCGTTAAAAAAAAAAAAATCTCTACTTTGGCTCGGGGTCTCAACTTGTACCCCCTTAATTTGAAATTTCTCCAGCAACACTAGCTGGTAGTGTATCGCCCACAAATTGTCCTTCAGCCCACATAGAGTGATATTGGAATTTCTGAACTCCACTGTACACAAAGCAAGCTTCTGTTTTAACCAACATAAGGTTCAGGAAATGTGGAACACAATTTTCTGGAGTAAATACCTATCTGCAGAATGCACTTTGAAAATCCAAATTCAGTAGTAATTGCAGTAATTTATAATGTTGTAGACGTCAAAAAACCAATGACTGAAATTTCACAGCTCAGNTACCTATCTGCAGAATGCACTTTGAAAATCCAAATTCAGTAGTAATTGCAGTAATTTATAATGTTGTAGACGTCAAGAAACCAATGACTGAAATTTCACAGCTCGGTTCACTCACTCGGCAAAAGCATGAGACGCAAATAAAGATGCCATAAAAAAGACAACAAAATTGTTAAATATTTTTCTTCAATATTTAATTAAGTTTATGCAGTCCACATACTTCACACAGCAGAGTTTATTAATTAAGGTAGGCAGCTGGGTTTAATGTCTCGTCGACAACGAGGTCATTAGAGATGGAGCAAGTTGTACAGGGAAGAGGAATTGGGGAAGGAATCGGCCACTACTGATAACTCTACCGCGCTCCACCCCCACCGCTCACATCATTGCGCCATAAACATGTCCAAATAAGAGCATCATGTAGCGCTAGTCTTATCACATGCTCCCATAGCTACCTACAAAGTATCGTGCTGTACCAAGACTCCCTTAGGACATTGATGCCAACCTTGTTGCGACCACCTTACCATGCAAGCCAAACTGCACTGAAAATAAAGAACTGTATTTTCAGAAAGTACTAAAAAAAAAATAACCTCTACGGACATCCTGAAGGCCCTTATCACTAATCCCAGAGCAACTTCAACTAAGACTTTAGANAAAAAAAAATAACCTCTACGGACATCCTGAAGGCCCTTATCACTAATCCCAGAGCAACTTCAACTAAGACTTTAGAAAAAAACAAACAATGTCAAATACACATACTAACACTGCCAAAACACCTGAAATACTGGAAATCAATTACATTTCCTTGCAAAACAAAATAAAATTTACTGTAAGTTCCTATTAAATCAATATTACTGTACCATTACAAATTTAATGGGCTGTATTTGATATAGTGACAGTAAATGTGCGTGAAATTTTCTCCATAGTCATGTGAGAAACGTGGCAATGAGCAGCCAACCATGTAGTCAGGGTTCAAACAGAAATTAAAAGAAATCTTTTAAATTCCACAACATTTTCAGAGCAATTCACAGATTTTCAAGGGCAACATTTGCATTTTGATTAGTTGTTGCAAAATATAAACAAGTAAGCACTGTATCTGATAAATAAATGTGTGGAGGAGGGAAACTTTAATAAAATAAAATTGGCCTTTGACTTTGAATCCAAACTCAATCACCAACATATTTAAAATAAGCCACATGCACCAATTTCTTTGTAACATTAAAACTAGTAAAATTACTTACACCAATAACTTTCATTCCAACATGAACTCAGTGATAACCTCGTCTTGATTGGCAGTGCATGGTGCAAAGCCCACATGCACAGGAATTATAAGATAATGCAGAACTTTATGTGTTCCTCTCGTTTGCTATTATTCTGTGTGTATGTTATGTGGAATTGTAGCAAGGTCTATTCCAACATTTGTATTCAAATTACTTGAAAAAGTAAGGATTTTTTTTTAGAAATTCGTCTACGACATTTCCNGTCTATTCCAACATTTGTATTCAAATTACTTGAAAAAGTAAGGATTTTTTTTTAGAAATTCGTCTACGACATTTCTAGTACTGCAGACAGTTTCTCAAAATTCCAGGTTTTCCAGGATGCATACGAACCTGGGCAGCAATGCTATTTAGAGATTTTGCAACAGAATGCAAACTCATGTGTTCCATAATAGCGCTACAGCAGTCAGGACTATGAACGAATTGAAGACGTTTTTGTCTGTGCTTGACATCGAGGTCGTTAGTGGCAGTGAGGGTGAAATGAGGTGGAGATGGANGTCTATTCCAACATTTGTATTCAAATTACTTGAAAAAGTAAGGATTTTTTTTTAGAAATTCGTCTACGACATTTCCAGTACTGCAGACAGTTTCTCAAAATTCCAGGTTTTCCAGGATGCATACGAACCTGGGCAGCAATGCTATTTAGAGATTTTGCAACAGAATGCAAACTCATGTGTTCCATAATAGCGCTACAGCAGTCAGGACTATGAATGAATTGAAGACGTTTTTGTCTGTGCTTGACATCGAGGTCGTTAGTGGCAGTGAGGGTGAAATGAGGTGGAGATGGANGAATTGAAGACGTTTTTGTCTGTGCTTGACATCGAGGTCGTTAGTGGCAGTGAGGGTGAAATGAGGTGGAGATGGAGCAGCAGTGGAATGCAAGGGCGAGGGAAACGAGAGAAAATCCATTGGCCTACGGCATGTCCGTCATGTTTTCCACACACAAAAATCCGGGTAACCCTACTAGAAATCAAACCCAGTTTGCC
This sequence comes from Clitarchus hookeri, assembly GCA_002778355.1. Taxonomy (NCBI): domain Eukaryota; kingdom Metazoa; phylum Arthropoda; class Insecta; order Phasmatodea; family Phasmatidae; genus Clitarchus; species Clitarchus hookeri. Next base: position 247,337 of record NQII01000706.1, read on the forward strand.
TTTGTGGGAGGCAATTATTCTGATAACTATATCACCATGGCCCCATGGCCATGAAATATTCTAGGGTCTGGACACCAGCGGTCCAGATGTTAGCTGTATACAAATGTAATTTCTGTTTGGTGAATGTGTAACGCCCCCTCCTCCTCTAGCTAACAGCATCGGTAGCAACAAAGACCACAATAAGCTTGTACTGATGTCATGTGTGCCAAGTACGAGAACAGTTCCTTATTGTTTGAAAACCTGTGCTGTTGCTTTGTGTGACAATATAGTGAAACCTCTCTAATAAAAACTCCTTTAATTCAAAGTTAACATTATTACCAAAGTTGTCTTCTTCGCCCTTGGCAGCATGAGATATGAAATTTTATGTTCAATTTCTTTGCTTATATATATATATATCTGTGTGTGTGTTTGTATTACAATGTAATGTCAAGTCCACTGGTAAAAAGAAGTCATGGTAGTGATAAGAAAGTCTTATTTTCCAATATGCTAAAAAACATTTTAATTGTTCAAAACATTAATACAAACCCTTATCATCACAACCTGTAAAAATTCAGGGTCTTTGAAATTTGTATTGTTGTTTTCCCTGTAGAANTAATACAAACCCTTATCATCACAACCTGTAAAAATTCAGGGTCTTTGAAATTTGTATTGTTGTTTTCCCTGTAGAATGAGCTGAAGAGAGTCACAACACAGAAATGCACATGTTCTGCACAGATATGTGTATTCCTTCCTACACGTTGTGATGACGCAGTATTATTAATTTTCGGGACACGTGTTTCATTTTCTTTCGTTTTGCCAAGCTTCATAATATTTTTATTGGGTTTGAAATTAAAAGCCGTGGTGGTTCGTTTTACCGTGATAGTTTGTTTATCTGGCATACGTTTGCTGTTTTACGTTTATCAGGCATCCGGTTGCCGTTTCGAAAGTTGGAGTTCTTGTTAAGCGTCAGCATTAGATTAGCTTTTTTCAGACTGCGTCGACAAGTTCCTACGACACAGTTTTGATAACGTGTGGAGAGAGTGCATGGCCGCCCACGCCAGGCCCTTATCTGAGGAGAGGGGGGTGATAGGAAGCACAAGTACACGTGTTCCTGTCGCCATTGAAGTCAGTTGAATCAAGTCACTCGTTTGAAGCAGTCGTCAACTAGTGCTCGCCTAGGCCACGTCGGGCTTAGCGCTAACCCCCACAACAGCAAACTAGACCTTACTAGATTATTTCTGTGTGGGAGGTCGCTGCATTTAATTTTCTTCTGGCAAGCAAGTTTTAAACATGAATAATTTGTAAACGACTGTGGCGCTGTTCTGCACTTGTCTGGTTATCTGAAACCTGTTCGTACCCTGAACTTCGTATATGAACTGTGTCACTTAACTGGTAAATAAAAGTATGGAACAAAACAAAACTGGAACTTATTATCTTCATTGTCAGCAATTGGAAATGTAGCAGACTTTCGTTCAGNAACAAAACCGGAACTTATTATCTTCATTGTCAGCAATTGGAAATGTAGCAGACTTGAGAAAATACTGTCATGAAGTGAGGCGGTACTCATCGTCAACTGTGCACGTGGCGTTCGTACCTCAGCAGCACATTGAATTGCTGTAATACTGCGCCAGTCTGTGCACCTGCGCCGGCATAACGGAAATTAACACGACAGCAAGAAAATGAAAAAGAACCCATAGTACAGAAGAAAATGACAAAGATAATACTAAAAATGATGACAGACTGGGAAACCTCTAAGGGGAATTAGGCCTAAATTTTTATACTGTGTTCCTCGCTTATGGCTTACTTAAAGTTTCTATTGAAACTCACGCTTATTATGCAATGTAAGCAAGCAATAAAGAGCTCACCTACAAACCATAAAGCTGGACTCACAAACATCCGTCGCACTCGTCAGTCGCCCCTCCACCAGTCAGTCATCTGACTGTATTTTCTTTCATCAGTTGAATGCAATTCACAACAATCCGTCGTCCGTCAATCCTTCTGTACGGAAAAAATTTCAGTATGACAACATAACATCGTGATCTTTCTTTAGTTGGAGGTATATTTTGGTTGGAAATACATTTTGAAGTAAAAACATTTTGGGGAAATAATTTTTTTATGTGATAAGAATTTATACTGAATAATTGTTTACATTTTAAATTCCTGAATTTACCACCAAAGATAAATAAACATATCCACCACCTTGCATTTTATTTCAAAGTGCGTATTGGCATCTACGGAATATCGTCAGAAGGTGGTGGCCCATCTGTCCGTCCGTCGAAAGTTAAAGTTTGAGAAATATTTGACGGATTGATGGATAGAAAAAAAGTTGCCCTGTGATGCGTTGAAAATCACCGGCCGGACGGCCAACTGACGGATGTGATGGATGGTTGTCCAAATTAACGAGTTTGCAATCAACACAAAATATGGATTACAAAAATATTTNTCGAAAGTTGGAGTTCTTGTTAAGCGTCAGCATTAGATTAGCTTTTTTCAGACTGCGTCGACAAGTTCCTACGACGCAGTTTTGATAACGTGTGGAGAGAGTACATGGCAGCCCACGCCAGGCCCTTATCTGAGGAGAGGGGGGTGATAGGCAGCACAAGTACACGTGTTCCTGTCGCCATTGAAGTCAGTTGAATCAAGTCACTCGTTTGAAGCAGTCGTCAACTAGTGCTCGCCTAGGCCACGTCGGGCTTAGCGCTAACCCCCACAATGGCAAACTAGACCTTACTAGATTATTTCTGTGTGGGAGGTCGCTGCATTTAATTTTCTTCTGGCAAGCAAGTTTTAAACATGAATAATTTGTAAACGACTGTGGCGCTGTTCTGCACTTGTCTGGTTATCTGAAACCTGTTCGTACTCTGAANAATTTGTAAACGACTGTGGCGCTGTTCTGCACTTGTCTGGTTATCTGAAACCTGTTCGTACTCTGAACTTCGTATATGAACTGTGTCACTTAACTGGTAAATAAAAGTATGGAACAAAACAAAACCGGAACTTATTATCTTCATTGTCAGCAATTGGAAATGTAGCAGACTTGAGAAAATACTGTCATGAAGTGAGGCGGTACTCATCGTCAACTGTGCACGTGGCGTTCGTACCTCAGCAGCACATTGAATTGCTGTAATACTGCGCCAGTCTGTGCACCTGCGCCGGCATAACGGAAATTAACACGACAGCAAGAAAATGAAAAAGAACCCATAGTACAGAAGACAATGACAAAGATAATACTAAAAATGATGACAGACTGGGAAACCTGATACGTGGAATTAGGCCTAAATTTTTATACTGTGTTCCTCGCTTATGGCTTACTTAAAGTTTCTATTGAAACTCACGCTTATTATGCAATGTAAGCAAGCAATAAAGAGCTCACCTACAAACCATAAAGCTGGACTCACAAACATCCGTCGCACTCGTCAGTCGCCCCTCCACCAGTCAGTCATCTGACTGTATTTTCTTTGATCAGTTGAATGCAATTCACAACAATCCGTCGTCCGTCAATCCTTCTGTACGGAAAAAATTTCAGTATGACAACATAACATCGTGATCTTTCTTTAGTTGGAGGTATATTTTGGTTGGAAATACATTTTGAAGTAAAAACATTTTGGGGAAATAATTTTTTTATGTGATAAGAATTTATACTGAATAATTGCTTACATTTTAAATTCCTGAATTTACCACCAAAGATAAATAAACATATCCACCACCTTGCATTTTATTTCAAAGTGCGTATTGGCATCTACGGAATATCGTCAGAAGGCGGTGGCCCATCTGTCCGTCCGTCGAAAGTTAAAGTTTGAAAAATATTTGACGGATTGATGGATAGAAAAAAAGTTGCCCTGTGATGCGTTGAAAATCACCGGCCGGACGGCCGACTGACGGATGTGATGGATGGTTGTCCAAATTAACGAGTTTGCAATCAACACAAAATATGGATTACAAAAATATTTNACTGACGGATGTGATGGATGGTTGTCCAAATTAACGAGTTTGCAATCAACACAAAATATGGATTACAAAAATATTTCATACCAACAATTAGTAAGTAGTGATTTCCATATGTTAACCTTTGTAATGCCATTAACAGTGGTAGTAGTGTGAGTAGGCATTATGCATTCCATGCTTAAAAATAATAATAATATTCCAAAGTCAAAACAAAGATGGTTAATAAATTCAGACACACCTGAATAAATTGTCCCCCTAAATGATAGTTAAGTAAATTTCAGTAATTGAATAAAATTCCAGTTACCATTAACATTTCATGACATTTACTACTATCTCAACACAAATAATTGCTGTTATTCATCTGCAACCATTTAATAAAAAAATAAATAAAACAAATAGCTTACTTTTTGTCAGTTACAAAGTATTTCTCAACTGCTCCAACACAGAACAAAATAAAACTGGGATGGCACAAATTTCAAAAAAACCTGAAACACATGAACAGAAATTTGCTGATTTCAGAAATAACATGCATACAAACAAATTAATTCTGAATTTTTAGTGTTTCTTAAATGGCAATGGAAATAAATATGTAGTAGTAATGAGTGTAATATAAAGATTAAGTTTTCAATATTAAATGCATTTTTATTTTTTCAATACGGATTTTATTGGAAACTTTACTCAAATAAGACGAGTTTGAGTATACAGAAGTAAATAACAAACAGGAAATTATCTCACAGTTACATTACTGAATGAACTTTATTAGTAACACTGCCAAAGAAACTATAACTTCCACTTTCATGAAATACTTTTGGTGCCATCAGTTATAAAATCATACTAACCCTAACATAAAACGGTGTTATTTACACACAAGTGCATGTATTTGCATACACTCAACACAATGATGGAGCCCCAAAAGACCAATGAGTTTGCCAAATGTTTCTGAAGATTCAATCCAGCCTTCTAAATGTGCAGGCAAGCTGCAAACCTTCAGCAAAGGGGCACAATATTTCTGAATATTATCACGTCCTTNCAGCCTTCTAAATGTGCAGGCAAGCTGCAAACCTTCAGCAAAGGGGCACAATATTTCTGAATATTATCACGTCCTTGGAGAGTATAGTCTAGCTCATGTGAACGAGTACACTTTAATGACAGACAGAAACCTACAACACAGGGATATCCAGGAAATTGTGGGGATCTCGGACGAAACAAGTTTTGGGGTTCCCTACTTGACTTTTACCCCATCGCCCACAAACTCTGATATTATACGCCTCTCTTACGCACTGTTACAACATTATAGGAGGCCCCATCATGTCGAGAAGACGACAGACGGAGAGCTGGCCTGCTGACTCACACTTTTCAGTCATACATATTGCATTCAGTTTGAAGCCTAGACACATAATGTCAGCAGTACGTATGACGCTGTCTTGGTACTAGCGATGCAACTACTTTGTCTCAATCGGAGGAGCCAACTAGCATCGTATTTTGACTAGTTTTGAACTTTCAATACTTTATCTATATGATTTGGACAGTTTGCCAGTAAATTATATGCTGATTTCCAACAGTGACACAGAGGTCCACTTGTGTATACTGACTCTAGCTTCTGGAACCAAGGAACTTGAATTTTAAAGAAACTTGTTACATTTTGTTGGAAATAATTTAATCATTAACATTTTTCAGATCTCAGATAATATTTCAGTTGTGTGCGAGTTGGAACGTGAATAGTAGTAAAATTGCACACTGTTAGCCAAGTATTCATTCATTTTATTTTCATTAATACTACTACGTCAAATATATTTATGTAAGGAGGATGGTATATTTGAAGATGTAGAAACTCAGCTCAAGTAAGCATGTTTTCTCTTATTTTATGCAGTTTTCATTCAGCAATAAACATCACTTAAATTTATTCTCATTGTTTTATGTACATTGTTAATAACCTGATTTCATCTAATTTGTGGCACATTGCATATTTGAAATGATTCCCTATTATTAACGCCTATCTCCTTTTGCTATATTGTGTTTGTCATGTTCTATATAACTGAACCTGATATTTAGCACACTCAAAAGCCCTACATATTTTATTGATTTAACAGGATGTCGACTGAAATTCCATGACTTTTCTGTTTTCCAGGCAGAATCCTACCATTTTCCCTGACCTATTTTCATGACCGAAACCTTTCAACATCATATTATTTCCACTGCTGACAGAACAAATTTGCTATCAGTGAAGAAGAGTTAAAATGACACTGCATCAGGCCAAGCAAGCAGGGCCAACATTTTATTCAGACCATCAATATTTCTCGCGATAAATGCTATTGACTTCACACAAGTGCCCACTACGTACACACAAATAATTTATTTTGTACATATAAGTCCTAGGCATGTGTCACTTGACAAAGAATTTTTAAAACACATATGATCACAATTACATTACCTACCCTGTATTTGCACAATAAAAAAATTTCGCAGAGTCGCAACTATTTACATTTTCCCTGATCCAAATAAAAATTCCCTTGTCACATGAAATCCCTGTTTTCGCAGTTTTCCCTATGGGTGGACACCTGTATAAGGTGCTCAACCAAATAGTGAATGAACATGTTCATCATCAATGACAATAAGTAACACATCCTTCAGGATGAATAAAAGAAAAAAAATATAACTTACAAAAAATAAGAATTTTCTAGTATATGATTAAGCTGTCCTTTTAATGTCCCTTATCATTTTTATTTTAAAAAATGGATTTAAAAGGCAAATTAGATCGAAATCTAAAAAAAAACCAAGCAGATATCTTTTAAAAAATTATATCAAAAAGACAAATCAAAAGTAAAAATAAAAAAAACAATTAGGCCTCTAATACAGCAAATTTTTTGACAGTTTTTCTATCAAAATATTTTTGCCAAATTTTAAATTCTTTAAAATTCATCCATTACATAAAAAATAACAAATAGGGGTTTCCTCTCAGTCTTTGTAAAATGTGTTTTATGAACTGAATTAAATTAAAATTGTTTTCGACCCACCATATCCACATCAGACAACAAAAGTTCTTACTATTTGTTTGCTTTTGTTGTCTGCCCTGTTTTGTAATAACAAGTATTTTGTCCGTCTTTTAGTCGTTTTAATAGCATTTATATTTTTTTTCTATTGACAAGAAAACAGATTTTCCTTACTATCAGTATGTGGTTTTGTAACTGGTTTTTTCTTTATTTGCCTTGCTAAGTAATAAGAGTTTTTTTTATTTCATATAGTCTCATGGTTGGACACAGTCCAATCATACCAACATAATAACTTACTTTTATGTTTTTATATGTTTTTAACCCCATCATTCTCTGATCTTCATTACCATCTTTGCAATGGTTTTTTTTTTCAGGTTGTAGATCTAACAAAAACTTCACCTATTCAAAATAAAGCTAAAAAAATAATTTTACGATTTTTTTCCTCCTGAAAATGAGCAAATTTACACATGTTATATATTCGAATAAATATGTATTGTTATTTGTTGTGCTTGATACAAACTAAAATTATCTATTCTGCAAAGCCCGAGCATCTCAGGGCGTTAAATGAATTTAAAAATAATATGTTAAGAAAATAAATAAGCACCTTATTATAAAAAAAACACAAATGTTTTCTTGCGAAAAGTATAACCTGGCTCGGTCAGAATTACTACGACCTAAGAGAATTCAAATTATACAATTAAAACCTGTCACATCTAACATTTAATGCAAATATCAACACAAAAGGCGACTTTCTGTGCTTTCTATACAGACAATTTTTGAATATGCATGCGCTCTTCGCAAATGTTAATTCAATTGTTATTAAAATATTTATCTTATTCAGGGTAATTATTAAGTTTAGGGGCTTTTCTGAAAAAAACAAAAAAATTTCTAAATTATGATATATTTCTACTCTACTAATCACGTAGAACACGAACATATTAGGGGCGTAGCTTTACAATAAGTACAACATATTAAAAAAAATTGATAAAAATTGCGAAATCAGCAGTATAGCCAGTTTGTTTACGTTTCTGAACGAAACGTCCTAGACCAACAAAAGGTGCATTAATGGGTTCTGCACAGCTTACCTAGTTAATATTCAAGAGGGCGTAATGTTAAAAAAAGTAGAACATATTTTAAAAACTTGCGAAATATGTTTGTTTACGTCTATTAACGTCCGAGGAATTATACCAGACCCCTACCTAGGTGAGTCAATTTACATTCTTTTGGTGTGTTTTACAGTTCCTTTAAATCCCTACTATTCTACATTCACAGTTTAGTGTAAAACCCAAATATCCTAGGTTAGTGTAAAACCCAAACAACCTAGGTTAGTGTAAAACCCTACTATCCTAGGTTAGTGTAAAACCATACAATCCTAGGTTAGTGTAAAATCCAACAATCATAGGTTAGTTTAAAACCCTACAATCCTAGGTTAGTTTAAAAATNTATCCTAGGTTAGTGTAAAACCCAAACAACCTAGGTTAGTGTAAAACCCTACTATCCTAGGTTAGTGTAAAACCCTACAATCCTAGGTTAGTGTAAAATCCAACAATCATAGGTTAGTTTAAAACCCTACAATCCTAGGTTAGTTTAAAAATGTAAAATAGTGATTCACCCATCGTGGGGTTAGGTTCTGTTAGGTTAGGTGGGCACATACTATGAAATTAGTTGGACGTTAATGCCCCTCATATATTCGTGTTCTGCATCATTAGTAGAGTAAAAATATATCATAATTTTGAAATTTTTTTTTTTTTTTTTTTCCAGAAAAGCCCCTAAACTTAATAATTACCTTATTCAGTTCAATATGTCTACTAATTAAATGTCTATAAGTCACAAATAACACAAAACTCACTCACACTACAAATTACAGTAATACACGCAAATAATTACGATTAAAGTAAACAAAAACAAACAACAGTACAAACAAAGTATACCATATCTAGTAAAAGGTATGTTAGATAGACGATGTTTATGAAAGAGATCCCAAAGAATAAGAGATACAAAGCAATATGGCTGACATTGTTTTATTTTTATAACTGCAACTTTTATGTTAAATAAACACGAAAGTTATTTACATTTAATCCGTGATTAATAGTTATAAGATAATTCTTAAAAAAAAAAATGATATCAACCTTTCCCTAAATGTATAAAATTTCAACCATTTAGGTAACGTGAATCACACCAACGTAGTTTTGACGGCCACTGTCGTCATGTCATAGGCCCACAGTCGCTGCACAAGTGCGGCACACGGAAAACGAATGTTGTGTGTACCGATGCGAGTCCTCGTCATTCGCATGGGAAAGGGTCATGACCGGATACCGAGTGATCNAAACGAATGTTGTGTGTACCGATGCGAGTCCTCGTCATTCGCATGGGAAAGGGTCATGACCGGATACCGAGTGATCCAGCCGAGTGCCTGTGGTGTCCCCTAGAAAGATCTGTGTAGTTAGGATAGGAATCAAGTGTTAGATTGTGTAGTAAATACCATTAGAATTTATCGCCCAAGGGCAAATGTTCCTGAAATTCGCCCTTAGGGGATTGCGAAGTAATCGCAGANAATACCATTAGAATTTATCGCCCAAGGGCAAATGTTCCTGAAATTCGCCCTTAGGGGATTGCGAAGTAATCGCAGAATAAATGCACGCCACCTGCATATTTAATGAGGTGTAGAGTAGCAATGCTAGGGTATTTGAAATGTTCTATTGAATTTTCCAAGTTCAATTGTATGTCTAATCAAGCCAATTAGTGACCTGGGAAAAAATTAGTCTTTCTTTCAACCTATCCGTTTCGGTCGTAGAGTGCCACAAAACTTAACAGACCTAAATTTCCCACATGCTCTGCAAGGCACCATATAATCATGTTTTGTATTTAAATTAGTGCTTAAGAAAGAACTCTGGTCCATCCCGAACATTGAATGGTCCTATTGTCTGTATGTTTTACGTGTTTATATAATGAGGTCAGTAATCTAAGATACCTCGCGGAATGGTGCGACCTCTCAGCGAATGTACTGTTCGCCTGCTCTACCCCCAGCAGTCAGATTACACGTGTCTTAGGTGCTGCACATGTGTCGTGTCGCTGGTTACTTTCATACTTTGTTCTGAACACTTAACTGCAATAATGTTAACGTAATTTACTGAGATTTTTATTTACTTAATCAACATGTTTCCCAGTGCTTGCAGCACCCCTCTGGCAGCTCAATTTACCGACCCCAGAGGTTTAATTACCATTGTAAGTTTTCGCGCTGTTCTTGACCTTTTTGTAAAGTAACAGCCGCTGGTAGGCCTTGTGTCAGCTCTGCTTTAATTTGCATTGCATACATGTAACTATGTTCACTATTCGGCAATACAATTTACTTGTGTCAACCGAAACTTGTGAGTTCTCATTTTTGTGTTGTATTTCGGGCCCTGGGCCTATCCAAGCGGCTACGACAATGGCGTCAATGCATGCGAACTTAATATTAAGGTGTACGTTATGCCGGAAGTGCTGCGAGTCTGCTCCGGAAGGGAGTCATTCTCGGATGTGCATGAAGAATTTAAATAAATAAAGATGTTCGGGTACAATTAAAATTGGTTANTAAATAAAGATGTTCGGGTACAATTAAAATTGGTTACAGTACAGAGGTGCTTCACCGCCGAGCCGTGTGTTGCGACCTGCAAAGATGCCCGTTACTGTCAGACTGAAGAGGAAGTAGCATGGCGAAGTTAACAGTAGTTGACAACTGCCCGCCAAAACAGATAATCTCTTCACATAAGATGAAAAGAATGAAATGACACGTACAGCCCTTGAAAATACATTGCAATTTGCATGACACAAATTGTGTTTTACGTTAAAATAAATAAGTGATAAATATTATGTGGCAATATTTTTTATAGCATTTTAAATATTTTCATAGTGAGTTTTGCCACTACCTGAAACAGAGAATACTCATGTAGAACACTTTTAAAAATGGAGATAATGATTATGAAAAAAATTAACAGCCTCTTAATTAATATTAAAATTATGTTGATTTGCAATGAGAAATTTGGTGTGGTTCACTTCGAGAGCAAATATTCCAGTGCCGGTATCAAAACGTGTCTCTCTAATGTATTATGAATTGCACTTGTTAAAGACAACACTACATATTGCTGTGTTATTTTAATAAGAGCTACACAATGCACTAATTAGATTCTTGTAAAGTTACTGGATTAAATCATGTAGTCGGCACTTAGCATCATCAGTATTCTGTTACTCGTGTAGGGATTTTATCACATCCATTTCTCGTATTACTAATAAACATGGTAGAAATTATGAAGGGGTGATCAGGATTTTTAATTGGTTGAAACATAGTTATGCTTTGTGGCAGTGAAAGTCACTACACTTAATATGGTACCATAACTTAGGTGTGTGGCCTCCTGAATTCAGCATGCAGCCTGTACCTTGTGTAGATCGTTTCTACCTGCTCCGCTAGGTGTGGTGCACTGGCTGACAAGGGCTCTGGAGGAAGCCGCGGTTGGCATCAAATGCCCCCACCCCCTTGTGGGATACTGTTCGATCCCACCCTCCGCAGGTGTCTACGGCTTCTGGCAGCAAGGCGGCCCAAGCTAGAGCATGATTAGAGCTGGTAATGGTGTCTGTTGGTGTCGCAGAGTATCGGCGAATTGATGTTGCTATGCATGGTGTCGTCACGCTGCTGTCACAGCAACGGTAGTGCTGCAGTAGACGCCAGTGGTGCTGTGGTTGGCGAAGCAGGAGGCCCGTGGCGTCTCTGTCGTAGCCATCGTAGTTCCACTGTGTTCCTTCGGCTGCTGGTGGACTGGGCCTAGCACTCTTCTCCTCGCCCACTNTTTCGACCCCACGCTCGGCAGTTGTCTACGGCATCTGGCAGCAAGGAGGCCCATGCCGGGGCGTGGCCGCAGCTGTTAATGGTGTCTCTCTAGGTTGGAACACCTGAGTCGCGGCATCTCGGCGGCTCGGTGATGCTGGTGTGGTGTGGCCGTGCTGCTCTCACAGCAACTGTAGTGCTGAGGTAGGCACCGGTGGCGCTGCGGTCGGTGGAGCACAATGCTCGAGGCGTCGCTGTCGTAGCCGTCGCTGTCCCACATTGTTCCTTTGACTGTAGGTGAAGTGGGCCAACCACTCTACTACCCGCCCACTGTCACCGGTCCCGTATCGGGTGTGTAGACGCTGGTGGTTGGTGTAGGTAGGGGGTGGCATGGCACGGCTGCTGTACTGGCAGCGAGGGTGTCGAGCTGATCGGTGCGTCCCCCCAGATCTCTTCAATGACCGACACCCCTTCACTATTTGGCATCGGGATGCCAGGCAAGAGTGCAGTCATGAGGGAGTTGGGTAACGTCTGCTGGAACATCGGCTGAAATGCCGCGCTGACTGGTGGCAGAGGTGCCGCAGGCAAACTCCCCCAGTTTGCTTCAATCGCGGGCACTGAACCCTTGTTGGGTGGCAGGGTGCTGGGCGTCGGGGTAGTTGAAGGCTACATCATGGGTGTTACTGTCGGTGCTCGTGGCATGCTAGTGCTGGCGAACTGTACTGCACTGGTATGCAGTTGTGAAGCCGTAGGCAGACAGCCCCATAATTCTTCTATCTTCTCCACTGCTATCTTATAGGGGGTAAGGACGGCAGACGTCGGCGATAAAAAAAGGCAAAGGTGAGGCTAGTGCTGCTGTAGGAGAATTTTTTCCAGTATAATTAGGGTGCCGTCTTACCCTCGTCGACCCCTTTTGGGCATCTAGAAACCAGGTATCGGGTGTGTGGCTGAGATGTCCTGAATTAACACTGGTGGCTGGTTCTGCCTGTTAAGGCTCGTGTTTAACACATCCCCTTCTTCTGCTGAGCCTGCTCGATACCCTGTCAGGTGCGCCGGGTGCCGAGGCGGTACCATCCACTGTCGGGGCACAAGATCAGGTTGAGGAACATGGGAGTGGGGGGGGGGTGGATCGACGTCCACTTCGTTGCCCATCGTCCTGATGTTGTCACAATTGAGTTTTATGGTGCACTTATGGGGTTGGCCCTTGGATGATAATGGGCTGTAGGTTGGTGTTATATTTTCCACCATTCACAGAAATCTCGCCACCAGTGTCCGTCCCATAAGTGGGCATTTGTCGGCCAGGAGAACCTGGGGAAAACACCACCGAGGGATAAACTCTGCTTCCAGGACTTTTGATATGTTGTTTGCGAGTGCACTGCTTACGTTGTAAACTTCTGACCAGTGAGAAAATATGTCCGTCCCCACTACAATGAAGTGCTTTCCCTGTGTGCTGCATGGGTATAGTACCATGAGATCCGATGCTACGGTATCAAATGGTTCGGTTGGTAATTGTGGTTGTTGTGTGCTGTCTGAGCAGCAGGCATTGAATGTGTTGCAAATACTGCATTGCTTTACAAAACTGTGTTTCTCTGGTGATACCAAGCCAGTGGTGTTTGCTGGAGATCTTGCACTGTGTCTGATCTGTGCCCGGGTGACCAGAAAGGTGGTCGTCGTATGCATACGTGAGTACTGCGTGGCGGGCCTCGACTAGTATATACTAATGTATTCCCCCCATTCCTGTCACCTGGCGGGAGTACTTCAAGACAATCATTTACAATGCTCAGTTTCCTGGACACACTGGGCACATTCATGGTGCCATCGTACCATATCTAGATGAACCTGGAGGAATGTGTAAATATATATCGCTGCTGTGCTGTTAATTTTTCGTCTGCATTCGGGTTGAGACTGATTTAATTTAGGCCCAGTGGTAAGCTTTCGGCACTGAACAGAGGTTGCTTGACAGGTGGCAGGCAGCATTGCTTCCTACTTCCTACTCGTCGGGGTCATTTTCACACACATTTGGCCCCGGAGAGTGTGTCTGGTAGTTCATTTTCTACTCCTGGTACATGTTCTACCACAAAGTCGTACACCTGCAGGAGCATAGACCAGTGTGTCAGTTAATTCCTGGATTCGCTCATCTTATGTAGCCACACTAAGCTGCAGTTGTCGATTCGGAGGGTGAACCGTTGGTATTCCAAAAACTGCCAATATCGTTTCAGGGAACAAATTATAGCCAAACATTCACGCTCATTCATATCATTTCGGTGCTCCATGGGGCCAAATTTAGCGCACCCATAATCAATAATGAACTGCTCGCAGTCATCGCCTAACTTGAATAGGATCGCTCCTAGCACTTTCTGACTCGCATCAGTTTACAAATACAGGTACCTCGCGGGGTCCACCGGATAGTTTGACTTGTGTTGACAAGAGTGACATGAGGGGCGCAATAATGATAGCAAACCCTTGAATGTATTGGCAGAGCCAATTTAAATGTCCGAAACACTTGCACAGTTGCTTGCACGTTTCTGGCGGGTCCCACTCATAAATTAGCCGCAGGTGTTCTGCACTAGTGTGATTTCTGGTCTCGTTTACAATGTGTTCCAAGAAGTTTAGCTCTATCATGCCAATGTGGCAGTTGTGATTTTCGTAGGTGAGGCCTGCGGTCGTTCCAGAATTAACACTAAGTGTTCAAGATGTTCCTCCCAGATGTCTGACCAAACTATTACATCATCTAGATAGGCGGTGACGAACTTGCCAATATAGGTGTCTAGTTTGTGTACCATTATGGCTTGAAAAGTAGCAGGTGTGCACTTTAGACCAAAAGACATAGCACAAAATTGGTACCTCCAGCTNGTACCATTATGGCTTGAAAAGTAGCAGGTGTGCACTTTAGACCAAAAGACATAGCACAAAATTGGTACCTCCAGCCATCTGGCATGGTGAAGGCAGTTTTGTAGCATTCGCCAGGAGTGACCGGGTTCTTGCTATTAGCCAGAATGGAGTTCAAAGGAAGATGTAACTTTGGCAGAACCGAGCAAACTGAGAGAACTCTTTATGTTAATTACTGGAGGGGCTTAACTCTTTGTAATACAGTTTATTGGGTGAAAATCCACACCATGTTTGCAGATACAGCAGTGGACACACTCGTCGGANTTTGTAATACAGTTTATTGGGTGAAAATCCACACCATGTTTGCAGATACAGCAGTGGACACACTCGTCGGACCCTCGTTCTTATTCATGTTAGATGGTTGGAAAGTGTTACTACCATATCTGTTCCCCACAGTAGTGGTTCCGCTTGCGCATGACTAATCAGTGGATGGGGTGTTGACTTTTACACTGGCGGTTTCGGTCTGCTTCACACGCTTCTTGTCCGAAACATGTGTGTCAGCTGGTTTAATCTGCATGTCAGTTCTCCCATATACACTTCACACTGTGAGGTTGGCCACTCGGCGTGTATTAGCTTAGCACACTAGACTAAATGCCGCCCTCAAGAATTTATGGGGGCTGTTAAATACTATCGGGCGNCAAGAATTTATGGGGGCTGTTAAATACTATCGGGCGAAAGGCCGGTCGGTACTTGGGTTGAACAGTTTCTACTATTGCTTCGTGTACACCTTCGTCAGGGAAATGTTGATATTTCCGGCCAGCTATTCTATCTCATCATCAGTTTATGAGCCCTAACAAGCAAAGATGGATAGAAAATACATGCATTCCTTTTGACAACATGTCTGGGCCTAACTTTGCTTCACCACACATAGCAGACGCCATTATTACTGCTGAAAACTCTGCTGGCGAGTGTCCCATCAGGTACCACTACTGAGTGCGGAATTTTACTGCTGATGTTCTTTTTGGTATGCTACTGGTTACTGCTGTTAGTAGCAAGTTGAATGCGGCCATACTCTGTAAGACTAGAAATGCAGTTCTCATATATTTTTGCAATTTTCCCAATTAGTTATCGAGATGTATATGTATCTGCCTATGAAACATGCTCTGATGAATACTGGCAATAAGTTTCTCAGTGCAGAGCCTTATTATTTTCCTTTTCACGTTGTTAAACAGCGTCACTCTCCATCAAAAGTGATCTTGGTTACCAAACATAAAAAAAATTAGCATATAAAATTCCCGACATGAACAAAAAATAGTTCCTGGAATCCAATTACTACCTCAAATATTCCTGATACTTGGACTAATATTTATGCGAACAAAAGTAAAATTCACATTTTACTGGAACATTCAACGTAATTGCCATCTAGTTAATTACTCTTTAACGTCCATCTTCGTGGTTAAGGCGTTGTACTCTGGTGGTGTCAAAAATGCAAATAGACAAACGTGATTCTCTGTCAGTGCTAATTTATCAAGATCTTGCTTACTGAGTGCAATTTAGTGTACCAATTGAATGTTTTGTTTGTTGAGGTGTTTTTTTCCAAAGTTGTTGTTAATTTCGGTGTATGGCTTGTGTATTGTGGGANATTCCTGATACTTGGACTAATATTTATGCGAACAAAAGTAAAATTCACATTTTACTGGAACATTCAACGTAATTGTCATCTAGTTAATTACTCTTTAACGTCCATCTTCGTGGTTAAGGCGTTGTACTCTGGTGGTGTCAAAAATGCAAATAGACAAACGTGATTCTCTGTCAGTGCTAATTTATCAAGATCTTGCTTACTGAGTGCAATTTAGTGTACCATTTGAATGTTTTGTTTGTTGAGGTGTTTTTTTCCAAAGTTGTTGTTAATTTCGGTGTATGGCTTGTGTATTGTGGGANTTGAATGTTTTGTTTGTTGAGGTGTTTTTTTCCAAAGTTGTTGTTAATTTCGGTGTATGGCTTGTGTATTGTGGGATTGAAATATTTTGAAATGCGCTGAGCTCCGGTTCTTACGATGAGTGTATTTAATTATATTGCTAGATTTTAGGTTAATATAGTTTTTTGTGTATGTCAGTGAGATGAATTCGGTGACTCTTCAAAAGCAGGTCCGAGACAATGCTGAAGAACTCCAGAATTATTTGAAAGACCTAACTCTGTGGAACAAGGAAATGAAGAGAAAAGAGGTCGAATTCGAAAACACCGCATCTTATTCAAAGGTACGTTTGGACGTTCGTATCGTAACGAGGTGCACATCGGCTTCGGGTTTAAGAAATATTAATTTTCGGAAAACAAAAGAAAAATTTGCTGAAAGTTGTATAATTAAACTCTGCTAATAACCTGACAAGAATTTAGTAGGGGCATCAACATATTATCATTACTAACCATAAATACTATCGTGGGAGGGCTATGAAGATCAGGGAAATTTTGGGGTAAAACATGTAGAATATATTTGAATTACATCTCAAATTTCCGCATAATTGTTATGTTTTAAACCTTTGCAGGGACACAATGGCACAGACACACTCCTAAAATCATAGTAATAATAACCCGCAATTCGGCCACCTCCCGGTGGCGAGCTCTCTCACCTCTCCCCCACCAGACCAAACTCTNATAGTAATAATAACCCGCAATTCGGCCACCTCCCGGTGGCGAGCTCTCTCACCTCTCCCCCACCAGACCAAACTCTGCTTCCATTCCCTACCTGAACTTTGCAACCCCCCTCATAGATACCAATTCCTCCCTCAACACAATCCACTCCGTCAGAGACCTCGCAAGCATATAGACTGCCTACCCCGCCCCGTTCTCCTCCACACCCTCTGAAGCTTCTCACTGTTGTTTCCTCTCCCTCTAAACACCTCCTTACTTAGCTGGCAGCGTAGACTTCCCCACCNATAGTAATAATAACCCGCAATTCGGCCACCTCCCGGTGGCGAGCTCTCTCACCTCTCCCCCACCAGACCAAACTCCGCTTCCATTCCCTACCTGAACTTTGCAACCCCCCTCATAGATACCAATTCCTCCCTCAACACAATCCACTCCGTCAGAGACCTCGCAAGCATATAGACTGCCTACCCCGCCCCGTTCTCCTCCACACTCTCTGAAGCTTCTCACTGTTGTTTCCTCTCCCTCTAAACACCTCCTTACTTAGCTGGCAGCGTAGACTTCCCCACCCTCTCTCTCCATTCACCATCCTGTACATCTTGACTAGCCTTTCAACTTTCCTGCACATTATGAAACAATTGGATAATAGAAATTATGTAACTGGAATATTCTGTGATTTGTAAAAAGTTTTTGACTCTGTTAACCATGACTTACTTCTGGACAAATTGAAATATTATGGTATCACTGACAATATTTACAATTGGATTTCCTCGTATTTATCAAACAGATACCAAAAAGTGAGCGTTATTGACAGCAAGGGGACTTCCTTATTCTCAGATATGGGGCATGTTGAAAGTGNGACAGCAAGGGGACTTCCTTATTCTCAGATATGGGGCATGTTGAAAGTGGAGTTCCTCAGGGCCCTGTCCTGGGCCCCCTTATTTTTCTTATCTTTATTAATGACTTACCTCCAAACAGGAAGAATTCAGGGAATTCCAAAATGGAATTTCAGTGTACACTCTGGTCTTAACACATGCATCAGCACAACCTCCCTCCCTCACTATCTCCCTTCCTTATTTCCTTCCTTCCTTCCTTTNCTGGTCTTAACACATGCATCAGCACAACCTCCCTCCCTCACTATCTCCCTTCCTTATTTCCTTCCTTCCTTCCTTCCTTCCTTTCCCTCGCTTGGGAAATTTCTGGCTCTGCCACTGAATGAACACTCAAAACAGCCTTCANTTCCTTCCTTCCTTCCTTTCCCTCGCTTGGGAAATTTCTGGCTCTGCCACTGAATGAACACTCAAAACAGCCTTCACACAAAATGAATTACAAAATGTATTTTAAGAATATTATAAATCAAGTACAGATTAGTGTTTTCAAGACTGCTTTAAAACTTGAAATAATATCAAAATTGATTTTAAATCATGAATGTGAGTCTTGATCGGAACCTGTAAGTCTAAATTCACGCCACATTGTTAATACTCAGATTTACACATAAATCTTTAGACTGATATATTCTTTATGCAATGTGTTGAAATAANACGCCACATTGTTAATACTCAGATTTACACATAAATCTTTAGACTGATATATTCTTTATGCAATGTGTTGAAATAATATAAATTAAATATTTGCAGACACCCAACTGTAACAAAGCGTGACAGGAAAACTAACATCACATATTTCATTGTATGTATGTACAGTAATATTGCTTCAAAAATGTTTAACCGGCCCAATGGCTGTATTCACTAATTAGTGGAGAAGTCAACTTTTCGCAAAAAATATCGNGTAATATTGCTTCAAAAATGTTTAACCGGCCCAATGGCTGTATTCACTAATTAGTGGAGAAGTCAACTTTTCGCAAAAAATATCGTGATTTGCTGTATTTCCAAAACACTTAACCTTAGATTCTCTCTCGTAACTGGATGATTCTAACTGGTGCTGGTTTTTAGCATCTACCAGCAAATTATAGATGTTTACTCCTAGAGTAACATGAATGTGATTGGTTTGGTCTAGTAAGAAATGTTTTCTTATCAAGACAAATGTTTAATAAAGAAAGGAACACTGAAGTGATATTGAATTGTGGGTCGCGCGGAATACTTTTCTCAACAATCGGAGGACCCTACTCATTAGGCATTGAAAGCATGAGTAAGACGTCCTAAAATAGGTTCGCGTTTTCAGAACATGACACACTGCACATTTGTAGGCCAGATATTTTGAAAAACTCATCACATAATCAAGTAATAATTAGGCATATTAATGTAAATACTATATCTATTAAAGTAAATATAGATTCCGTATACGAACTAGTCATCTCAAGTTGCGATATCACTTTGCGAAAATCATTATATTAGTTTGTTGTAGTTTAAAAAGTGGAAGTAAATTATCGCTATATTCATAGTCAACACAAATAAGAAGTTACTGGTATAACTAATGAGCCTACTTTCCTCAACATGGGTGGAATAAATTTTTAAATAATTTAATAAAAGCTGAGTTGGTAGGTAGGACTTGCCGTCACATTGAAAGCAATATCATTAGAGATGAAATCCGAAACATGTGCAACAGTAGTGAGACAATTAAAAATACAAACGTGCCTTACCCAGGACTTGAACCCAGAAAACCTCGTACCATAAGTTAGTGTGCAGTCAACTGCATTACGAAGGTCGGATTCGAGCATCAACTGCGAATTTAATCAGTCTGTTCTTTCGAATGACAGGGTTGAGTAACCTTACATATTTACAGGGCCGTCATTTTGAAAATAATTGTCTGGGGCACTTAATACACTTAAGTTTAAATGGCCTACCATAGCGCTACTTGTGTGAAGAATTAGGTAAATATTGGTTGATTAGTCCCTGAGATATGGCATAAAACCACCATATTTTTCATGTGACGATCTTCACAAATGGAGGACAAAAATGTTATGTATTAGCACATTCAATGTTTGTATACTGCCAGTATACAAAGTAATGGAAAAATTGATTGGGTAATTGTAAAGAAAAGCAGCTTTTCCGTAGGAAAAAAAATCCCGAAAAGTGGCAAAAGGGGTATTAACATATTATGATTACAAACCACAAAAAACGATAGTGGGGAGGGCTATGAAGATCAAAGAAATTGTGGGGTAAAATCATTTAAAATACACCCACAAAAAATATAAAAACACCTCAATTTAACATTTGTCCACCCACTTTCTTAATTTGTGCCCACCTAACCTAACTTAACCTAACCCCACGATGAGTGAATCATATTTTACATTTTTAATCTAACCTAGAATTTTAGTGTTATAATCTAACCTGGGATTGTAGGGTTTTAATTTAACCTAGGATTGTACGGTTTTAAACTAACCTAGGATTTTATTCCAGTCTAGGATTTTAGGGTTTTAAAGTAACAGTAAAACATACCGGATCTTTATGACTTAACTTTAACTCATGTAGGTAGGCGGCGGGTACAATTTTCCGGCGATGAATGATTTTTTGAAATTGCAAAGTACCTTTTTAAATTTTTTACAGATGTGTGTCCTATCTGATTGTTGACAGCGAAAAAATTCACTTTTCTCTGCTAATTCAACTACCATCGTGCATGACTTGCACCTTACCTCACTCGACAAAGCACCATGATCTACTAAAAAATCAAACAGTAGTGGCCAAACAATGTTAATTCAACAAACCGACAAATGTCCAGGTAACATCCACCACATAGACGACTGTCATGCACAGAAGCACTCGTAATTGCACTCACCATTATTAAATCACAAGTCTTCGCACTGTCGGATTCGGACATCACAACTCACGTGCGCAGCAACACACCACGAACCGCACTTTATTGCATCTAAACTGCAACTAACCTACGGTAATGTCTACATATCCACAACCAATAAGGTGACGGCCGATTCACATTTGTTTACGTTAATACAGCATTACAGGACTAAACATCATGGCGTCCGACATAAACAAAGCCACCGAACTCCTTGTGTATTATCTATTTTATTTTTGATGTTCTGCTTGTTTTATCATTACGCCGTCCTAAATATGAAACAGGTATGGTGTGCAGAAGCCATGTATATAACATTTGTGGGTCTACTATGTCTCCTTCTAAAAAGCTGCTATTCTTTACAATTACCAATCAATTGTATAAATTTGTATAGCACAGTAATCTAAAATTAATTTATAACCACCATTATGAACATGTCGTTCACGCAGAAATATACTCAGTTACGTGTCCTACAACAATATAAATTCTTTGCCACATTTTGATACAAATAGGTTGACTGTTTCCCGAGATATGACAAAACCTTAATTTGTATTGTGGGGCTAACTTACAAAATGGCAGAGAAATGAAGCTCTGTGTAGACAAATTTGATGGTTGTAATTGATACTGCCAGCATACAAAATTAAGTTGGAAATTGGTTTGTTAATAAAAGATACCAAACTAAAGTATTTATGTAGCCACCATTTTGAAAATAAGTGCGTGATCTACTTAGAACATAGCAGTTTACACCACCTGCTGCAGTGCAAACTGTTTGCCCAATTTGGTTGGAATAGGTCAATTGTTTCTTGAGTTATTACATAAAAATTTATTTATTCATGTTGCACTATCTAACAAAATTACAGACAAAAGATGCTCTGTGTAGACACAATTGATATTTGTAATATCTACTGCCACCATACCAATAAGTTGGAATTGATTACATGGTTTCAACTATATAACATTCTAAACTAAGATAGCTAAATGGCCGTCATATTGAAAATAAGCACCTGAGATACCTGAAACATTTAATTAAACATCATCTGCTGCAGTACTACTTGTTTGCCAAATTTGGTATGAATTGGCGTATTGTTTACCAAGATATGACACAATAACTTTATTTATTTATGTGGCACTATCTTACAAACTGGCTTACACAAGTGGCATATGTTGGCATATTGGTGCTTGTGGTAGACACTTTCAGCATACAGAATTTGGTTGAAATTGGTTCAATGGTATAGTTGATATACCAAGTAAACCTAATATATTTGTAAGGCAGCTATTTTGAAAATAGGTATCGAAGCAAGTTCAATTACATACGTTTACCTGACCTGTTATAGTATGACTCACAAGCCAAATTGGGTGAGAATTGCTTTGTTAGTTTTCGAGGTATAATGTAAAAATCTTTAAATTTTCATTGTATGCTCTCTTCCAAAATTGTGGTCTAACAACAATGTCTACTTCAAAATTTAATGCATAAATGATGCTCTGCCAGCATACAAAATTTGGTTTAAAGTGATTGAATGGTTCCAGAGATATGACGTATCACCTTCAATAATAAAATTGGCGCCATTTTGAAAGTAAGTACTTGGCATTGTCAAAAATTATAAAAGTCAGGTGCCCTTACTAAGCATGCGATATATATAAACCAAGTTTGGTTAAATTTGGTTGACACGTTCAAAAATTGAAAAAAGGGGGCCACACGTAGACACACACCGCCATTCACACACACACACACACACACACACACACACACACACACACAACAGGAAAGTGGTCTCATAAACCTTTCTTTCCTTCGGAAAGTAGGCTAAAGATAGTTACACTTGCAGGTTCAATATCATAAGTTTTCCATTGTGTAATGAAGGATCGCAGACATGTGGGATGAGGGGTATAATACATCATCCTTGCTTGTATCATGTGAAAACAGTAGTCTGTGTATACTTGTATACACTATATTCAATTGCTAAACATCACACGATTTTTAGTGGAAGACTAGGCTAAACCCATACATATATACATTTACACATACACACATACATATGCGTAAATTCACACACATACNTGGAAGACTAGGCTAAACCCATACATATATACATTTACACATACACACATACATATGCGTAAATTCACACACATACATACAGGCCCGTGCACAAGATATGAAAATGAGAGGTAGTGGTGTGGTAGGGACAATACTATGTTAACTTCGTTATCTGTATCAGTTACACAGTGAACATAATTTTCTGGTAGAGCACTTTTAAAAACCTCAAACCCCTAATTTTTTCAAAAATTTCTCATTGCATAAAGTTGTTTGTTTCGTTGGGTTTCATCTCCCGCTTTATTCATTATCCCTACCCCCTAAAATAAATTAAACTTTCCAATATTTTTCCAGAAATTTGAATGGTGGTTGAAATTTCCTATTGTCAAATCTATTAACAAGTAAGCAAATATAATCCGTTAACTGAATCCCAGTTAGGATTTAGGAAACATCATCATACAAGTACCGCACTTCTGTTAGCTGTAGATGGACATGAGAGACCAGCTGCTTAGTAAATTTGTGTTTGAGTTGGAGCAAATCTCTTCAAATTACCAACTTTATGGATAATACTGTATGAAAACTTGACAAGTGAATAAATGTTTTGCACACGATAGTATTTTAATTTAGCGGTCACTTCGAGTTGACTACATACAGTTATGCATGTGCCCCAAGTCACACTCCTCGAACTTTCAAATTTATTCAAGCTTTGATGATAATTAGTAAGGCACGTTAATCCGATGTTTTGTTTTGAGACATTGAAAACCTTTGTGATGACGTAGAAGAAACGCTTAATTGTAGCTAGTTTGCGGTTAACTGAGCATTGCTNGAGACATTGAAAACCTTTGTGATGACGTAGAAGAAACGCTTAATTGTAGCTAGTTTGCGGTTAACTGAGCATTGCTAAAAATGAATGTTTAAAAATAAATCACTGCCCTGAAATGCATATAAGCTCATATAAACACCCCTTGGCGTGCATACAGAAATATTGACTGTAAGACAGTAAATTATATGAGATGTTAACGCCCAAATAAAATGCACTGTTCAAACTGGCTGCAACTCAGACTGGTTTCNAGACAGTAAATTATATGAGATGTTAACGCCCAAATAAAATGCACTGTTCAAACTGGCTGCAACTCAGACTGGTTTCGTTTTGTTTTATACACATAAAAACTGACATAAATGTATCACAGTTTAGTGTCTCTGTGGCACACAGGCTACGTCATACAAGAGTACTGTAAGGTGGTATGTTCAAGTCAGTGTTGATTTTTACATGTGATTGAAGGGCACGCAGTGGTCCAAAAGAAGAAAAGATGGTTTCTAAAGGTTACCGACAAACCAACCAAGTTAGTTTATATAAATCGTCAAAGGAAATCGAATTATTTCTTGTCTATTTACTGGTGTAATGATGGGCGAGCAAACAACGTAACACCCAAGAACCAGCTAAATCTTACCACAGATTTGTATGTCAGGAACACTTGTAGCAGCCAGTCTCCGTAGACTACAAACAACATACAGGAGACGCTACGAAGAAACACAATTCAAATCTACCGCTAGCTACGGACCAATAAATACTCGCAGATACTTCAGTGCAAGTAGATTAAATTTAATTAAAAAAAAATATTTAGGTCTGAACATTATGAAATAAATTAATATCTGTGCAAATATTAAGTAGCAGCTCGTTCTTAGTTTCTAAATTTACTTTGCTTTGTGTGGCCATAACTATGAGTGTAGCCTTCTCGTACGTATCTCTTATTTGAAATTCAAAATAAAATAAAATTAATAAATAGTTTTCTCACACGAACTCAGTTGGGAGAACATAGAACATCAGCTCAGGGCTTTGTGGCAAATAGGTATAGCAACTTTAACAAACTGAAAATTCAAGATGGCATAAATGTAAGCCAAATTAATTTCTCAAAAATTATTAATAATTTTATGGATGTAGTGTCTGCATCAAAATTCAGAATACTAAGCTTAAAAATCTTGATTGCTTCAACACCTTGAGGTATCTTCTGAGGCTGGTTCTGCTTGTCATTGGCCTTAATCTTCCTTCGTAAGGCTCTCGAGCCTGAGGTACGTTACTGCAGTCTGTACCGTACCACACGCATATCGCAGGAACTCTAACTTGACTTGAATTCTAGCCCACGTACGTAGCGCATGCAAACTAATTTATTCCTCTTCATTGCTGCGTGACTTTGCCCTGTCGGCAGTCTGCATTACGGTATGTGACTCGGCCAATCTAACCAGAAAAATAAAAATTACTTATCAGGTCTATGACCCACAAGGTCATCGCCTGACGGAAAAACCAANGCCAATCTAACCAGAAAAATAAAAATTACTTATCAGGTCTATGACCCACAAGGTCATCGCCTGACGGAAAAACCAAGATGACTAGAAGCGTCTACAACTGCATACTTAAACAACGCCTTTAAACATTGCGCCAATCACAAGACGGCTACATCATATCTTACACATATGTCTTGCATTACTATAGCAACCAAACAACAAATACCTCCATGCAAAACAGCCCACATAAAAATACCTTTGTGAATGAAAATAGAAATACTTACAAACATAATTACACTGAAATAGTTTTCTGAGGTTAAAACAACTTGCAATTAATAATGTGAATTAGTGCTTGAGTAGGTAAAATATATCTGCCAACATTAAAAAATTAATTAAACAAATAAATATTACGTTAACATACACATTGCAAAAGTAAACTGAGATAGCTGAGACAGGAATAATTAATGGTTATTTAAGGCATTACACTGTAAAATAAAACAATTTTTTTCAGAAATGTAAAAAATGTAAAGCTTATTTGTACACAAGTTGTATCCAACTATGTATATCCAACATTACTACATTGTAAAAAACTGTATAACTACGTACGTTAATGTAAAGATTGAAGCCAGCCATCTGAAGTTGTGATATCACTTTGTGAAAATCATTACATTACTTTGTTGTAGTTTAAGAATTGCAAGTATGTATAGACACAATTATGTATAGAACAGGTATGCTAAAAATGCTATTTATTTAGATTTTGGATTTGTTATTAACTAACTCCATATATGTTATTTCGTATGAAGGTACAACAGGTGTATAGAATTATATATGTAACCTTTAAAAAAATGTTATTTAATTAGAGTGAAACATATTTGTAACTGTGGGTAGGGTAATGTCTGTATTTTGTACTGGTTTACACGGGGTTTGAAAGTTTTGAGACAGAAATGGCCAGCGCAATAAATTAATTTCATTAAGTATGGCGCGAGCCGAGGAACCACTGCCGGCCGCTCGGAAGTTTGTTTGTAAGAGAACTGGCAACAGCGTGTAGCTGCATGGTACACCTCCTTTTTTTGTTACGTTTTGCAGCTTCTGTCCTATTTAAGCGATGATAGTGTTACCTAGCGGGAAACTCGTGAACTGCTTGCGTGCAGTTTTGCTTGTATCTGCCCTCACTTCAGACAGATAGCTCTGCGTGCAAATTAGGAGCAAACATGGCGCCTGATATTCC
Organism: Clitarchus hookeri; assembly: GCA_002778355.1. Classification (NCBI taxonomy): domain Eukaryota; kingdom Metazoa; phylum Arthropoda; class Insecta; order Phasmatodea; family Phasmatidae; genus Clitarchus; species Clitarchus hookeri. The sequence goes on from NQII01000706.1 coordinate 273,814, forward strand.
ACCTTAATATCATAGTCTTTTGGTTGCTCAGCAACTACACAGAGGAGTTTTGTATGTACCATGCTCCACATCCACTCTTACTCCATTCAATCATACTAGTTGATGTCATTTACCATCTAAACACCCATAAAAACTTTTTACTATAAATAACACCAATATTATTTGCTATTATTCAACCTCTCTGTTTTTTTGTGTCTCTTCTTCAAATCCTAAATTGAAACATTTTGAGACCGCCATTCATGTTCTTTATAATTATATTATTGTGTACATTCAGCCTATTTGGGCATCTGTCAGATGCTAATTTTGAGTCTAGTTCACATTTTTTGTGGTTACTGCTTGAATTCTAAGGCATTTGGCATTTTATGTCTACGGTATTTTCTTTTTAATTTATCTGTTCTGTTGCATACAGTCATACTAATGCTATTGATTTTCTTCAAGAAACAAGTATTTAATCATACGAGTGCTTAAAATTTGTTTGGTTACTTAACACTATACATTCTGTCATTTTTTAATTTTGCTATAGTAGGTCAATATTAAAATTGTATTTTATTTTGCATTATTTGTGCCAATTCAACTGTATTTAAAATTACAGGAGATTCCGCCTGTTCGCAGTAAGACGAAGAAAGTGAAAAATAGCCAAGACAACAGCAGCAAAGAGAAAAATCAAAGGATCTGTGCATTTGATTATTCTTCATGGGAAAAATTTGATGCCGTAAGTAACATGTTCACGTCAAGGATATTGCATCAGTTGCAGTGTATTTCAAAGCCATTTTGAACAAGGAATATTGAGAGAGGAGAGATTTGGGCAACTCCTAACCATTTAAAGACGGGATCTGTGAGTGTAGCAGGTGACCTTGAGGCGGGGAACCGTGGCCGGCCGGCCAAGCCCCCTGGACCTCTCACGATCACAAACAACCAGATTTGCAATTGCCAGTTATAGCCGGGGTACTTGCAGAAATAAACACAGTTTTTGCTTATAATTTTTGGTTTTCTATTGAAAACATACCNCAGTTATAGCCGGGGTACTTGCAGAAATAAACACAGTTTTTGCTTATAATTTTTGGTTTTCTATTGAAAACATACCACTTTTCTATACACACATTATTTACACTATTTTGTATGAATCGGCACCACAAAAATTAATGCATTTTTTAAAATTATTTTTTAATTTTTTTTTTGTTTTTATTGCAATCATACATTACACACAATGTTTACATTATTATTTATGANCAGTTATAGCCGGGGTACTTGCAGAAATAAACACAGTTTTTGCTTATAATTTTTGGTTTTCTATTGAAAACATACAACTTTTCTATACACACATTATTTACACTATTTTGTATGAATCGGCACCACAAAAATTAATGCATTTTTAANTTGTATGAATCGGCACCACAAAAATTAATGCATTTTTAAAAATTATTTTTTAATTTTTTTTTTGTTTTTATTGCAATCATACATTACACACAATGTTTACATTATTATTTATGAATCTGCATCAGGGAATATGTTTTCCACCTCGTGGTACATAGAAACACATGGGAATTCACATAGTGTTAGTTTGCAGACTTTACAGAAAATTCTTGTCTGCTTTCATTTGCCATATTTTTTCTTGCAAACAATGCACGTTGCGTACAATGGTAGTTGTCCAGGATGGCGAAGTCCAGCAGTCGGCCTTTGTGGAACATCACTTCGTCTGCCACCCCCACTTACTCTTCTTTTGTCGACTTTGTATTTTTCTAAAATTTCCCGAATCAAGCCCAAGTAGAAATTTGCATACGGCACTTTTTCTAAGACATTTTGTACAGACAAAATGCATTGAACAAAGACATGTCTATTATGTGGAAGAAAAGTTTCCGTTACCATTTGGTGCATTTCCTGATACTTTCCACAGTTTTCATGATCATAGCACTTCGGTCAACGCTTCCCATTGCTTTGTTGTAATCTATAACAACTGTTATATAAAATGAACAAACGCTTTAAAACAACGGAAGAAGCCTAGCAGCTGCTGACAGACAATAACTTTGAGGTTAGTAGGGATGAATCTGACAATGTATTTACATTACCTGAGCAATCTGGGATAGTAATGCTGATATACTGTGACTATGTTAAGAAAAGTCAGAATATTACACAATATTCTTATTTCAAATAGGATGGGTGCCAGCTCACTGGGTGAGCACGAAAAATGAGAATTCAAAAGTTTTGGTTAACTTAAATAAATTGTATTCCCGAATAGTGTACACAGTTACATGTATGCAATGCAAATTAAAGCGGACCTGTCTTACAAGATCTGCCAGCGACCGTTACTGTACAAAAAGGCCAAGTATGGCGCGAAAACTTACAATAGTAATTAAATTAAGCCTCCGGGGTCGGTAAATTCAGCTGATGGAGGGGTGTTGCGAACACTGGGAAGATTTTGGTAATTAAATAAAAGTTCCAGTAAATTACGTTAACCTATTGCAGTTAAGTGTTCAGAACATAGTATGTAAGTCCCCCGCAACACGACGCACGTGCAGCACCTAAGACTTGCGGAATCAGACTGCTAGAGATGGCGCGAGCGATTCCACTCCGCGAGTTAATTTAATTAACTGACCTCATTAACATAGAACTTGAAACATATATACATAAAACACTGAAACATTCTGAGTGAGTTTTCTTAATCCTGTAGAGAGTTAAGAGTTCTTAATTAACCACTAATTTAAATACAAAACATGATTATGTGGTGCCTTGCAGAGCACGTGGGAAATTTAGGTATGGTCAGGTTGAAAAAAAGACTAATTATTTCCCAGAACACTTCAAATACCCTAGCCTTGCTACTCTATGCCTCATTACATATGCAGGTGGCGTGCAGTTATTCTGTGATTACTTCACAATCCCCTAAGGGCGAATTTCACAAACATTTGCCCGTGGGCGATAAATTCTAATGGTATTTACTACACAATCTAACACTTGATTCCTATCCTAATTACACAGATCTTTCTAGGGGACACCACAGGCACTTGGTATTGGGTCATGACGTTCGTGTTTTGCATGCCGCACTGGTGCAGCGACTGTGGGCCGATGACGTGATGACATTGGCCGTGCCTGACCACGCAGGAATGGTCCAAGTCAGTTTCATTACCACGACCATCTGCTTCTGCACAACAATTGTCTGCAGGTCCATCAACAGCACCAGACCCAGGATCGTCCGACAATTCTTCAGAGGACGAGGAAGACAATGAAGAAGGCATTATGCCTCCGCAAGCAAAACGGAAACTGGTGTGGTCAAGTAGAAATCTAACACCACAAAACCATCAGTTTTCTTTCACACACTCGGTACTGAAGAGTGAAATTGATACAAACAGTTTTTGTAGTTGGTTTTTCAAGTTTGTAAGTGAATAAATTGTGACTCATATTTGCCCCGAAACAAATATTTTACACAAAGAGCTAAAGGTTTGCTGGACAGAACAAAGAAAGGGTGTACAGACCTGAACTCACTTTACATTTAGCAGACATGCAAGAGACATCTAAAAAGGACTACAGAACAGGTGCAAAACTAATGAAACACATTGTAAACATGCCACATATACACAATTAGACAGATTGAGCAAGGTGGTGCAGTAATAAACCACTGGATTCACATTCAAAATGACACTCGTTAAATTTCACGGTGTGGCCATCCTGACTTTGATTTTCCATAGTTTTCCTAAATTGCTCTATGCGAATGCTAGAATGGCTTGTTGCTACACGCCATGGCCAGTTCGTACCCCAGTCCTCCGAGCAACTTGCTCCATCTATAATGACCTCGTTGTCAATTAGATGTTAAGTTCTACCTACTTACCCAATTAGATGGGCCAGCTTTGTGTATAAGGCTTAGTCAGTAATTGATGCCCACGTGTCAGGTGTGTTGAGTGGTTGGAGCCTTTGAGCATTACTAGTACTATGTATCTCTGTTAGATAGTACAGAGGCCAGTTATTTAAATTCTGTATTCTCCCTGGAATTGAACCATTGTGGCGACGAGCAAGTGTTGTGTCGAACAGAACTGACGGCACAGTCAGCTGCCTGAAGTCAGTGGACGGAGAATTCAGCAGTGAGGTGGCCCCGCTGTGGAGAGCGAGGTTTCTGATTGGGTGCTTAGGACTACTGGACACACGCTGATGGAATTCCTTCCAACTTGGTTTTTTTTTTTTNCGAGGTTTCTGATTGGGTGCTTAGGACTACTGGACACACGCTGATGGAATTCCTTCCAACTTGGTTTTTTTTTTTATAACTCTTTGTAATCAAACGTATGGCCAGACACAAAAAATCAAAGCTTGACATAGCATAAAGGANTTTTTTTTTTTATAACTCTTTGTAATCAAACGTATGGCCAGACACAAAAAATCAAAGCTTGACATAGCATAAAGGACTTCTCAACAGAATTTTTGAAATTTAGGTAGCAGGACAGTGCAGACAAGCAAACACCATCATAGTACCAATTTAACTATGGCTACCCCATTTCAAACATGCACAATAAAAGAACAGTGTTCGTGTTCTGTTATTCAGTTTTTAAGTAAGGAAGATGTTGAACCTATTTAATTGAAATTAACTGATGGATGATGATTCAGTATGGTGATACATGTTTGTCACATCAGCAATCTAATGAATTGAGTAGGAAGTCCAGAAATTGTGTGATTTTGGTAACAGACGTTCCTCACCTGGACCAGGCACAATTAGTTGTGATGCGAGAGAACCTGTAGCAGTTGAAGCCTTAGTGATGGAAAATTGCAGAGTGACTGTGGATGGAATTCCAGAAACTCTGAACTTTGTTATGGCTCAGCACACCACATCATTCATGATGTGCTCCAGTTTTACTGTGTTGGGAAGGTGGCTGTCACAGCAGTTGACTCCAGAATTTAAACTGCTATTTGTTGATGTCTGTGAATACTTTTGCTGCACTTTGAAGTAGAAGGTGATGGTTTCCTTGTGAGAGTCATTACTGAAGACAAAATCTGGGTCCACTACCACCAACCGTAAACAAAGAGCAAGCAAGGAAAGTCATCATTCCTCTTCACCAAAGTTGAAGAGGTTCTGGAAACAGCCATCTGCAGGGAAGATTATGCTGACCCTCTTTTGGGATGAACAAGGCATAGTCTTGGAGCAGTACATGCANAACAGCCATCTGCAGGGAAGATTATGCTGACCCTCTTTTGGGATGAACAAGGCATAGTCTTGGAGCAGTACATGCAATGTGAAAAAGGGGAGGGGGGTACTCTCCCCAATGCTTAGGGTGGCCAGACGTTCAGATTAATCCGGACATGTCCTCTTTTTTACACATTTTTCCTGGGTCTGGGCAAATTTTTAGGGATTCGTAAAATGTCCTTTTTAGGGTCATCGATAATATTTTAATTNCATTTTTCCTGGGTCTGGGCAAATTTTTAGGGATTCGTAAAATGTCCTTTTTAGGGTCATCGATAATATTTTAATTTTTTTTTTTTGCTTCTGTTTTTAATTTTTGAGAATTAGAAAATGCACACACAAGATGGCAGTATTAATGTTTCCTGGAGTCTTTTCAGTAATTTAACTATCGAGTAGGCTCAGTGTGGCCAACTCCAAAGTAATTTCTTTAGAGCTATACAGAAATGCTGCATGTATTAAAGAATATGATTCATACTTTAACAATGAATCTAAGAGAAAAATAGGAACTCTTTTTATTGTTTGTGTTGAATGGCTATATGTAGACGACAGGCAATGCAGCGCCTTTAATGAAAACTACAGATTTTTAAAAGAGATTTCAATGACATTTGTTAAAACTCAGTTGGCAATTCTGAGTAGGCCTGTGTCTATTTGCTGGGAAAGGTGATTGTGGTGTGTTTTGTAAATTTTGTGGAGTTTTAAAGTTTTATTGATTTAATTGTAATGCCCAAACATGGTAAATACAAGTTCACAGATGGAGTCGCCAAGAAATAGCCTTCTTGTAAGAAGGGCAGGTATAAATCTGAAGCGTGACACTATTCCCCACCTGTGGGATACTAGGTTCCTCAGTTAATGTTCAATGGCACAGACTATAGGGTGCCTTGAAGGTTGAGGGTATATCACACAATTACTTCATCACGTTTTGGGTTTTAATATTTTTAATTGCCCGGGAATTTATTCATTAATTCCCGGAACTTTTCCGGGAGTTTATAAATACTTTCCTGGAACCTTGTGCCGAGAATTTACTCATACTTTAACGCCCTGCGAGTTCTTGGCCTGAAGAGCCGACTACAATGTTCTGGCTATGTTTCCGACGCTGTGGGGGCATTAGGTGACAGGACACGTCCCTGAGTGACGAAGTTGTTACTTATCTGTACTTGTTGCGGGGTAGTGGTTCCGGCGGTTGAGGTCTGGTGAGTTGAGTGGCCCGGATACGTTCCGGCAGTAGATGAGATCTGGTGAGTTGGATGGCCCCTGTTACAGGCCCTCTGACTGACTGTGGTTGGTGTGTTGCACTCAGCTGGCTTCCTCTCGACGTGGCCCTTCTCGTTGAAGCTCACCACTTGCTCCGTTCTCGGCGTAGGGTTGTAACTGACTGCTTACTTCCCTACCACGTCCCGGTGAGGGGCCCCTGGTGGGCCCCCACACGTCCTTCTCGGCTACGGGCTGCACTAGACTAATCCCACTAGTTCGACATAGCGCTCCTCGTTAGAGCTCACCACTCGACTCCGCCTTCTCGGTGCATTATTGTGACTGACTGACTTGACTGACTGACTCGTGTCCTGGCATGGTGAAACTACTCGTCCGATGTAACTCTGGTAACTGTTTAATTGATTCTGCCCTGCGCCCCGAACCCCGCGTTTCGCGTCCCGGTATGGCTGACCCCTTAATGTTGTGATTCTCCTGACTACCTGCGCATCCCGGTGGGGCGGTACTGAACGCTGCGCCCCTGTCGCTCGTCGGCTTTCCGGCGGCGGCGTTTCACTGACTGACTGATGCGACTGACTCACTTGGCCGGGGTGCGATCTCCCCGGCCTCGGTTTCTCTCGGTGTGCGCTCCTAACTGACTGGTTGACTTCACTGACGTAACTGATTCTCCCGGTGCGGAGTATCTTAGCCTCCGACTGCCCCGATATGACTGACCGACCGCCTGACTCTCTCTGCCCGGTGATAAAAACTGATCCCTCTTCTCTTCTAAATTCGCTTATATTCTCTCTTGACTCCCTCCCTAAGTTCCTACACGTGTCTCCCTTGTTGGGGAGGGAGGTGGGAGGAGGGCACAGTACAACGAACACTTCATACACGCGCCATGGTTCTTGTTGGTGGAAGGAGGGGTGACTGCACCCTAAAACTTACCCTGTCAGCTCGCCTTCCGCAGCGCGTGTCCCAGTTGCCCTGCGGTTTGGCTAAGGGGGAGGGGGGAGGAGTGCTCGTGGCACCACTTTCAAGCTTGTCAGCTGTTTTCTCTGGCGTGTTCCTTTGGCACGTGTTTTTGACGTTGGGCGGAAATTGCCCTACTATCTTGTCATTTCTCGGCGTTTACAAATTTCACGGGGCTTGCTAGGGGTGGTGGGAGAGGAGGCCCATGGGCGAAAAGTGCTACCTCACCGCGGCTTGACCTCGGCATACGTTAATGGGTAACACGTGTCGTCCGGAAGGCCCTACACAGGTTAAGCTGGCCGGGGGGGGTGGGGGTGACAGCGCCGCTCTACTTACTATATGCGTTACGCGCCAAGCCGAATGTAAAGTTTGTGATGCTGGAACTTACGTCTTCATTGCTAACGAAGCTAAATACTTGTATTTGTACTTAGTTATGTGTTTGTTAGTTAAGGTTGCAAGTAGGCAGCTAGGCAACCAAAAATATATAAAGACAGGAATTCAAGTACTACACTGTGAGTACTTGTATTCCTGTCCTTTTATATATTTTTATTTATCTACATATTTATTTTTGTAGTATCAATCACAATACAAACTGTTTTGCATTATACAATGTAATTTCCTAGTGTGTTTTTAGGCATTTAAAATTTGTTTCAGGAGGTTAATTCCAGTTTTACTAAACTGATGCATTTATTCAGAGAAGTATGTGCAAGCATAGAGTTAATAAACACTACTTTTAAATAATATATATATACTATTGTGTTTTGTCGGAGACAAATGTTTAGTCTAATGCAATTTAATAATAATAACCAGAATTCATCACATGTATACTTTTATTTCCTTATACTCAGAAAGTGGTTATTTCTGTGTGTCCTCCTTTTTCACCATATGATGTCCTCGTTTTTGTCTCTAGTCATCTGGTCACCCAACCAAAGCTTCATATTCAGATTTTCTTAAGAATCATGTGTGACCCGCAGACAAGTCAGAGTGACAAGTGACATGGATTGATGTCTACTTGTGTCATTTTGATACATCACAATACTCAGCATTATACTGCCCATGCAACAGTTGCGACCATCCAAGACCTGAGCTTTGTTTGTCTTTCATATCTGCCAGACCTTGCTCCTAGTGATGACCACATGTTCGGGCCACTCAGGGAGGCAATGGGCGGAAAGAAGTTCCATTTGAATGAAGAGGTACACCAGGTGATGCACAAGAGACTGCGCAGGCAACCAAAATAATTTTTCTAGAGGAATCCATTCACTTTGTAAGCACTGGAGGAGTTGCATTGAATCTAACGAAGACTACATAGAAAACTCATACAGTTATAAATAATTTCTGCTCAATACATTAGATTTTAAAAAAATAAGGTTTTCATTTGATTCACTGTCATAAATGTCCATGATATGGCCTTTTCAAATCTGGTTTACTTCAGAACTAGTTCTCCAGCTGTGTATGTGCCAGCAATAACAACTCCACTGCTCTGTCTGTGCCACGGTGGCTGAGTGGTTAGCCTCCTCGCCACCCACCAAGGCAAACCGGGTTCAATCCCCGGTCGGGTCACTCCTGGATTTTTGCATGTGGGAATTGTGTCGGACGATGCTGCTGGTTGGCGGGTTTTCTCGGGGGATCTACAATTTCCCCCACCCTTTCATTCTGGTGCTGCTCCATACTCACCTCAATCACCCTCGTTGGCTCTCAAGATCTCGCTGTTAAGAGCCGCCCAAGTCTCTTCACTTCCATTGCTGTCTCCATGCCACGTACCCTGCCACACTTTTTAGCTATCAATTTTGGCTTTCCAGTTTTTTTTTAGTTTGGGCTTTTGTTAGTACTTCTGCAGTTCTCCAATTTGTTGATCTTTAATTTCCACCCTTTACACATATTAATCATCTTTTATAAATGTGTTATAAAAAAAGGAAAACTTATTTCACTAACCCATATCTTTCCTTCTTTCTCCGACAGTCAATGTCTGTGTTTATGTACCTGTGAAATTGATGGGTTGAGATCACCTGGATTTTTGCACGTGGGAAACTCGACGTACATTGCAGTTGGCCGGTGGGTTTTCTCGGGGCACTCCTGTTTCCCCTGCCCTTGCATTCCACTGTGTCCCATCTTCACCTCACTTCACCATCGTCTGTTGTCAAGATCTCGTGGTTTTATTGCTAACCAAACCTCTCCACCCAAATTTTTTGGCTATGTATTGTGTTATATTATAATTGATTATGTGTATGGTATTACATCAGATAATCATGCTATACTTAATAAGTTGCAGATGATATTACTGTAGGGAGCTAATTAATGAAGTGAGGCAAATATCTGTGGCTATACAAGTTGTTTCAATATTGACTAAAATATATCTAGACTATAAATTTTAAATTTTTTTGTGTAATTTTGCTGAACCCATTAGAATGCACGTTTGTATAACACATTTATCATTTGTTGTTAGTTTTGTTAGGTAATAGTGTCTTTGCTGATATTTTGTTGTCACTACAATGTTACTTTGTTGTGTCAGGAGAAAGCGTGCAATGCTGTTGATGCGGACAGTTCGCAAAGTGAATCGGAGCTGGAGGTTCCCCCTCAAGTACAGTATAGATTGAGGGAAGAGGCGTCATTTGAGAAAGAGAAGGTGAGTGTCATGAGTAAAAGTTATTACTGTATTGATGAAATTGTGACAGTACATACAGAAATTTGTGTGCTAATTTTATGCGTGATCTTCATTGGTTATTACAGTAAAATTCTTTCAAGAAATTTCAGAAGGGATTGAAAAATTTAAGCCAATGGACAAGGAAAGCTTCTTAAGACGGTAAAATTAGTTTGGTTTTTATAGACCAGCTGCAAAATTATGTAAATTTATTAAACAGGAAAACTTTTTAAAACACAATTTCTAAACACCGGTAGGATTTTGTATTTATCATTCTGCATACTTTTATCTTTGAAAAGTGATACTGGCATTTAGATTTTGTTCAGTTCTCTTATAAACATATGGTTCTTGATTGTAGAAGTGTATCAAATTCTTAGCATGTTACAAGTAACAGAAATATAGCATTTTGTACGTGACTTCTGCCAGGACACACTTTGTGTTGGCGGCGCTGTTTTCTATCACCAATGGACAATTCAGAAGCAGATTTGCTTTAGTTCAGAGTCAAGCTATTACCTTATTACCCTCCCCCGTCATGTGCTATGCCATGCAGGTACGGGCTTAGCAGAGAGCCTAATTAAGTACGCCAAAAAGCTGAAAATTAAATTTTTGGGAAATTATTAATAACTAAATTATATTAAAGTGGTGCTAAATGTGGCAGTCATCAAAAAAATGGGCATTTGAAATTGCTACTTATAAAAAGGGCCGCAAGACATTCCAGTCTCATGAAAGACGATAAACTAGGGTTCCCTGCCCCACCAATAATATAGACAGAACCCTAATTAGTATGTAACTTGGTCGTAACAAAAATAAAGCATGTGGGAACGACAACTAAATATTATAGTAGCTTTAGTATTGGACTGAAGTTGTCAGTCTTTCAGTTCATGCCATTGGATTCGTGGAGTCTGTTTACAAGCATTGTTTTTCTCACTCACACAACAGGTGTGGCGGAGGGATATATTGTAGCTGCACTACTTTTCGAGAACTGTCAAAATTTATTGAAGTGATATGAAATGGAGAATATGTAGGTGGTATAAAGAAAAGGAGGTGCAAAAGTATAAAATATTTCATTCTTCTGTCCCAGGGCAACATTTGCTGTATGAAACTTTCAACCATGATATATTTATAACTACTACTACTAACATTGAGAAACTCATTTGAATAATATACCAAAAGCATAATTATTATTCTTAGAGAGAAAGTCAAGTGTAGAAGTGTTTTTTTCCAGTAGAAGATAATGCCAGTCAGTACTCGTATGACCACCGGATGAGGACATTTGTCTGTGGGACAAATGCCAGCTGGTCACACTACTGTAAAGTGGGGTGAGATTGATCATATGATACATCTNCTCGTATGACCACCGGATGAGGACATTTGTCTGTGGGACAAATGCCAGCTGGTCACACTACTGTAAAGTGGGGTGAAATTGATCAGCACGGGTGAGATTGATCATATGATACATGTTAAGGCCAGGTACATACCTAGGTGGGGTGAAAATTATTAGCAAGAGTGAGATTGATAACATGGAGAGTTTTCTGTACATGTTTAGGTCAGGTACCATATCTGACATTAATATTTATAGACCATTTTCAAGTAATCAATCTCACCCCTTCAAATCGATTTCATGTCACTTTACGATACCTATTGCCATAGAACTTATATCTCTTGCGAATAGATGCAACATTTTAGTATTCAATGATTTTAACATGGGTGAATGATGTAATTCCTAATGTATTATTCCATGTTACCTCTGTTCTTCAGTGTTACGTATTTGTTGCAGGGAAACCAGTACGTGAAGAGCCAGAAGTGGCATGAAGCTATCAAGTGCTATACCCATGCCATTAAATGTTACCCTTACGATGGCATATTTTATGCCAACAGAGCTTTGTGCTTCTTGAATATTAAAGAGTAAGTATTTTGCTGACACTATTTGTGTACAAGTTGTGAGTTTATACTTCTCATAACACATCTTGGATAGAAAAATGGTTTATTTTTGTGTAGTCTGTTATTTTGAGTGTACTTTCCGTGGGAAAGACAGGCTTACGAGATCACTTTCCTGTCTGTGTGTCTGCATTGCAGGCTTCTCCTCCTAGTGAACCCAAGTTCACCTCACTCGTACACATGTTGTGCTTCTTGGTAAGCAACATGCAACTTCTATAGTTTTCAACCACTCCGTGTGTTTATTTTCAAAATTATAACCGTTTTAAAAATTGAGACCCCATTTTGTATATCAGGAATCATTTAATCAGTTTAACCAAATTTCATATTTTGACTATGCATTATAAATATTCAATGTATAGAGGTTAGAATCTCGACTATCCGGCCTAATGTAATGGAAGGGCAGACCGGTTAACAAGAAAGCTGGATAGACCTGAGTTCTATAATTACTAGCTGCCTGCCCCACCCATACCATTAAAAACACATTTTTTATACCAAAACCCACTCTTATTCATATTTTCTGATCTCTTAGTACAGTCCAGTACTTTACAAATGTTTGTTACATACCTGTACTTTACATTTAAAATATATATATTACAGGAAAAGGAATTCCAAGAATAAAAATATTCCACACATTGTAAGAAAAATTTTATAATCACTAACTTAACTGTAGGTAACAAAATGATGTACACTGTACGGTTTGAATACATACATACCATTTTAAAATAAACAGAATATTAACTTAAAATGTAGGCCTAATTCTTGAAAAATTATTTAAACTTATTTTACTGTTCATTGATGAATGATTACACAAATGTGAAAAGTTACGCCTAAGATAAAAGAGTCAAACTTACAATTTTTCATTTCTTAAAAAGTTCTTGATAGATGACTGCTTCTCCCTTTCAGCCGTCCCCCGTGTCACAATGTCCCTCCACTTACGCTGCAGGTGATATCAGCTGGCATCGCTCCCTCCTGCTGAGTAATGTACTGCAGCGCTGTCTCAATCGCCTTAAACCCTTCCGAACTTGGGATGATATTTTTCCTGTCATCTGAGGTTGCCTCCTACTCCTCTTCTTATATGTATTTCTTCTCCCTTTGTCACCATTTCCACATTATGGTTGTCAGTTATGTCCTCAACTTCGTCGTTTGTCATCCATTCTGTAATGTGCTCTGCATAGACATCATCATAGCCTGGTATGTTTTCCAGTAACGAAACAATTTATTATTTTCATCTTCCACTTCAGTTTCACACACAGTTCAAGGTTGAGATATCCACCTTCATGGTCCAATAGAACTTTCCAAAACCTTACAAGTGATATGTTTGAACTCTCTTCCCATACTTCAGCCACCCACCTTATGACATCTAGCATGTCAATCTTCTTCAGAGTGTTTAAGCAGTCTTCATTAATATCAATTGCTGATATCAGCAAACTGAGAAGATGTCAGCAATACTTTTTCTTTAGCATTTCAAGGACGCCTTGGTCCATTGGCGGACAAGCAGCCGCCACATTACTTGGTAAAAATAAAGCTTTGATGTATCCATCTGTGAGTTTGTCAGGGGCCGTATGCGCTGGTGCGTTGTCAAGAATTAGCACAGCTTTACTCAGCAAATTGTTGCCTTTCAAATGTTTTCTACAGCTGGTACGAATTCATTTTGGAACCACGTTTTAAAGGTTTATGAATTCATCCATGCTTTCTTTTTATTTGTGTGTAATATAGGGGTACTGATTCCTGATTTTCCAGTTTTTCTTAAGCTCTAGGTTTCTTTGATTTTGCTATCAAAGTCAACCTAAGCTTGTGGTTGCCGGTCGCATTACTGCAAGCCAAGATGGTGACATGTTCCTTGCTTTTCTTGTATCCTAGTGCAGGAACTTCATTTTTTTTATGAAAAAGTTTTTGTAGGGAGCATCTTATAATTTAAACCGGTCTGATTGCAGGTGTACAAATGCTCCCCAGAAATTTCCTCACTTTCAGTAAAGTTAAAAAGATAGTCTTTGAACAAAGGTACAGCCTCTTCGTCAGCAGATAAACCCTTCCCATGTATGGTAATCTGGTGAATACCAAATATTTTTTTCCAGCAATCTAACCATCCATCACTGGCAGTAAATTCTGAATCTTCTCCTTCTATTTGTCGTTTAAATTGCAATGCTTTTTCCTGCAATATCGGCCCAGAAACGGGCAAGCCTTTTCCTCTTTAAGTTTTAATGCTACAAAAATGAACCTTCCTCAACTTCTTTATACTTACCTTTCTGCATGATTTTTCTTACTTTCATTCCACTTCCACTATTTTGGGCAGCACAACACTTTTCAATTTTTGCTCAATTTTCTTCCAGTCACCTGTACTTTTCCCAACTTCTAACACAGAAGCAATAGTTTTTGCCATTACCCCAGAGTCCAGTCGCTTTATAGCACGTAGTTCCTCCTCCATATTCACTACAACCTTTTTTCGTTTATCACCTATTTCATAATCTTCAATAAAAAGAACAATGAAGCACAAAAAAAAAATTACGAACTTAATAAGGAACAGTGGCAAACGTATTCCCACACTTTTTGACACCCAATACACAACTGACAAAGCAAAGAGCAGGTAGCAGGACGAGAGGAAATTTTGCGCGTTTCATGTTGCAACTTGTGTTTAGCACACGGCACTTAAGAAGACTGTAGCAGACGCTTGCTTGCAATGCAGTAGGCCAATGTCCTGTCAAGCAGATTGTTAAAAGAAAACATATTATTCCTCATTTTATTATAAAGAATTTTTTTTTTGGAACTAGACCAGATAGTACGGAGGCCGGATAGTCGCGAGTCGGATACTCGAGTCTACTGTATTGTGATTGGTCTGCAATTTTGGAAGATAGTACTACATAAAAAATGAATTTGCACTTCACATCTTAGAAAGTACTTAATTGATTCCTGCCAAATTTGACAGGTAACTAATGCTATGGTAGGCCATGTTAACTTATGCAATTTAAATGGATAGGACATGTATTTTCAATATGGTTTTGAAGAAATTGTAATTGTGACGTTAATTTTTTGACTCTCAGGAAAATTTTTGTGTGAACTCAAATTTACATTTTATCCTGAAATGAAGTCTAATACAGGTGTGCTTTCCAAAATTATGTAGTTAGGCTCTTATATTAGAAATTCAGTCTCTGTTTTAATGATTTCCATCCTAGGTTACACCCTAATTTTCATTTTTAGAATGCACAGGTTGGGAGACTATGTCTTCACCACAGCAGGTGCCCATTCCAATGATGATGAAACTTATGCATCAGGCTATTCGTTATTATTTGGTTGAAGGTCAACATTTTCTGCCCCAATTTTCAGATATATTTAGTGCCGAAACTGATTTAATGCATAGACTAATATAAGGCATTTTAAATGAGCGATGGGATTTCTAGATTCAGCAGATGAGAAAACCTGCCGACCAGCAGCATCATCCAGCACAATTCCCAGGTGCGAAAATCCAAGTGACCCTGCTGCGAATCGAACGTGGTTCACCTAGGTGGTCAAGCAACTGAGAACTAACCTGTCACAGGCAAAGGGTATACTTGTCTGCCCGCACATTCAAAATACATTTTGTCCTAGTTTATATGTATTAAAATGTTTGACAGTTTATGTAACTTCAACTGGAATATTTTTATACAAACTGTTTGTAGTGAGTTTTATATTTGTAATTATTTAATATTAATAGGACTAATAACATGAGGGCTTTATATATCAGTCTTGCAGTGGCAAAAGAGCCAGTCCGTATTCACCATGGTTGATTGCTTAACAACACTAAATGTGTAACTTACACTGTGTTGGAACCAATGAGTCCTCATATTTGAATCTTCTTAACTTGGACTTTTCTGGGATGTCTGCTTTTTATGAACAGGGATACTGTGAATACGTAAAAGGTGTGCAATTGGTAAGATTATCATTTGAGAATAGTACGTACAATTATTCAGTGTGTTTTCAGATGACATATATCTATGAAGTGGTGTTTTGTATTTCACTGTTGTTGTACAAACATTTTGTAAAATGCATGAGAGAGTAAAAAAAAATTATAGTGTATGTGCATTATGTGGGATCAAAGAAAGTAACTGTATAATAAAGGAAAATGCAAAATAAGAAGTTGTAAATAAGGGGTGTGTTGTTGTTTTTGTTAAATAGCTGTAATTCATGTGATAGGAAGCCTGTATGGGGGGTTGTGATGTCAGTTTCAGGGCAGCTGAAACAGACTGCACTTGTGCACTGCAGCTGGACAAAACGTACGTGAAGGCCTACCAGCGGCGTGCAGCTGCCAGGGCAGAGCTGAACCAGGTGCAGCAAGCCATAGAAGACCTACGCAAGGTTCTAGAATTTGAGCCAAACAATACTGTTTCCAAAAAAGAATTGGCAAAGTTAGAAAAGAAAAATGTGGTGCATAAGGTAAGAGATGTAGATCACATTCTGTAAAACCATAATAGACATAAATCACATTCAGTAAAACCATGAGCGGCACTGATCACTTAAGAGACATACATCACATTCAGTAAAACCATAGTAGATATAAATAAAAGTCAATAAAACCATGAGAGACATAGTTAATGTTCAGTATAACTGTAAGAGACTTAGATAATGTTCAGTAAAACTGTACGAGAAATAGATAACGTGCAATAAAATCATAAGAGACAGATCATGTTCCATAAAACTACACTAGACACTGATCATACTCAGTAAAACCATAAGAAATAATAGATCATTAGAGGTAGTCAAATTTTGTTAATGACGAAATCGTGAAATTTTTACTATCACATTTACAAATGTAATATAGTCGACTCCCTATCTACTGTTTTTTAGGGGAGTGTCAAAAAATTTCCATACATGCAGGATTTCTGTAGATGAGGGTTCTAACATGTACATCAATAAAATACTACTTCTGACCTTATTAGACTTCATTTTGGGTATAATGAGAACTGCACATTATCTGTGAATAAAATTTAGCTAGTAAACACAATATAAATGGGAATTACAAAAAAGTATTACTGTATTAGTGTCACTGTAAATAATACATTATAGCTAGTAAACACAATAGAAATGGGAATTACAAAAAAGTATTACTGTACTAGTGTTACTGTAAATAATACATTAAAAAACATTTGACCTCAACTTGTTTAAATAAGATCTATAAAAGAACAGGAATTCAAGTACTCACAGAGTAGTACTTGTTGACAGTACACACACACATTGGAGGACGACACATTTTCCACATGGTTGTGCGATTGCGATGTTTCGCTGGCTAGGCCAGCTTCATCAGGTGGCGAGTTGTCATCCTTCGTTGTATGTATGTGCCTGTCGACAAGTACTGCACTGTAANATAAAAGAACAGGAATTCAAGTACTCACAGAGTAGTACTTGTTGACAGTACACACACACATTGGAGGACGACACATGTGCGATTGCGATGTTTCGCTGGCTAGGCCAGCTTCATCAGGTGGCGAGTTGTCATCCTTCGTTGTATGTATGTGCCTGTCGACAAGTACTGCACTGTGAGTACTTGAATTCCTGTGCTTTCATATATTTTATAAATCACTTACTGTTTGCAGAAAATCAACAAATTTACTTTTACCACACAGTTATTTAGAGTTGTTGAATTCCCGTCCTTTTATCTATATTTTTGATAGCCTAGCGGCCTACTTGTAACCTTAACTAACATATTAAATAAAGAGTAAATCATCTTAAATACTGTATATAATTGATTGTAATTCATCACCAAATGCAAGCCGATCTAAAACTTTCAAACCCTCTGAAAATGAAAATAATATGACACAGAATTCAAGGTAAATCTTGATTGTCCTGCGCACACTCAATCAGCTGAGAGTGCGCGGAGAGATTATCGATCGGGCAGTGTGTTCATGGCAGCGCGGCAGGCAAGGAAGGGGAAGTTGCAAGAGGATTACCCCTCCATGACGCTACATGTTGCCGACACCTTGCACGTGTGGCAAATGTCTGTCTTTTAAAGTAATTAATTATATTTCACTGCAAAGAAAAATTTGTAATTTTAAGGCAGAAATGAATAAATAAGGGGATTATAATTTATTTCTTCACGGTTTTTGATAATTAATCATTCAAAACCACGTCCTCTGATTTTTCCTGTCGTGAGTTACACTGCACTCGGGCTCGGTGCTTACCCATTACTGGACCAGTGGTGTCGAATAGGCCCTTAAATTTTATCAGTTTATTCAAAAGATGTGTGTCTACTGAAATAAATTAATTCTGATTTCCCCGCAGGAAGTTACTGAAAATGAACTTTACACTTGGTTATACAAGTCGCTCGATGTTCAAACAATTTTTGGCGACAAGGGGACGTCAAGTATATGCTTCCGGGGATATCATTTTATTTGTGAAGATGCTGTCCATTGAGTTAAATTAATACTGCATTTTAAAATCGTGTTGATTTTACACCAGATACAATGAAACACCAATTATACGGGAAAAAACAACTTTTAACCACAAAGGAAAACATCTTTGCAAATAATAATTCCTCGTTAAAATGTACTGCGTTAACATTTTCAGGCGAAACCATTTGCTTTGAAACGCAAGTGATGTTAGGTGCAACTATTTTGAGCAATGGATAATCTTGATAAAATTTCTGTGTTTGCCAGTAGCACTTTATTTGCTCTGCGGCCAGCGTGTGAAGGCAAGCATGCGTGGCTGAAATAGAGAGAGGACATTGTAAAGATGCAATATATTAATTATCGGGATATGTGGTTCATGTTCTTTCGTTTTGCAAAGCTTCGTAATATTTTATCGGAATTCAAAATTAAAGCCGTGGTAATTTGTTTGTCATAGTAGTGTGTGTATCGGACATACGTTTGCTTTTTCAAAACCTTAGTTTTTGTTAAGCGTCAGCATTAGTGATAGAGGCTTTTCGAACTGTGTAAACAGTTCTAGAAGGTTTAATTAATTTTTACCGATGACGCAGTTTGGATGGCACTGCTGGCTCTAGAAGGTTTGATTTTGTTTTACCAACGATGCAGTTTGGATGGCACTGCTGGCGGATGCCGGCTGCCATGCCCTTATCTTTGGATAGGGGGGCGATAGGCCTGCAGCATAAATACTCTGTGTGGCTGTCACCCAAAAGAAATGTAACAACAAGCAGCCAAGGAAGACGCATCATCATGCGTGACAAATTTCTCCCACACCGGCAAGCACCCCACGACCGCTAAATCTTTCAACTTAATTCTTTTTCGGCGTATACTTAATTCTAATCTAATAAATTCTTTCCGCCGGTGTGGGAGGTCGATAGGATGCCAGGAGGGAACAGACATCCCTCCTGCCTTCGTATTTTCTTCTTGCAAGCCAAGTTTTCTAGATGTAAATGAATAATTAAATGACTGTGGCGTTGCTCTCTGTTGGTTTGCTTGTAAACTGGTTCGTACTCTGCATACAGGACGATTGTATGTGAACTGTTTCATTGGATTGATAAATAAAAGTACAGAGTAATAAACAAACATTGAACTTTATATATATTTATTGGTGCCTTTAAAGTTTCATGTTACTACCAACTGAGCTAGCCGAGTGGTAATTTCCATTCGTCATACCCAGACGTGGAATGCCACTAATATGGCGGCCATAATGCGCTGCTGTATCATTACAACATGGAGGATGTACTTTTTTTTTTTCTGGACGTCTTCCCCTTTCGATGGCATATAAGGGGAAGAGACAAAGAGTGGTGAGGGGATGCTAGGTATAACCACTTCCCCTCTTGTCAGGCGTGTAAGGGGAGGTAGAGCAAGCCAGACTCGCACGTCGCACTATGCCACAGACTGTAGACATGTTATGAAGACAGAGAATGCGCTGCAGAGCAGTGATAAATGACGATGCACGTGACATATTTCACAGACCAGTCACTAGACTTTTGCATAAACAACCAGCTTAAATACAATTGTTGCAGGAAATCTAAGGTGGCGGAACCAAAATGTATTTTGTTTGACGCAAAATCCGATAAACAATAACGAGTTGTTAACGGAAGGAATATTCTGGCATAAGTTTTGATGTGAAGACATGGATTGTCACCAGGTGTTTACTATCAAGGAGAGCTGATGCGTTATATATATTGCTGCTGTGCCGTTACCACCTGTTGCCCTGAAGGATGGGGACGTATGATGCCGCCGACTTTTCCAATCTGCTATGTAAAGGTCATAAGAACACTGTCAGTGGAACCCCTGTATTACATCCCTTGATTTTGACTCTGTCCTGCATTTTACACACACTTTTTTGGTCCCATGGCCTGTTTTTACAGCAAAAGTTTCCCTCTTTTTACACTTTCCTGCATTTTGCAACATTTTTTTCCAGTCCCTTGAAAAGTGTAGAATAGGGGGGTTGCAATATTTTTTTCAACTTTAACTCTACGTTAAGCAATTTTTCCTTCCCTTTCTTTCCATGCGTGCGTNAGGTCTTTTCAATTTTTGAACGCTTCAGCCGAATTTCACCAAACTTGGTACACATATAATTCTTAAGGAAATGTGACTTCTATAGTTTTCGACCACGTCGGGCACTTACTTTCAAAATAGCTGCCATTTTTAAATTTTGGGTAATATGTCATATTTCTGGAAACATTCAATCGATTTAAACCAAATTTTGTATGCTGGCAGACCATTATGTAGGCATTAAATTTTGGTGCACCATTTTAAAAAGTATCACCAATTTAAAAAAAATATGTATTTTACATTATATTTCAAAAATGATTCAACCAATTGTCATCCAATTTGGCATGTAAGTAATACTGTGGTAGGCCATGTAAATGTGGATGTTTAAACTTGATTAGTTACTTATTTTCAAAATGGTTGCTGTACAAATGTTTTTTAAGTTTGTTTGGTATATTTGCCATACCATTTCACCATTTTCGACCAAATTTTGTATACTGAAAGTATATTGTACAAATATCATATATACCAACAAATAACCACTTAAGATAGCGCAATATAAATAAATAATGTTATTATCTCATAATTCAGTAAATAATTAAACAATTCCTGCCTAATTGGCAAACAAGTAGTATCAATGAAGATGATGTTGAGTGGTTTGTTTTAGGCATGTCAGACACTTATTTTCAAATTGGTGGCCATATAGCTATTTTTAGCTTAGAATGCTATATTGTCGAAACCATGTATTAAATGTCAACTAAACTTTGTATGCTGTCAGTAACTTTCGTCCACAATTTTGTAAGATAGTGCTATGTGAGTAAATACATTTTTTTGTCATATCTTGTGAAACAATTGACATACCTATTACAACCATAAAATTTATATGTGCAGAGCCTTGTTTCTTTGCCATTTTGTAAGATAGCCCTACCAATAAAAAATAATTATTTTATTTCGTATCTCGGGAGACAATCAACCCATTCTTACAAAATTTGGCAAAGATGTACATAAATGTATTTTTTTAAAGTAGGATACACTTGTTTTCAGAATGGCAGCTATAAAATCATTTTAGTTTTGTGGGTGATATCTATGAAACTATATAATCTATTTTAACTTATGTTTGTATATTGGTAGTATGCAATCATTGAACTTGCTACTACATTTATTTTTTGTCCTCCATTTATGAAGATTGCCACATGAAAATTATTGAGGTTTTATGCCATCTCTCGAGGACCAATCAACTGATTCCCATCAAGTGTTACTCTGGAACATTTCAAATAAATTTGTACTGAATTCTGCACACTATAAATGCTACAGAAGGCCATGCAAACTTTCATGATTTAGGTGGGTCATACAACGATGTTCAAAATGGCAGTTTCATAAATCATTTAGGTAAGTTTGACATATATATATATTAAATATTAAACAATTTAGCCAAATTCAACCAAAATTTGTATGGAGACAGTATACATTAGAAGCATCGTAAATAGAGCTTATTTTCTGGCAATTTTGTACAATAGCATCAAATAAGAAAATTAAGTTTTTTATATCATATCTCGGGGACCAACAACAGATTTCCATCAAATTCTTCACACAAGTAGCGCTATGGTAGGCCGTGTAAACTTACTTGTTTTATGTGGCTCAGTTGCTTATGTAAATATTTTAGGTTAGAAAACCCTATCATTTGAAACATTAGACTGATTAATTCCGAAGTTGATGCTCCGAATCCGATTTCCGTAATGCAGTGAATTGCACGCTAACTTCTAGTACGAGTTTTTCTGGGTTCAAAGTCCTGAGTAAGGCATGTGTGTATTTGTAATTCTCACTACTGCTGCATAAGTTTCTGGATTCATTTCTAAAGCTATTGCTTTCAAAGAGAAGTAAAAGTCCTTCCTACCTAGTTAGCTTTTAAGAAATTATTTAAAAATTAATTGCACCCATGTTAAAGAAAGTAGGCTCTTTAGTCATTAGTTATACCAGTAACTTCTTGTAAAATATGTTGTGTAAGAAAGGCTGNCTTCTTGTAAAATATGTTGTGTAAGAAAGGCTGTGCGTAGTACATTAGTAGTTCTAAAAATATTTCATGATCAGCATAATTTTCTTCAAATCGAATTTAGTCTTTGAATAATTTTCATTCCATTAAATTTTTTTTTGAATATTTNTGTGCGTAGTACATTAGTAGTTCTAAAAATATTTCATGATCAGCATAATTTTCTTCAAATCGAATTTAGTCTTTGATTAATTTTCATTCCATTAAATTTTTTTTTGAATATGTTTTCATTTCAGTAGCTAGTAGGATGCATGAAATAATTTTTTTTTTTAGTTATTTTTTGCTTGTGTAGGCAAATACGTGCTTGACTTTAATGTGATGTTCTTATCTAGAGAATATTACTAAGAATGTTAACAGAATTGATTGTGGTATGTATTTAGTAAAAAAAGGCACCCAATATAATAATATTTCAACATAAGCCATTGCTATTATACAATATTTATTTACAACACCACGTAAGTTGTGTATACAGAAGTGAAGAAGGTAATTCCCCTATAAGTTGTGCATAGAAAAGTAGAAGAAGAAAATTTAATCTGTAGAAGTGTGACAAAGATAGTATTTCCTTCATAAAGTGATTTAAGTGAGAAGTTTAAAACTAGGGCCATATTGTGAATGAGTTTTAGACATGAAGTTATTTAACGTTATGTAGGCAGAATTTTCAAAAACAAATTAAAATGTCTTCTGGCCGAAAATATTTGATGGATGTTGATGGTTGTAGCAGCTGTTGTTCCACGTGCGAATGAGGAATGTTAGATGGCTGTATGACCAACTAGAGATCATTGCTGGAAGTTGTGAATTTAATGCTTTAAATGTACACACATTGCCTTGTATGTCTTACTGCGCCAAACACTTCAAGGGTATGACATAACAAGAAAAGCTGCAATGAGCGCAAGTGCTGCTGATGTAGATGTTCTCAAATTTTTGCTGTGGCTGAAAAGTGATTTTCATGAACACTCGAGTTGCGCAGTACAGTGTCTTCAAAATACCAGTACCTAAAGTCATTGCTGACGGAGCATTCTCTTGGTACATCAAACATGATTGAATTAATGCTTGCAATGTGTTTCAGTGCTGGCTAAATCTAAAAGGGTTGTCAGATGTTCTGTTTTACCCAGAAAGACAGTGTTTTTACACTTGTTTTCGTCTCTAACAGTATGATAAATGTGTCTTTATTTTAAAAATACCGTAATTGCAGAATCTAACAAAACTTGATTCAATTACAAATCATAGCAACATTTTAATAAGTGTATATTCTTTAACTCTGTTTGCGTTATAATAAATTGATTACATGAGTTTGTTTGCGCACGTGTGTGCGTGTACGTTGGCATGCTCGTGCAGCTCTCTTATACTATGCACCAACCTTCCATATCCTTCAGCAGCAAGCTCACCAATCAGACTTATCCTATCCAGGGCAGCTACAACTGTGCATCAGAAAACCTGATCTACTAGCTCCAGTATGTTCACTGCAATGCAGAGTACATTGGCCTCACCACCAACACTCAGACGGAAAATGAATGGCCACAGAGCAAACACTAAACAAGTCATAGCTGGGGCAAATGTAAATTTGCAGGAGAAGCCAGTTGCAGTACATGCAGCATCTCACAACCAGAGTGGCGAGGGCCCTACCTCCTTCTAATAATAATACGGAACTGCGACGCTGGGAGCTGGCCCACCAATACATCACCAATTCCAGACAGTCACCTAGCTTAAACACAAGATAACACCACTGCAACATTTTAAATTTCCCGTTGCACCCTATTTTGCCTTATGGCCGCTAGGTTCACTGATTGCCAATCACTGCTCGACAGTACATCCACTTGCTCAAAATGAGTTTGTCCAACTTTTTGTGTGTGTTTGTGGACACGTGTGTTTGCTCATGAATACGTATCCTCCTGGGAGTACCTTTGTTTTTCTGTCTCCTTTTTAAAATTTCTCTTCTTTAAGTTCTTCGAGGGCTTTATTAGAGCATTTGCTCCTTCGCTGGGCTGTCCATTTATGTAACTTATTTTTGAAATGTGTGTAACAGAAATATTTTAAAGCATTTTTATACTATACAACTGATGGTATCACACATTTGATTTTGTATATTAAATTGTGTTTTATTTGATAATGTGCCACAGTAAGTTTGTGAATACATAAAAAAATTTATTTTATTTTAATTTCAATAAGGGTGTTCTTCTCTGTCTCTTTTTAGCCTACTTGCCGAAGGAAAGAGAGGCTTACATCCCTTTCCTGTCTGTGTCCCGCCCTTTCAATCTCTGAACACGTTAACTTAATTTCACCAAACTCGTTACACATATAGTACTTAAGGACACCTGACTTTTATAGTTTTCAACCATGCCGGACACTCAATTTCAAAATGTTGGCCATTTTAATATTTATGGTGATGTCATATCTTGGGAACCATTCAACTGATTTAAACCAAAAAATTTTTTGCTGGCAGAGCATCGTGTATGCATAAAATTTTGAAATAGATATGGTTAGGCCCCCATTTTGGAAGATAGCACCAAATAAAAAATTTAAGATGTTACACTATAACTCAAAAACTATCACAGCAATTCTCACCCAATTTGGCAAGTAAGTAATACTATGACAGAGCACATAAATGCTAGTAATTCAACTTGATTATATACTTATTTTCAAAATGGCGGCTATACAAATATTTTAGGTTTATTTTATATATCTACTATACCATTTAACCAATCCCGACCAAATTTTGTATGCTGAAAGAATCTATTACAAGCATCACATATGCCAACACATGGCCACTTTCGTCAGCCATTTTGTAAGATAGCACTTTACAATAAATAAAGTTTTATGTCATTTCTTAGGAAACAATTGACCGATTCCTATCAGATTTCACAAACAAGTAGTACTCCGGCAGATGACGCAAAGAGGTATGCTTTTAGTATGTTAGGCACGTATTTTCAAAATGGTGGCTATATAAATATTTTTTAGCTCAGTATATTTTATTAACAAAACAAATTCCAATTTCAATTTGTATGCTGGCAGTATCTATTACGACCATCAAATTTGTGCATTCAGAGCGTCATTTCTCTGGCATTTTGTAAGTTCTTATGTCATCTCGAGAAACAGTCAACTCATTCTTACCTAATTTTGGCGAAGAAGTTGTACTGTGGTAGGCCATATAACTATATATATTTTTTAAGTGTGACAGACACTTATTTTCAGAATGGCTGCTATAATACCACTTTAGCTTAGTGTGCTTTTTCTAAAAAACAATGTAATTGATTTTAGCTTAACTTTGTATTCTGGCAGTATACAATCATCGAATGTGCTAATACAAAACTTTTTTGTCCCCCATTAATGAAAATTGTCACATGTAAAATATGAATTTTTATGCACTATCTCGGGGACCAATCAACCAATTTTCACCAAATTCTTTACACACGTAGTACTATGGTAGGCCATTTAAACTTACATGTTTTAAGTGGCTCAGTCACTTATTTTCAAAATGACGGCCCTGTAAATATTTTAGGTTAGTAAATCTTATCATTTGAAACATTAGACTGATTAAATTTGAAGTTGATGCTCGAACCCCACCTCCGTAATGCAGTTGACACTAGCTTATGGTATGAGTTTTCTGGATTCGAGTCCCGGGTAGAATACATGTGTATTTGTAATTGCTTCACTAATGTTTCATACTTTTCTGGTTTCATCAATAATGATATTACTTTCAACGAGATAAGTCCTATTTACCAACTCATTTTTTATGGAATTATTTAAAAATTAATTGCACCCATGTTGAGGTAAGTAGGCTCATTAGTTATATCAGTAACTTTTTGTTTAATTTAATTTCAGTTTCATGAATTCAACAAAATATTTTTTGTAAAAAGGCACATTCACACAACCTTATTAGATTGATTGTTTTTTAATGGTTATTTCCTTGCATATGTCTTTAGCAACATCAGATATAATATTGATATATGGCTATATTTTGTGTGTGTTGCAGGTAGCGATGCCAGTGCCTCAGAAACCAGTAAGCATGAACTCTGTGGATGCTGTCCCTGGACCTTCTAGTATGTCAGAGATCAGAAATGCAGCCACCAAGCAAGTGAAGTGTTCCACCAATCAGGGCATTATGGACAAGAACAATTGTGAATTTGTCAGTACTGATAAACCAGGAATCCAAGCTGTTGGAGTTCAGCCAATCCAGAAACCTCCGCATCTACGCTCAAAAGTATGTCATTTCTGGTGTTTGATTAGATTGTGTTATATTTATTGAAAAAAACATTTCCCCATTAAATATTAAATGTATAGCCTATGTAATATGTAGTGGCATTACGTAGAAAATGCTTGAAAAATTTGCACATGTGATAACATGGATGGTATGTCTATGTAGCCTGTCATGTCCGTTTATTGGTAAGACAGTATAGTATATTTGTATCCAGAATGCTTCTAAGATATGAAAGTTCCTGCATTTACATAGCAGCTGCATCATTCAAACGGTTCAGACAGTGGTAATGTGTAATGTTTATTGTCAGTCTTTATGTGCTCTGACGGATGGCAAAAAAAAAATGTTCTTCCCAATTATTAGACTTTATCACTTTTGATAATAATTTACATGAATGATGATCACTTATGGTTAATGCCACAGTCAGGTGTGATAAATTGTGTTTTATAGAGGTGGGACGAACCCAGATTATGGCACCGAACCGAACTAGAACTTGGCCTAGAATATTTTTTATTGAACCGAACCAAACTATGCTATAATTCATTGAACTCGAACTGAAGTTGAACCGAACTTTAAAAAATGCCTTATCCTCACATATATGCCTTCACAGTTCAGCCCTAAATTGTTAAAGTATATAACAAAAAACAAGCATTTATAACCACCTTAAAGACAGTGGATTTTGGATACTAACAGTAATCTGTGTGCGTGNGTTCAGCCCTAAATTGTTAAAGTATATAACAAAAAACAAGCATTTATAACCACCTTAAAGACAGTGGATTTTGGATGCTAAACAGTAATCTGTGTGCGTGCACACGGGTGTCTGCAAATGAAGTTCTTGACATCAATTACAGTATACCTGTGGATCATTATAGCAGTGTCGCCTACTCAAGTAACAAGAGTTTCGTTATTGATCCTCTGGACTTGGCTACAAGGTGCAAGTGAAAACAACATACATACAACCTTCATAGTTCAGCCCCTATTTGTTCAATCATATAACGCAAACAGGCATATATAAGCACTTTCACAATTTCACATATAATTGTTTAAAAATGTAACATAAACACATATATCACATACATATACAACCTGTGCAGTTCTGCCACTAATAGTTCCAAAATGTAATGACAAAATTTTTTCTAAATAAAAAAAAGTACAAAATTAGCCTATGTATTAACTTTTGGTTTTTATAAATTTGATTGATATAATTTATTAAAATGCTGAGAAATGTATTTTTTTTAGTTTTAGAATGATATGAAAACCACAAATTAGCAACACAAAAAAATTGATTAATTGAAAATGTCATTTTTCAAAAACTCAATCAAATAACTTGTTTTATATACAATCATTTAAATGCCGTAAGTTAATAAAGGAAAGCACCCGGTTTTACACACTACATATAGAGTTCAAGATATAATGTTGTCATCACTGCTTAAAAAAAGGAACAAATATAACTCATTTGGTAGTGTTGCGTTGTTATTTTTCAACTTCTTTGAAGTGAAGTAAGTTTTTTAATGATGTT
Source organism: Clitarchus hookeri (assembly GCA_002778355.1). Taxonomy (NCBI): domain Eukaryota; kingdom Metazoa; phylum Arthropoda; class Insecta; order Phasmatodea; family Phasmatidae; genus Clitarchus; species Clitarchus hookeri. The sequence continues at coordinate 301,850 of NQII01000706.1, forward strand.
CGTTTCTGGCAAATTTTCTAACCGAACTAGAACCAATATTTTACTTGCCAATCAATTTCGAACCGAACCAAACATAACCTTAAAGTTCGGGGTTCGGTTCAAAATTCGTACGTCTGACCCATCTCTAGTATTTTACAGTCAACGTGTCAACTTCTGTGCAAGTAGCATTCAGAAAACACAGGAAATGATTGTATGGTAACACTGGGTGTACTGATGCTGCACAGTAAATATTAGTTATAGTAATTCACCACAGCGATAATTTATCTCATAATTTCCATTAATCATTATAGCATGGTTCTACTGTATATATATAGAGTAAAAAGTACAGTGTAAATTTGGCAAACTTTCTAATTATTGTGTTTCTTAATGTGATTCTGCCCTTCTGATTGACATCATTGTAGTCTTAACATATTTTACATATTTACTTGACAAGTAGAGTACTAAGAATTTGTTTTCACTAAGCTTTGCTTGCTTGCTTGCATCATGAATTCACATCAAAAAAGTTATTGGCAGTAATTTTGTCTTATAAAATTCAGGAATTGTTTTAAAATAAATTTTCTCTATTGAGAAACTTTTATAACTATATTGCATTTGGTTATGTAAGTTGAATGTGTGAAAATAAATAATTGAAACAAATGTGATGTGAAAATATGGCAAAACACAGTGATATAATAGCCCTATGAAAAACCCTTTTGCTGCACTCTTAACAGTTTATTTTTGCAATGTTGTTTAACATCATGCAACGTGTGATGTTTATAAATTATAGTGATTGTCGTACACCACTCACATGTTAACACTGTTGCATTCGTGTATAGTTTGTAAACCTGGTGTGAGACTTCAGATCGCAAGGAAAACAAAGTGATATCGTTAGTGTTAATTTCCCTTTTGTCGAAACTCCATTGTGGCCGAAGTAAAAGAGGTGTGTTTGCCAATAATCTCCCTATTTTCTTTTACTGGTATCCTGCACGTGAATTCAGATAGTAGACTTATCATTATTTAAATGTGTATATAATTTAATTTTGAAACTGTCTAGTTAGATATACACTATGACCATTTTATTATAACAACATGTTAACCGCCATCCAGTGTCATCTGTTCCATTGCTCAAGTCTGTATTGCGTCACTAGTTCCACATGAAGTCTGTGCACATCAAAACTGTAATGTATGTACGGCTGTGTTGCCGTGTGCGTGTTTGCATTTGTGAGCATGTGTGAGGGTTCATGTGCACGTGTGTGTGCATGTGTGAGCACACATGTGCGAGTTCTAGATGTTTATGGACTGCACCCCACACATGTTATGTCCCATGATCGCTAGTTCTTACGGTATTTATTTGTGGACGTAATTGCATACCTGCCAACCTTACCGATTTTTCCGGAAAAAGCTGCCATGTATTGTTTTCCGGAAATATGTACATTCTTTTGAATTTTAGTCACTTCATTCAGGAAGAAGAAGAGAAAAAAAAGTAGCGTGTTGTGACAGTATAGATTGATACTGACTTTGCCTGCATCCACGAGATCATGTTACGAGAGGGCGACAATCAATTTTCGCATATCTATCGTTTGTTGGAGTTGCATTTCTTCATCTGTGGAGTTTTTGATAGTTACCGGATTTGTTTGTGAATACGAATACGTGTGGACATTGATTTTACCATGAACTGTTTCAATTAGAATTCTAGTTGAAACACGTGTTAAAGGATTTTAATACAGTGTGCGATAAAAGCTGTATGTAGCTACGTTTGGACTGTGATTACAATGTGGTGTGTATTATGTCTCTTGCCGGCAATTTTTTGGTGAGATCTTGATAGGTTACTTATTGTCGACTCTGCAAAGTTTAAAACTAAAGATGATTAGAAAAAAGCAGTATTGCTATCAGACATTCCGGGAATCATACAGTGTAGAGTTTTGTATTATAAAATCAGATAAGGGCGATAGGTTTGGCTTTTGGAGTATATGCCGATGCGACATAAACATTGAACATGGTGGGAAAACAGATGTTACACGTTAAAAGCGCAAAGAATGTCGCCAACATAAAGTGCCAGGAAGAAAATCAGAAGATTTCTAAGTTCTTTGCAAAACTCGGAAATGCGATTCGGACGTTACACGAGCAGAATGCTTGTTTACTACTTTTTGAGTACAGCACAACATTCCCCTTACTGCCGCAGATCATGCAGGTTTGCTACTAAAAAAAAATGTTCCCTGACTTGGAAATTGCAAAAAAGTTAACCTCAGCTATTGTAAAGGAAATGGCTTCTGATACAGAATGTAGTGTAGTACAATGTTTGCAGAATGGACCATTTTCTGTTTCAACTGATGGAAGCAATGACACTAATTCAAAGTTGTATCCCATTGTAGTGATGTTTTACGATGATACGCAGGAGAAAATTGTGAACTCTGTTCTTTCTACCTCTGCCTTGGAGGAGATTCTACTTGACGGAATATAGGTAATTTAGTGCTTGCACAGCTTGAATGCAATAACGTTCCCATTGAACACTGCGTGGCTTTTTGTGCAGATAATGCAGCTGTAATGGTTGGCCATAAAAATGGTGTTGCAGCAATGTTGAAAGAGAAACACCCTGGGCTTAATGTGATTGGTTGCATTTGTCACTTGATAAATTTATCTGCAGAAAAGGCCGTATCTGCTTTGCCAATAAAAGTTGATGACATTATTGTGGACATTTTTTTATTGTTTGGAAAAAAGTTAAAAGAGAAAAGAAAGGTTACAAAAATTTCAAGAGCTCCATGATACAGAAGCGAAGAAAATACTCAAGCATGTCTGTTCAAGATGGCTTTCTCTTGGAAGAAATTTGTTGAGGGTTTTTGAACAGTGGGAACCATTGCTTAGTTTCTTTAAGGGAGAGGTTGTAAATGAGAAACCTTCATCTTCAAGTCTCACCTCTTACAAAATTCCCAAACTACAATCATCATTCTGTTCAATCTCTGATGGGATATGTCGGAAAAACATATTTGAGAAAAGGAATAATTTGTGTTCTGCTACTGATTCCAGCAAAAAGAGAATTGCTTTGACATCAACAAACAGTGATGCTCCTATTCTGAAGAATACCAGTCCTTTTCTAAATCTGGAAGGAAAACTATTTATGTTCCTTTCTTCTGACCTAAATAAAGGATTTTTGCATTTCTTCTAGGTGTCCTCCCAAATTTGAAAAACTGAATGTAATTCTTCAGTCAGCATCTCCACACTTTCATATTTTGAGAGAACTGTTCCTTGATTTTCTAAATGCATCGCTATCAAATTTTGTGAAAGCAAAAGCTGAGAAAAGTTGCTCATTATTTGAAGTGAACTATCACTCTATTCAGAATCAGAAAGACGACACCGAATTAGTAATAGGAAGTAAATCATCAAACATTGTGGAAACACTTGAAGAAAAGGAAAAAGTAGTTTTCATTGCATCTCAGGACCTATTTTGTTACAGAATGTGACGACATTGTTCACAAATTCCCCATAAAAATGAAGTCTTGAAAAATGCAGCTGTGGCAAGAATGATTAATCTCGACAATGTCAACTTTTCTTCTGTTCGCTACTTTGTGGATTTGATTCCCTTGATTTTGCCTGTACAAGAAGGTGAAACTAAGGATGCAGCTATGGACGAAACTGAAAAACAATTCTCAACTCTTCAAATAGACTACATTTCAGCCCTTAGTGCTACAGGAGATAGTATGATGTTAAGTGGGTCAAGTTATCCAGGATTCGTAATGTTGATGGCATTTAAAAATACAATAGAATATTTAGAATAATGTTGTCCATCCTGTCCATTCCACACAGCCATGCAGAATGTGAGCGTGTTTTCAGTTTGGTGAAAGAAAACAGGACCCAGTTCAGGTCCTCCATGTCTAATGACACTATAGTATCAATTTCGGTTTTGAAATGCAGGAAATCNCCAGTTCAGGTCCTCCATGTCTAATGACACTATAGTATCAATTTCGGTTTTGAAATGCAGGAAATCAGGCTTATGATATGAACAAAATTTTATTGCAGAGAAAGCCACAGCTGCTTCTTTAAAACCACAGTGTTCCATCTCAACATAAACAGCAGAATACAACACACCATAGCAAAAATAGATAATAGTTGTATGACTCCATAGTGCTCTAACGTAAGTAGGAAGATAGTTTTAGTTCATTATTTAAGTGCAGATTTAAACAATTAAGCTAACAATGCAGTGCAGNTGTCTAATGACACTATAGTATCAATTTCGGTTTTGAAATGCAGGAAATCAGGCTTATGTTATGAACAAAATTTTATTGCAGAATTTCTAAAGAAAGCCACAGCTGCTTCTTTAAAACCACAGTGTTCCACTTCAACATAAACAGCAGAATACAACAACTTAGCAAAAATAGATAATAGTTGTATGACTCCATAGTGCTATAACGTAAGTAGGAAGATAGTTTTAGTTCATTATTTAAGTGCAGATTTAAACAATTAAGCTAACAATGCAGTGCAGNTAACGTAAGTAGGAAGATAGTTTTAGTTCATTATTTAAGTGCAGATTTAAACAATTAAGCTAACAATGCAGTGCAGATGTCTTGGAGAAAGCTACGGGCGCTAGTTACATCTTTAAAATTGCTGTGCTCTGATGCTTCATCTCACATNGGAGAAAGCTACGGGCGCTAGTTACATCTTTAAAATTGCTGTGCTCTGATGCTTCATCTCACATTCCACTGAAAGAGGAAAGGTAATAAAATATTGACATATTATGGTTTTTTAGTTATGTTATTAGTGTAGTAAAGTGTAATGGGCCTTTTTCATGTTAAGCGGTAGTATGTATGGTAAGCCTGCATTGTTTAGTGTAATTTTTATTCAAAAATTTAATAATTTTATTGTGTTTACAAAATCTTCCTATTTATGATTTCCTAAATTTGGCAGGTATGTAATTGCACCCCAAATATGGCTAATATGTATTCACTTGTCACGGTTGATAAATTAATGTTGTTCATTACAATTGCAACACAGTACCTCTAAATATACAGTTTCAAATGTACCTTTGTGAAAAACTAGTTGTATAGGTATACTGTGCCCTGTAGCTTATGCAGATTGTCTGCGGCACCTAACCTTGCCACGGCAGCACAGATGCCAAAGCCTGTCTGATGTCGGGCACAGTTTCAGAAAGGAACTGAGCATAAGGAGAGAAGATACATATGTATACTGCAGGAAATTTACATTTTATAACTCAATTGTTTTTAGAGTAACACCAGGCATCTTGGCATCTTTGCTAAGCCACTGCTGTATTCTGAATTATAGTTTATCTATAATGTTGCAACTGAATCACATGTGTTGAAATATAATTAGTGTACATAATCAAAGTCAAAACATTTTCTTTTTCTATGTCATTCAGAATGTGTTTCTTGCAAAAATGTCTGGTTTGTAGAATGGACTACAGTCAATTGAAAAAAGTTAACACCACTTATCCACAGAATAGTGGTTGTTTACCTCGTACAACAGTTTGAGTTCACATACAATCAATAATCAGAAGTACATGGAAGTTCAATTAAAGTTAAAATATAGGCAGTTCACAGTAAAGTAAGCATTTTTGAAATCAATATCTGAAGGAAAAAATCACTGCCTGTTAACTGTATTATACAGGGCTATTCAAGAGGAGTTACCGCCACCCACAGGCTTATCTTACATCATTTGGAGCAAAATATGTCCTATACATGTGGGTCCTAGTCCCAATATTTACAGAGTAATTAGAAACATTTGAAAATTGACGAATAGAGTAATAACCCTTTCAGAAGTAAATACAGTGATGTATTATCAGACTGTATTGTTTACAGTTGAGCATCACAATTACATCTAACAAGCTTACAAAAGATGTTCGACAATGTTTCCGTCCTCTTCCATAGACTTGGCCGCACGCTTACGAACCACACGTGTTGCTCTACATGGCTACATGCGGCTCTCTTTGATTTATGTAGCAGCGTGTATGATACTCACAAGTAGTTCCTCACGTGTTTGTGCAGTCTTTTGTGAACAATATTCTTCATCCATCCCCATACGCAGTAATCTAGTGGTGATAGATCTGGCGATCGAGGAGGCCATGGGTGAAAACCGCCTTGTCCTATCCATCTTTCAGGGAAATGCACATTTAAGTGTTCAACCACAGCACGGTGGAAGTGAGGAGGTGCACCATCATGCCGGAAGACCATACGACGTCTCACTGCTGATGGAATATCCTCAAGTAACAGCGGCTGTTCTTCTTGCAAAAATTGCAGATACACCTTACCAGTCAAGCATCCCGAGAAAATGAATGGCCCAATCAGCTGATCGACATTGATGCTGAAACTGTGTTGAAAACTCCTTTCCACTGTAGGGTGGGTATACTGATTGTCGAATTACTCTGTAAATATTGGGAATAGGACCCACATGTATATGACATATTTTGCTCCAAATGATGTAAGGAATAGGCTGTGTGATTGGCGGTGACTCCTCATGAATCATCCTGTATATGCTACCATACACATTGGCATGCAGACTTCCATTTGAGGTAGCAACGAATTCAGTAAGAGAGTTCTAAGTCTTCATGTATTGCGAGTTGTTGAAGTTTAGTAGAACAAATCATATTGGTGTTTTTTCCCCTTACAAACATTGAAGTATGAATTTGCATATTATTTACATGTGTAGGTTCTTAATGATGTAGTGTTTTCTCTCAACTGATGCATGTATAGTCATTAGACCTATTAGGCCCATACCAGTGTAAATCTTACATATAGATAGCAGGATGCCACGAGGAGAAAAGTAGACTTTAAGTAGTCCTTTCAGTCCTTTCAAAAGTTCTCACTCAGCATTCAGTTATGAAAAAAGTTACCAAAGCATCAGTGAAAGTCAGGCAGTAATTTTTTACATAATATTCTGTGCGTACTTAATTCTGTGTTGATCACGCTCATACATGGTAAAGGTGTTACTAATTTATTACTTTACCTTTTGTTATTAGAAGCCTCTACGAAGAATTAAAATAGAAGAATTTGATTCCAGTTCAAGCAGCGCAGGAGCAGGTAGTAGCAAGATGGAAATAACCGAACCATCAATTCAACAAAGTCCTGAAGTGCTGACTCCACAGAAGGCCAGTAATGACTCATCCTTGGGTGAGCGAATGTCGTTAGTTCAAAAGCCAGGACAACATTTGCCCACAGGCGGAGCTGAGGAAGTAGCGAGTGGAGATTTGCAGGCACAAGTTCCGCCTGTCCCAGTTTCATCTGTGCAGTTCCTCGTGGGCTGGAACCAGGTTAAAGGCAACTCCAGGCTTATGTATTTATTCCTCAAGGTAAGTGGAGCAACTATTGTGCTTCTGAACCAACATTTTATAAATGTTTTAGTTCTTGAACCAGAGCTATATACATACATAGTTTTAACACTGCTGCCAACATTTCATGAAGGCAAAACACTCATCTCCCACCTTCCACATAGGGGATAGTTATTTTACCACGTTTGAAAATTATTTGAAAAAAACATATTAGTAAAGACACACTCAAGATTAATAAAGACAGTGACGCAGGTATACCTACCATGATGAATAAAACTAATAATAATGTAATTTCAATTTTTTTTTCTAATTAAATTTCACACAGTTTTCATATAGTCAACTACTGGTTTCGACTGTATTTCATGCAGAAGGTAGCATGTGTTTACTTTTTTCCCATTTGAGTAACATAATTTTGTCTTGCTACATTTTGAGGGTATGAGCATGAGATGAAATAGAGTGAAATGAGAATGAAAATGAAATGAATGCTACTTAAATCAAATCTGATTTTGGAAATAGCTCTTTCTTTCAACTTTCATTTTATGTCTAGAATAAAAGTGTGGAGTGGGGAGCTGACTCAGATTTAAAATTTATTAACAAGCATCCACAAGTTAAAATTAAGAGGTAGCACAGCATCTGATCTGACGAGAACTTTTTGGAGAATTCTGCATCAAAGAGACTTTAATCACCATCTCATTTATATGGAATAAAAATTGGATTTGGTGTCTAGTTATAGTCAAATGATAACATTTAACACATGTATGTTCACATCATTTTTATTTAGTTCATCTTTTGCTGTTGCTGCTTTTGTATTATTTTATTATTTTGGCATACTCGTGTAATTGCTGAGGTTAGTTAATATTTTGGTATTTAAATACAAGGATTACAAATTATTCCAAAGGGTAGAGAAAATAGTTGTGACGCAAATTCATCAGTGAATAGTTTCAGCCTAGGTTCAATCCCATACCAACCACTCTCCCTAATCAGTAAAGGTATGGAATATTTCTTCCCAGTAATAATGTGTGCCTCCAGCATGTGTGTTGTTATTTTAGTGTCTGACAAGTACAATTTCTGAGTGCTGGTACAGTAGAACCCTGTTATCACATTCCTGCATATAGCACTATTATTTCATGGTCCCACCATTTCTCCATAAGGCTTAATAGGTTTCATTTCCTGCGTATAACATTAGTATTTGTTCAATTCCTTGCAGCATCTCAAATGCAATTTTTTGGTTAAGTAAAATTTTAGACTTATAACAATGCAGTGGCATACAGATACAGAAAACATTTTACTAAAGTTGTTCCGATACCGATACCTCGATACCAATGCTGATACTCCGATACTAATGCCGATACTCCGATACCAACGCCCTTCTCTCTTGCTCGTTTCTAAGCTCGCAGTTTCAACATACAGTAAAGCACCAGTACAACGAACTTCATTACAACGAACATTTCATTAGTACGAACAAACCATTTGGTCCNAGAACTTCATTATAACAAACAAGTGGTAATTTGGGTCCCTTGGAGTTTGTTATAGCGAAGCTTTACTGTATTTTGATGTACTTCACAATGTGTCAGGTGCTTTTTTACATTTCATGTGTAAAAAAACACTATAAACAAGAAACAATCGTGTCCGCTAGCGTCAAGTATTTAATGACCACAGACACAGACTTAATAAGTTTTACCAATAGTCCATACAGACGGTAATTGCATATGCCGGCTTTCAACTTTTATCAATTCTGTGTCTTTTCACTTGCTTGTTTGTAGTAATTTATTGTTCCTCTGATTTATTTACGTTTTTATGCGCATCTTATTACAGCTCGCCGCTGTCTGGAAGATAAATACTTTACAACAGTTACAGGCTGCAATATTTATTTCCAGTAGTGAAAGTAATTTTTAAATATTTTTAAACAGCTCACAATATGTTTGTTTAAGTATGATGCATGCATTTCAGTTTGGCGTAGTTACGTTTTTTCATGCCAGACAATAATAATAATAATAATAATAATAGTCAACAAAAAAAATTCCAAACATATACGCGCAAGATTAGAGAACAGATTTTTGGTTACAGAAAAGTTCTCAGTGCAGCCGCAAGAGGTCAACGTAAATATTTGAAAAGGTATCGATTGTAGTTGCAATATCGCCACCCGGAGCACAGCGAAATGAGAATTTTCCACGTGCGTCCATGATATATACATCTATGAACTCCAGCCATTTATTTGTAAACAGATGTAAGTGAGTCGTGAGTAACGTGATATAAAATCTATGGTGTTCGCTTTTATCCAGGTCTTTTTGTTGGTTTAAAATTCCGTAAAACACAGCAGGGCTGATTAATATTGTAAAACATATCACACCATATAATTTAGTGGCTAAAGAAAGCCATAACCTGATTTCATTGTCTATTACAGATACTGATGTATCGGCCTGATACCATACCCGATACAGATACCTTTAAAAAAGATTAAGTATCGGAACAATTCTAGATTTTCTAAGATGAGTGAGCAAGCATCCATTATGCATGTCATTGGGCATTAATTGATGATGCTATGGTCCATGGAATTCAGATCACTGATATTTTTGCATCAAATAATTCAGATGAAGATGTTGAACTTGACTAGCTATTTATGTACACAAATTATTACATTAGAATTTTGTTTCACGTGATGTGTCCCTGCAGGTAAAATACAGTTTCCTTCTTATAATATTTTCCTGTATACGTCAGTTTATTTTACTGACCCCTTGAAAAATGTTATAACAGGGTTCAACTGTATGTCAAATAGTTCTCAGGGGTAATCTACAGTAATCCTATGTTCTGCATAAGAACCTGTATTCCTGTACCGCTGTTTTCTCAACTGCAGGGTTTTTGAAAAATATATCCTCCACAGTTGGTGAAGGGTTACTGCAGGCCTGCCTGTTCAAGAGAATTTTATCCGTTTTAACGGATTTTCAACTCGAGGAAAATCACTGTGAAATAATTCATATATATATACCACTGATGTATACAAAATTATTTCTTGTCATCATTTATATATTGACTGTGTTGTATAGGTACTTGAGGCAGCATAAATAATGTTTAATTAGATTGTAAAATCTCTCCAAACGATTATTACGTGTAACAAAACTATACGGTACAAAGAAATGCTAACAAGTCTCGCCCAAAGCTCTTAAAGAGCAGTAAGACCACTGCATGTTTACCTCCATTTACCCAAATATATTATGTTCGGAACTATGAAATTTTTATCTCGACAACGAATATCCACGTCCATTATTAATACATAAATCATGCAAGTGTCATTTACACAAGGTTTGATCGTATTTCACTTCAAAATAGCGATACGTTGATAAACGGAAAAATAAAAGTAAACAAACTTCTCTTTTGCACGTGCCAAAGATATTGTGTGTGCACACAGCACTTACTAAAAAGGACTGCTGCGTACATGCGACACTAGTGCCCACAGCGATGTGTGTCAGTTTCACTGACGCGTTTGTTTAAAATATTCTTGCAATGGAGGTGAATAAGCAAAATATTTTGGACATACACCATTGCTTCAATAACGTATGTCCAAAATATTATGCTTAATCATTCACTGACGCGGGTATACAGTTATCTACATATTTCTGTTCCTGGCTGTATGGTCACAAGCAAAGGCCAAGGCCATTATTGAAGAGAACCTTTGCCATGCTTTGCCGTTATTTCACACGCAATCCGAATTTGGTGACTACAGTTTGCGTTTGGCACATTGGAGAGGAAAAACAAATATTCGCCGACATGGTTGTTGTATAAACAAAAGTATAAGTGTTAGTGGGGGAAAAAATCACCATGGTTTGTACATTCCAAACAAAAACAATTGCATTAAATAGTTAAAATGTCCTTCATATTCACATTTTTCCTGTAATTGACCAATATTTTTAATTTCAAGGATTTTACCCAATAATTTGATGATTTTACAGGATTTTTATTTACGTACAAGAAGCAAGATTTCAGCTTTAGGGTGGGTGGCAACCCTGGATTACTGTACTTAGGGCAGGTAACTTTGCAGTTGCTAGTATCAGACGTGGTTTTTACACCATATGGTTCCAAAATGGTGGCCAAACAGCTGGTAGTGTGTCGCACAGTTCTTTATTACAGCAGTATTATGGTTTATGTTTTCCGCTTAGGGGCAAGATTTTATGGTGTTATCGATTTTATTACGGAAGACATAAATTTAAACTTTATTACTAAAATTATGCATTATTAGAGCTAAAATATTACTGTGTTATTTTAACGCAAATTTTATTATGAAGAATTGTGGATCATATTAACAATATTTATCCTTGTATATTCATATTTGCATGATTTTTTTTTTTTTTACATTTAATAAACAGCATAAACAAGAGTAAGCATTTTATTAGAACTGAGACACACAGAGCATCACTATAGAAAAAAAATTAAAACACTAAAAAGGGTTTTCAGAGAGCCAGAAAGAATTTCAAGAAGTGAACTGAAATGCATTTCTCAGTTTACTTCTGGAAACCTTTCAGAGAGATGTTTGTGTAGGGATGTCAAAATTGATTCCTCAATACTTCGGTACCCTAGTTTATTACAAGTATCAAAGAATCGAGAATCAAACGGTTAATTTTATAAATCCTTGTCCACCTTCACGTGAATTTTTGAGGTTATGTTGCACAGCAACAGGTCTTTGGTTTTCCACAAGGTTGAACTGGTACCGAACTCGTGTTGACTGACAGGAATTAACGTATACTTTTCCCGGTCCCGGAAAAATTCCTATTTAATTAAAGCCGAAAATGTCAGCTACTATCAATTTTCGAATATTTTTTTTTATTATCCGTTGTAAAAATTATTTATTCCGGTATCTAAAAATTGCGTTCAATGATGGTTCAACTATAAAAGAATTAAGATAATATTCATATCTTCAATATAAACAACACTACACTATCTATTAGGGAACCATACTTAAACTGTTAACAAGCCTAGCTAAAAATTTTCCAACATACCTTATATGCGGTCTATATTTTCGTGAGCCCCTAAAACATTTAAACCCTATTAAGTTTTCAACGGTTATGGAGGTTTTTCTTTAATTTTCCAATCACATACTTGCTTATCTCTGCAAGCAACCGTTAAACTGCATATGTGTGCGTTGGAAACTGATTTATTTATAAACTGGTGCAAAACGCATTTATCGTGTGGGGAAGCATCATATTTTGTACGTCGGCAGCCATGTTAGTAATTTGCAGACTGTAAACAGTAGGCAGCAGTGGTACCATATTTTCATGAAAGTGATTTTCCGCGCAACATTTCCACACCAAAGACATATTTTTGGATGGAATTTTTTCTTTCAACTAGTTAAAAATGTTAATATAAGTAATAAAAAATTATCCATCAAAACAACACATGGAAAGACTTTTCAGCACAGCTGGTGTAATATGTGATAGTAAACGTAATTGGTTGGACCCTGAGAGACTGAAAATGTTAGTCTTTTTGAACAAAAACTTGTAAAAACTGTTTTCCAAATTTGGACAAAATTTCATTGCTAAATTTTTTTCATAGTATTACTGTATATTATAATCACATTCTAGTTATTTCTGTAAGTTTTTGGTTCATTTTTCATGTTTGATAGGTAAGTAACTGTATACAGCAAAAAATACATATTTGTGTAGAAGTTGATTTATATTTTTTGTGTTTTCATGTTTCTATTCTTAGTAAGTAAATGTTTATGTTTTTTTTTTTGTCAACGGATATTATTGATAAAATTTTCTTGATATCGAGAATTGAAATAGAGAAAAATTGGTATTGTGACATCCCTACATTTGTAGTGATTATCTTTCAGAATAACTTATAAAATGAAATTTAAATAACTCTGCCCAAATAAGTGTCTTGTAACATAAAAACAGAATTAAAAGTAATGTACAGTTAAACCTCGTTAATACAAGAGACTCAGTGAGACAAAATTGTTTTTTTTTTTCCTTGGAGTGAGATAGTGTTTTTATTTGTACTAACGAGCTTAATAAATATTAGTTAATTTGTATTACAATCTAATGTCAAGTCCACATGTAAAAAGAAGCCATGCTGGTGATAAGACTGTTTATTTTCCATCATACTTAATCTTAGAATAGACATTTTCAACTTTTGAGATTTTTTAATGACTATCGCAAACACCTGTTAATACAAGACTGATCATTACAAACTGCAAAATTTTATGTTCCTTGAGGTTTTTAATGAAGAGGTTTCACTGTAAGATTTTTGAACAAAGTTGCACCCAAGAATGGTTGTTATGTTTCCAGGAAGAAATTCTGCTCATTTTCTGCACTGCGTTTAACATTGTTATGAAATCACTAATTGTGGTCTTTGAAATTTCCAGCTGCTGGGTACTAATATACTGTAACCATAATATTAGTGATGTTAAGGGTTTAATTAGGATGGTTACAAGTATTAGGCATGCAAACTGTGGTATGATCTTTCAGCGGTCTATTTGAAGATGATGATGTGTTTGTTGCAGCAAATCTGTGGTGCTGAATTGCCAAAACTCTTCCAAGATTCTTTAGAAAGCAACATACTTAGCAGCATTCTGTTGACACTTGCGAACCAGTTTGCTAAGGAAGGAAGTCCTGTATATCTGTACCTGCTTGGGCTCAGCCAAGTCCGTAGATTTACTGCTCTCTCACTGTTCCTATCTAAAGAAGAGAAAGACAGTGAGTAACAACATTGTATATTAACTATGCAAATATGTTTGTTGTATTAGCAGCAGCATTCATCCTCAGAAGTCTTCCGATTGTCCTGTTGTCATTATAAAGATATTTTTTACATATAGTATATTGCAGTGGACTCTTATTGTAATATATTTTAGCCTTTTTCAAGTGATTGATAATAGAGTTTTATTACCAAATGAGCAGTGTACTTAATAGTGAAGACTCCTCACAAGACCCACAGTTTTATAGCTGCAGTCATGTGAGAGGTCAAACTCCAACATTCTGCATCGATAGTGGAGAAGTCACTTTATAATGTTCCTGATCAAACACTTCCCATTTGCTCTTTTAAAAATGATTTTTCACAATTTCATATTGCAAGCTCTGTTCATCATGTCTAGGATAAACTGAATTGTTTCACACTTGTGTGCGTGTAAAAAAATAAAAATAAATATAATGTGTGTTTTCTTGTAATAAAAGAGACAATTTAATATAGTATAAAATATGGGTGAAGTTTGTCGGTCGTACGAGTGATGATTGCATGAAATTCCTAACACGCTGCTTACTTTCTCGATGAGCGTGGCGTCTAGCAAAGAGGACAATGACGCCATGCAAGTCGGCGTCCCTTTGATTTATGAGGCGTGAGAAAATTGGCTTCAATTAGCAATTTGAAGTTCAGAAATGCCAGAATATTTAACTTAAAACACAGTTAAGTCAACACTGAGGCAATGGCGAGGTATTAAAAGATATCCTTCAGCATTACAAAACTGCAAAACCGATTTAGCCATTTTCTTAGCATAGCAGAACATAAGACACTATTTCATACAATTTGTATGAAAATGATAATGAGGCAAACCATGCAAATCACTGAATAAAGAACTTTTAACTACTTCAACGACTACGTGAAGCATAACACGGCTGGTAAGTGTGAGAAAATGTTGACTATTAATTAAAAAATTTTATGTGAAATAGGCATTCCATAAGTACGTAATCTGAAAAACCATCAGTTCAGTATGTTGTTTCAAATCAATAGAAAACCATGAGGAATAGCTGTCAAAATAAATTATGATCAGTTTGCAAAGAAGAAACATACTAAATCACCTTATTAAGCATTAGCTATTAAAAAGATAATTTACGCAAGTTAATCATGAACTGGCTCGTAAGATTTCTCATTAATAGATCATTAAAATGTTTGTAGCAATAACTCAGCTTTGAACATAAGATTCTCACTAATGGCTTCTGGTACTGTTCGTGGAAACTTAAACGCCCTCATAAGATTTCAGATTACATTGAACATCTTCCAAATTTACTCTCATCAAGTTCAAATATAATTTAGATATTCCAAAACAAATTGAAATGACCAAAAAGTCTGGAGCTCTCAAAATGTTGGAAGAAGTTGCACACATTACCCAGCCTCTGTAGGTCTTACTTATGTTGGTGGAGATGGCAGCTGAAGTTCTTGGAAAAAACTGCGGCTCGGGCATATTTAAAACAACTTGGTGCCTCTCTAACACCATGCCCACTCTTACGATGGGTGGTAATATCAAAATTATATGCAAATCTTACAGACAAAATCTTACCTTGATCCGCTATCATGGTGTCTGAGGAAGAGTAATTAGTCACCGGGGTTCACATTATAACGCAAATTGCACGGCAAATTCATAAAATACATCACTTTCTTCTACACCATAGTACAGTCAAACCTGTAATTAATACCTTTCTCCGTGGTCAAAACTTCTGGATAAAACCAGGTAGAAATGCAAAGAGAAAAACGATGACACAAATAAAATGAACACTGCCAAAGATAACTGGGCTTAGTTCTCATGTAACAAATGAAAGAGTAGAACTGTCAAAACGTAAAAATGTAAACAAACAAAAAATAATGTAAATATATATTTAGAGGTATTGTTCTGAATATACAAAACTAACTAAACTTGAGGGTAGGGGCTTTATAATAAATAAATAATTACTTTTCAACAAATAAATAAATATACAGCTCAAACAAAACTTTAAATGCTGAAACTGTTACAATCATAACTTTCATTTGCCTGGAACAGACACCACGCTTTACAATGTGTTTTCACCTTCCACTTTTAGATATCTGATTTGCACTCTTTTAACTAGCAGATATTTCCATTCCCATTCCACAATTACACATAATCAAAGATGAACAGCAACAGCTCTGCACCATGTAACATGCCCTTCTCTACCAGCTCTCTTTAGCAACTAGAATACTTCAACCGTGGTTGAGGTCATGTGATGACTGCATGCATCAAGTTGACTATCCCATTGAATGTTCATGACTTGTGGGTCGTAGCTGCATTATTGTCTTAAAGTTTCAGAAGACACTGCAGCCTCCATCTTCAGTGGCAGTAAGTTGTACTTAGTAATTAGTGATGGGCGATGCAGAAAAACCCATACGGATACAACTTCCGATACACTTCTTAAATCTATCAGATAACCGATACAAAACCGATTCTATACTATTGTAGATTCTGTAGTAATTCCTCTACTTTTGCATTTTAAGTAGTTACACATGCTCAGTTAAAATTTCTGATGCATTAATATAAAGGCAGGATTTACGAAATTGTTATATTTTGTATCTTAAATGAAACTTGTGAGGTGGAGACCGATCACAACAGAGCAGTAGATGTTGGCGGAAAACTGTTATTTTCAGAATGTAAATATAAAAAATATTTAAAAGACTTGTGTTTGTGCACATGCTTATGATTATATTTGCTCACATAAATAAGCTTCTCTGGTAGAAAATGTCTGTTTTGAAGTATGATCTGCGTAGGCTGTCTTAGTTTAGGTTAGGAACAAAAGTAAACTTAACTGGCTTGTCTACTATTTCCATTGACTGAAATTAAGAATTAAAACATTAATTGGAAACTGCAAATGTAGAAGATATGTTTCTGAATGCCAGATCAGCGCTTCACTGCATAATTTTTAACGCATAATTGTTTTATTGTAAACCCAGATTTTTCATATTTGCAGCAGCAGAAATGTAAACAAAGTTTTATCATATATACATATATTAGTGATGCAACGAATATTCGCATTCGCATTCGCATTCGCATGTTTTTGAACATTTGCATTCGCATTCGCAAAAATGATGCCAATATTTTGCGAATGTATTTGGCAATGAAAAATGAAAATGTCTATTAAATAATAATGCAACTGCTATGATTAAGACATATTTGTTTATTAACATATTTTTTATGTATAAGAGTGTATTTTAATGATATTTGGGAAACAGCCTTGTAGTTATTCACTAGATTACATAACAGAAACACACTTTTGATATTCTTTTATTCTTTTCTTATTTACCTAAGCAAAATTAAATTAAGGCAGGTAATTTCTTAAAACTTCTAAACTATATTATAACACAACTGTATGATCAAATACCATTGAACTGCTTTAACACAAAACAATGGAATAAGATATAACCCAACCTTTTTAATTATACAAATCAACTTTAAATGAGATCTTTTGTAAAAACACTTAACAATATGCATTTATGCAACCTAAAGGGTATCTTATTCAAATATGTGAGATCTTTTAATGAACTAGTAATCATGTTTAATTGTAAATCAAATCGACTTCTTATGAATAAAGTTAAAAATATATTGTGAAGAAAAACAAACAATATAATAATCTTCTTTTCAATTAAAACAAATATGTTCTTAACATTTTGTTAATTTTAACTTTGGTACTAATACTAACTCACTAATTATGTCATTTTTAAGATATCCATTAAACATTACTTCTTGAAATCGAAAAATAAAACTATGAAATTTTTTTTTATATCCAAGCACAATTAAGTGAAACACTTAGTAATTGAATAAGAGTAGAGGAATATTAAACTTCAGAAATAGAAGTTTTGATGCCTTTTCTCCTTGCAGCCTATTTCGGTGGGGTGTGTAAAGAAGACCAGCCCCACTAAAGACCCTTTCGCTAGGCACACTAGTGGGTGGTGTTACTAAATATTGCCTGGCTATGGGAGAAATAATACCATACTTCTTATTATTTACCGCCCACCATGTAAGTGGATCTACATCATTTTCCACACGTTTATCTAATAAATATTCATTGATGGTTTTTTTTATCAAAACTTCTATAGGGTTCGTACATTCATTTTCTTCTTCTTCACTTTCGCTGGAATCCATCAGCAATTTCATGGTGTCTCTTAAAGATATAGATTTCTCTGTCAGACTGGCACTGGAACCAGATGTTTCAATCCGATGAGTAGTCATTCTGGCACGCTTAGGATTTGAACAAGACGATAGGCTTGATTCATCGTTTCCAATTGACTCTAATATATTTTTCACAACTTGATCCCTGGTTGAAGAATTTTTGAAAAATTCTAATTTGTATCTTGGGTCAATAAAAGTTGCCGTAGCAAACAATACGTCATTTTCCAAATGGGAAAATCTGCGACATAGTTCTCGTTTAAGAACTAAAATCGTATTCCCAACGCATTCGTCGGTCACATCAAATTCACCAATTATTTTTTCCAAAGTGGACAATAATGGAATTACTGAGGATACAGAAATATTGGCTGCACTTAGTTCTTTTGTAATTTCCTCAAAATATCTGAGTAAAGTTATTATTTTTTCCACAATAATCCACTCTTCGGAAGTTAGTTGTGAAATCTTGTTATTCTGGGAAGCATAAAGACACAACGAATCTTTGTTTTTCAAAATACGCTCTAACATATACAAGCTGCTATTCCATCTTGTAGCACACTTTTGTATGATTTTCAGCTTTGGCTGATCGATTCTTTCTTGTAGAGCAGCCAGTTCATCTTGAGCTACATTTAAGTGATGAAAATGTGTTGCCATCTTTTTACATTTTGCAATCACTGTTATAACGGAATCTTGTGCCTTAAGCCCTTCCTTGACAACCAGCTGAATTTGGTGTGACGAACAATCAATGTCTCTAATTAATAACAAGGAAATACCTTCTTTCATGTTTGTGCCACCATCTCTAACAATGCATTGCACTTTTTCTTTAGGTATTTCCCAATGCGACAACATGGTTTCAAGTTTTATAGCTATATTTTCACCAGTATGTCTGCCATCGTTAAATACCTTTGCGTTTAACACAATCATTTTTCTCTCAAAGTTTTTTGTTATACCATGACATGTAAGACTCAGCAAAGATATTCCTGAACAAGAATCAGACCAAATATCAGTGGTAAACGCCAATTTTTCAAATGACTTAATTAATCCCAAAATTTTATCTTTGACTTTGCCGTAGAAATTCTCACATATAAAAGAAGAAAAATGTTGTCGGCTTTTTATATTATACGACGAACAAAGATGGTTCAATAGTCTGACAAATCCAACACTTTCGACAAAACTAAAGGGTAAGTCCTCTAAAGCAATCATTTCACTTATGAAATTATCAATTTCCAAAGACTTGGCATTGTTGTTATCCCACTTTTTTGTTTTTTCGACGCAATCAGTCAAATACATCTGTTTCAGGTCGGTTTTCGTACATTGTCGCGAAGTGGAGGCCACAACACTTGTTGTAGAAGCATTTCGCTTTTCATTTTCCCTATTCTTTAAAGCATTATACTCGTTTTTATGCAAAGCTTCCAGGTGATTTCTCATAGCACTTGTTGTTCTTCCTTTGCGCTAGTATTGTTTATTACATATTTTGCATTTCAAATTTTCAGCATCACATATTGTAAAATAAGTCCAAACTTCGCTAACACACGACCGCATCATTTTGAAATATCACTTATCACTGTACAATTACAACAATAGAGTATTTACAAGTTAAAAACAAAACTTAAGTATGTTGACTCGACGCTGCCCCCACCTGCACTATACAGGGTGGTGGATAGCAGGGTACATAGTAATTTGTTACGGTGCTGGCTAACTGCACCTTGGGCTGCTGTAAGATGGGTGACACAAAGACATAACTGGGTTCGGTTTATTCACGCTTTACTTTTATTGTCCAAAGTTACAGTGATCTGTACATATATGAGACCTAGCCCCTTTTATATCTTCTCGGACGGTGGAATCTAGCTATCCCTCGATGCTGGTGGCTGGCGTTGTCGTGCTGTCTCGGTGTCTCTCCCGGGAAGTCCTGGGCTCGATCCCTGGACGTGCAGTTCTCTCCTCGTCGCTCGTCGTTCCTCGTATCTGACTCTCTCGTGACTCCGGCGTAACTCCCGACTCCGTCGTAACTTCGTTGTAACTGTCTTGTCGCTGCTGCTCCGTCGTAAACGTCTCGTAACTCTCGCGTAACTGACCTCAACTGTCCTTCACTCTCGCGTAACTCTCTTAACTGTCGCATAACTGACTTAATGGTCCTCTGTGGCTCCTGTATATATATGTTTCTGTTCTATTTTCCATATAACTCGGGACTTACCCTCTCGTGTTTGCGGTGGGATAGGAGTAGGCGGGGTGCACTGTTTTTCCCCGATTAGTAATTTCTTGTGGCGTGGGGCGATAACATGCCCGGGACTCCCCGCGTTCGCAGCGTCACGTCGTGACTCAGGCAACATGACAGGTGCAGTTGGTTCGAACTCGGGGATTCCTCTGGTCGTTAGGCCATCGGTTTACGGCGTGGGTAAGAATAGCGTCGCCACTACTGGTAGGTATGAGCGGTACGCGTCAAGGTAACCTCAAACTAAATATTTACGAAAACATTATTAGCAGCTAACTTCATTCAGTAAGCCAGCAATCACGATTTGTTTACTTCGTTCAGAGTCGGGGCATATGAGCTACTCTCGGTTTTAACATGGCCGCCCGGCCGGCCAGTTATAAACGCGCGGTAAAATTCGAGTTCGTAGGCGCACGCTTTTGGCGCCATATTTGAAAAACCAACATTCGCATTCGCATTCACATTCGCGAATGTGGAAAAATCGACATTCGTTGCATCACTAACATATATGGCTGTATAAGTGCACCGCACATTTGCGTACTGAAATCGGCTACCACAAGCGCCAGAGTTGTAAATACCAGGTATTTGATCCCAGTTGGCCAGCCATTTTCTTCAAAGTGCTGTATGCACACGCCACTTCTATGGAGAATCAATGTTTGTTTACTTTTTAATGTGGTTAGATTGATCTAATGAGCATGTAAGGAGCAAGAGTTGGCACTCCCAGGTTAGGCCATTTTTCTTATTTGCTGACTAGATTCGTGGCTGTAAACGATAATTTGCTGCCAACCACATTGCTTAAAAAACTATTAGCTAATCATTCACTGAACTGTTATTAAACATTTTAAGACTCAAAGAAAATTATTTGCCGGAAATTATGTTAATGTGTTACGTAACTAATACTTTTGTAATCAAATTTTCAAGAGGAAATTTGTTTTGTCCCTGCAAGGAAGCATTGATGGTTACGTGATATGAAAAATTGTAAACATTTGTAAAACATTCATTGTAAGCTGCAATAAACTTGGTAAATGTGTGTGAAAAAATGTAAGTTCAACATTTAAGAACGTTAACATTTTCACAAATAATTTCAGGTTCAAATTTTTGCAATGAAGCATTCAAATCTTATTACCCATGTTATTTTCATACATATAAGCGTGTATACATGTTAAATACATAAACATGTGTGTTTGTTTTACAATAAACATATTAAGAAACTTTTAACAAAAATTTTTAATGTCTTTGAAAAAATTACGAAAGAACATTGTTCAAAAACACGAAATCTACCCAACGGACAAACAGTTTCAAATAACAGGGGTGCCACCAAAACGGATTTACTACCACGCCAAGTTTCATGAACTGTAAATAGATTATTACCATATTACTTTTTTGATGAAAAATATTTGTATTACCAAAAAAATGATGACTGGAATTGTGCAGAAATCAATTCACTTTACAAATTATTCAAGTTTGTATGTATTTTCAATGTTGGTATACACGAAATCATCATAGTTTAATAAGAGCTTGAAGGCCCTATCCAGTGTCACCCCCCTAGATCAATATGTAGTTTTTATATCACTAATTATTACAATCCTTTATTGTGAAGAGCACAATAAACAATTAATAAGAAAGTCATGTTTGGTGAATTTAGACTTAACCACAAGAAAGAGGTGGTACTAGTAAGTTAGGGCTGCGAAATTTCCAAAATTGTGTATGAGATTTCTGGTACATTGAGGCTGAAAGAATAGTTCCATATGGACGTAGGACAGGATGTCATATATTCCATATCTCAAGACTAAACAGAATAATAATAAACACAGTGTTAGTAATGCAGCACTTCCGTGATTACAGTTACCTTTACTCTGACGCTCTGCTCAATGGCCTCATATAGTTGCAACTGATGCAGACAGGTAGCACTCGTCAACAAGTGTGTTCACATTCGTCAACAAGTGTGTTCGTGGAAGTAGCACTTGCAGATATGTGTACAGTATCTTTTCTTACACGCTGTGTTTGGTGTCGTCTGTTGTAAAGCCAATTAAACCTGAAATTCAAATTACACTGAATTATGACTATAGTTGCAACTAATATTTTGTTGTGTATGTTCAGAGAAAATTTTGACTGTTGTATAATACTGACTTTGGTACATTACAGAGATAGTATTTTAGGGCTATCCTTTTTTAAAAAAAGTTTTCCTTGATCATTTCATAGGGGTTGGACGTCGTGCGCTAAGGTGTCAGATGTGTCCCTTACGGCAGATATAAAAGAATTGTGGACCCTGTAGAGTTAATACATAAATTATATGAGATGGATTATAGCCACACAGTAAAAAAAAATGTTTGTGTTGCAGGTGTAAGTAAACTACTGGACCACTGTCTGAGTTGTGGAGAATGTACGGAGAGTGAAGCTACAATGCTTAAGGAAAGATACGAGTTGTGACAACCTAGACATTAGTGCTGTGTTTAAAATTCCGCCTACACAAAGTGGAAATGGCACTACACTTCCATTCATCTGGAAACTGCTACTGCACAACATTGTATAATTCAGTAAAGTTAAGTTGACTCCGATCACAGTGTTGTTTCTGTGAGAAATTGTTTTGTCTGACAGCCAGTGTGACTTAAAGATTGGCAGTACCTAATTATGGCAATATTTTTTTTATATTTTAACCATTGTTCCTTTGTTTGTGAAATGAATAAAACATTTTGTATGAATTACTAGACATAATAATTAGAATACAGATACAATGTACCACGTCGAACACATATTGGAAAACCCAGTTGGTGTTCCGTACAATGAATCCTGGGGAGTGAATGACATTGGACCACTTGTTATATTTCTAGTAAGGTAAATTTGCGCAAAGCAATATGTGCTGCAAAGGGTGTGTTAGCATCACAGTGGAAACATTTGAGATTCTGTGTTTCAGAGACCAAAAAATTATCATGGGTATTTTTTCTGTGAGAAATTCTTGTGTTGTGCAGTAGATGGATGCATAGCCATATAAAGTAGGCACAATATTTTGCATCAAACTACAATGTCCCAAAATTTAAAAGAATTTATTTAGAAAAGAAATTTAAATTGGTTAAATTTTGGAAAATACCTGCATACTTCAAAATACATTAAGCACCATTTCTGTTAGCTACAATGTATAAAGTTAGATTCGCAATGGCAACCTATTGGTGACACATGAGAGACGGGCAGAAATTCCTGTATCCGTATGATTAGTGTCACTGTTGAGTGAGTGAAGTTACTTACACTGCTGCCCCAGAAAAATACTGTTCCCAGTTACAGCTTCATGATATATATCGGGATGCGACAGTGTTGAAGTATGCTTCAGCATATATGAAATAACACAATTCTGTTTAACACCTCTGTTGTAAATGGAATGGCAATTGCCTATAAACACATGCATTTTTGATGTTGGCTTAGTAAAAGCACCTTTTTTTTTATAAACAAAATGTAGCTTCTCAGTGAGTTTATAATCCCATCAAGAAAATTGTTACATTTAGATGCAAGGCCCTTACCCTAGCACCCATTCATCTCACTGCTTTCACCATCTGTAGTGCCCTTGGAGATAGTGCCATGCCCCGAGCAGGAGGGCAGTAGCACTGCTGGCATGGAGTACAGGAACACCTCCGTGGCTACTGTCAATGTCAAGTGACTTGTCTCACCTTCATGTCCCTACGAGGTAATTTCTGGGAGCATTCTTGTTCGCGCCGGTAATAACTTGTAATTTTGTTCTGTGGATGTGTCTGAATTCTGAGTTATGACCATTATTTGACCTTGTCTTTTCGAGTATTTAGTATATCACAGTGTGAACAGTAATTTTAACTAACAGTACTATGTGAAGTGGTCATAGACAACACTTATTTTCAGTAGCAACAGTCTGTCGGAACACATACTGGTAGCAAGAAATACAATAATGTTTAGTGTAATGATACACTCAATTACACGTTATTTCCAGCGCGAACAAGGATGCCCCCAGAAGTTACCTCGTAAGGACATGAAGGTGCGACAAGTCACTTGACATTGGCGGTAGCCGTGGGGATGTTCCTGTACTCCATGCCAGCAGTGCGACTGTGCCGGCTGCCCCCCTGTTTGGGGCATGGCACATTAAGTATACCTCAGCGACACCTGTGTTGCGATGCCCAACATCACTCCATGTGGCATCTGTTTTCAGCAAATCACAATAAGACCAGTGAAGTGTGTGCATAGTGCAATTGTGGACAGTATGCCCCAAAATGAGGGTATTTGCTTGTGGAATAACTCACTTATTCAGATTTCGTACCACATAAATATTATTAATTATAATTTGTAGTACAGTTGGACCCTAATTTTATGAGACCTCGTGGTTCCCTAGAATGGTCTTATAAATTTGCTACCCTCGTCAAATTGTTGCAGCCCATTTTATCCCTCCAAAACCAAAAAATTGTGTTAAAAGTGCATTTTTGGGGTAGTCTGTTTTTAGTAATCTCTGTTGCAAAAATATCACAGTTTTAAAATCAAATATTAATTAATTTTAATAGGCAAATGACTTCCGAATTAAAGTATACCCCATAACTAGGGACCCCTGAAAATGGTGTAGGGCAAAATACACAAAATACTGTGAAATAACACCTATCTTTTTTTTGCAATACAATTTTTAAAATATAGGATAAAAATGAAATTTGCAAAATTTACCACGAAATTGTATATTTAAGTACTGAAAGTAAATTCTTTTATCTGCCCGCACTATTAATGCTACTGAAATCCAGGCGGATTGACAAAAATTGTGCGAAGAAATACATATAATATTCTTAAAGCATAATTAATATTTATTTAACGAGAGTTTGCTACAAATTTTTCACCAACTGAATGCAGTTTTTATTTAATTATTTACGTTGTGAATAACGCAATAACTCCAGTCTTCTGTCACAACGCATGCTATATACACAAACAAAAATAAAAATGCTAAATAACAAAACTGCTTCTATAAAACTGGATGTGTAAATAAACATTTCCACGAATGCATCCCTGACATAACATTAAAAACTTTATTTTCACAACATCAAAGATATGTCGCAACACTATCGATGTCGGTAGCCAACGAACATTATCTTACTAAATTGTGTTCCTCCTGTTACCCATCACACGCGCTATTGTTTCTAATCTCCGTCAAATGTTTACATAAATTTCACAAAATTTCTGCCAAATGTAGAAAAAGTGACAAAAATCAAACAAAATTTATTAAAGCCAATGATTTAAAATAGAAACGTGCTGAAAAGTAAATTTGTATTTAAAGTACAGTAATAAAGTACGTAGTTTCATCATAATAATGATGCATTTTATTTTATTTGCTCTATTTTGGAGGCAAATTTAACACAGTTCTTTGAGTTTGACATGTAAAAATCCCATTTTTTGAAATTATATTTTACTCCGTTAAAAATTCTGTTACCCGCTAAAATGTATATTTGTCTGCTAAATGTTTTTAAATTTTGCCAAATTAAACGGAAAGTAAGTTGACAACACTCGCCATCTTGTGTGACAGTTGATATCACTGCATTCTTAGAAAAAGTTAGTAGCGTAATTTTATCTTAACAGAATTAGTCCGTGAAAACATACTGTGCCCCTTTAATGCTTGTAATTTACATGGTTATTTACCGTACTGACCCAAAAATTATTACGTTTCCTTTGTGGAACCAAAGTAAAGTTCAAATCCGTCCCGTCCATTATTAATGTTTGATTCTTGTCCGTACCACATCCATTATACATACGAGTTTTATTTGCGCGAATTGTCGTGTGCTGACTTGAAACAAAGAAGTGCCTGCAATTATTATGTTTTACCTGTTTTTCAACGTGAGTAATTTAAAACAAATAGTGATTGAATTATCAAAAATAAATTACGTATTTGTTAACAATTGCAACATTTCACGACAACCAGTTGTGTACACTAGCATTTGAGGTTAGGCCGTGTCTGTTTGCCTGCTCTTGGCGCTACTGAATTGTGGTAGTACGTACCAGTTAAGATAGTTATTTCACAGATAAACAATAGTTCCGAATATATTTTGGTTTTCGGAGAGAATATCTGATCGATGGATGTGGGTAAATGAATAATTTAAGGGTTGAAGCATGCAGGTTTTTTTAACATTGTTTATATAGGATATTTGTTGGGACCATCCAAAAAAATCTACTCATATGGGAAATTGACATAAACTGGAACTCAACAACGAGGTTTCACTGTATTGTGTTTCTCCTGTTGTCCATCACACGCGCTGTTGCTGCCAATCGATTAGTAAAAATCCTGGAAAACTATGTGCGTGTGATGCACATTTTGACGAACTGTGATGCAGGAAAAGACTTTGTTTTTAACATTGGGAAACTCTTTCATCCTAAATATGTGGTGAAACAACATGGTAGATGACTCATTGTATGCAAATGCAAAGAAAGTTCCTCTTCTCAACAAACTGTCTCAACAGAAATTTCTTGAAGGCTACTTGGCATTCCATAGTTAAGTGTTGAAACTGTTGAGCGAAACAAAGCCAGTTGATGTCGTCAAAATTTTGTTAGGCTTACATGAACAACACTCAAACTTTGCGGAATAATCTGTGTCAGCATTATGGATTCCACTTTCCAATGCTGACAGCGAAAGACCATTTTCTGCATATAGTCACATTCTTTCAGATCTGAGAACCAACTTAACTCCACAAAACCTTGCAATTCTTTTTGAACAGTATTTTGATAGTAAGCTTGCTGCTGATACTGTTACTGAGAAGTGATTTCTAAATACCAATAATAAGACTGAATAGTGTGTTTATTCAAAGAAATGTTTGTGAAATATACTGCACATTACATACTAAGCAACAGTTGTTTTATTAACTTTATTACTACCATTAAATACTAAGTATAATTTGTTTTTAAGTCATTGAGATTTTAGGTAATTTTCATATATATTGTGCATTCTGAGAGTTTAAAATTAATTTTTTACTATAGTTGGGTTATTTTTTATCCACAGATACTTAAATATTAACTGTTCTTGTTACTGAGACATTTAGATTGTTTGTGCGTGATAAATATTGTACATGTAGTGTAAATTTTCAAAATAATTTTTTGTACCGCTATGTTGTATTTTATTCACCACTTTCAGGAATTTTTTCACAGATGTTGGTGAGTTTTATTCACCATTTTCAGGGATCCTTACCCATAACTCTATATACGTACAACCATCCCATCTCCACAAAAAATGCAAACATGGGGCGCTGAATTACGTTACGAGTGCGAAGTCTATTCTCAGTATGTACCTTCTTGCAGAAAATTATACAATACAACTTATTAATGAAATATTAATTTCTTTCAATAAGCAGACGTCTTCCAAATAAAAGTGTACCCAAGTGTTTCGTCAATGAAATTATTCTTTATTCGAGTCGCACCGACTCACCAATTGCACGTCCGATCACCATTTTGACTATCTGATACACAGCCGAAGATCCCAAAGCCGCTAGAAGTTGTGCAGGTTTAGAGTCAAATTCAAAACCATGCCCAATCCATGTCAATACACACACACGTATTTACACTATATGTACATTCTCAATATCCCACCCACATAAAATGCACATTCTAACAATCATCTTGGATAATAAAAGAACACAGTTTGACCATAGGACACAGGATGATGCCTGATTGGGTCTTCACTTGAGGTACTCCTATTACACTGTCCGGTCCACCTTCACTTACAAGTTCCAGCTTCATGCTTCATGTTTGAGTATTTTACAATAACCAGCGAGTCAACTGTTAGGTTGGTTTGAGAAGTGGAGGGTTTAGAATGCTGTTGTAACTGCTGGTGGTAGTACTGGTACCCTATTTTACAAAAGTCTTGATGAGCTTGCTGACTAAGGTGCCATCAAGACAGTCGGTTGATGTTTATTGCTAAAGTTAAGGCGGACATGTCACTGGGGTCATTACTCAGTGCACAGAGGTCGGGAGTTGAGAGTGCCTTCCACTTGCGTCAAGAGAGTGTACGACTCTTCATATGTTAGCAGCCGAGAAACAACACTTTAATTAGCAGCGACTTGACAGCTTTCATGCCAGACTCCCACAAACCCCCAAAATGTGGTTCTGCCAGAGGATTGAAATGCCATTTCACTTGATTTTCCAGCAAGACATTCATTTGTGTCCTTTCTTACAAAAATGCCTGCAGTTCTGCCAGATGTCTTTTGGCGGCAACAAAGTTTGTCGTGCAGTCGCTGAAGATGTCAGAGCACTAACCACTGCGAGCTAAGAAATTATGAAATCCTGCAGGGAATATTTCTGTTGTGAGATAAAAGGCTAATTCCAAGTTAATTGTCTTTGTGGCAAAGTACACAAACGCGTACATGTAAGCTGTATGAATGCGGGCCTCTCTCAAGACAGGACAAAGTGATGTTGATTGTTCTTGCATAGTCTATACCAACCTCGAGGAATGACCAAGCTTGCCCGACTCTGTCTGATGGCAGAGTGCACATAGGTGGGACTAAGGCAATTGGACGAGTACTGAAACACAAGTGCACTGTCGCAGTCTCTTCTGCAATAACACTCCGAGCCCCCAAGATCCAGAACACTTGTTGAAGAATTGACTGCAGCGTTGTAGGTCCACAATGCATTAGATGCAAGTGAAAAAGGTCAGTCACAAGGTAGGTGAGGCAATGATATTTTGGTAGTATGATAGGGTGACGTCAGATCTGATAGCTGCAGACGGCTGCCCACCCAAAGAACACCCACTGAGTCTAGAATAGGAACAAGCTTGTATCCTTGTATGATTGGGTGGGTCGCAGCTGATGAAGGTCCTCAGCAAATTACTCTGCTTGCAATATCTTGACCCAGCACATCAAGGCAGAATACAGCTCACTGACTGTTGGAGGCTTGCTAGGGCTCTGTGCACCAACCATTGTATGAACTGGATAGACATCGGGAGAATTTTCAATACCTGTTATCAGGAACAGGTATAGCCTGTACCTAGCTTGGGAATAACGGTTACCATTCCCCCTCCTGTTACTGATACTTGTATCCACAGATTAAAGATGAGGTAGGACAGCTTATTCATCTTCTACTCATGTACCCAACAATGATCTACCCCAGAAAAACAACTGTCAGTCACATGATCAACAGTGATGAAAGTGTTTAGATCTTAATTCGTAAATGACAAGCACTATTATATGAATAAAATACTTTTACAAATTTAAATTTAATCAAACTGCATTACAAATTTGTTAGATGAAATATAAATACATCTCAAAACTAGGGATGGGTTGAATAACAAAAAATATCGGTTCCGGTACCGATTCTACAATTTAAATCGGTTCCAGTATTTGGTTCTATTTTGAATACTTGCCTTTTGCTTGCAACTTCAGTAAACCGAAGCAGGTAAAATTCATTTAATGTTTTTTTTAACCTATGGAAGAGCTGAACAATAACGTGTGAAGATAAGTTTTAATGTATACAGATAAACTTGTATTACATTTATTTAAGGTTAGTAAATATGTAACAAATTACTCTTTTTTACATTAATATGTGGTGATTGTGATATGTTTGGAAAATACTTTAATTAAGTAGCTCATGGTGCTAAAAGCCAAAACATTGTAGTGTGCTGTAGGTAGGATAATTGTAACCTGTGGTCGTTAAAAGAAAAAACAACTAAGGTGGGCCACTGGCTTAGTTTTTCTTTTGCTTTTTTTATACACTGACTGGGCAGCTGGCTTCCCTTTTTTTTCTTTTGCATTTTTTGCTTCTTTTATGCAGACATGCTGGTTTCTTTTGCTGCACTGGAATGT
>NQII01000706.1:333833-349151 GCA_002778355.1 Clitarchus hookeri
ATAAAACGAAGGATGGCAAAATTTGTTCTTTCAAAATTATGACACTAGAGTAGGCATCGACATTCAATACGAGCAACAGACAATCTGCATTGAAATAAGTGACTTTGCCGGCATATTATTGTAAAGCTATATATTTAGTATAGTCCATTCACGGTTACTTCCATTTTTTGTGGAGCCCTGCTAAAATTCTATTTCCAGGATATTCCACCGCCCCATGCAAACAAAGCTTTGCAAATCATGCTAGAGGGCCAACGCACCACATACGTGCACGTTCAGTGCAATAATATGTTGTAAAATAACTATAATCCATTCACGGTATCTTTGATACTTTTGAAAATAACCTTTGAAAAATCACCCTAGGAGTTACATTTTGAATTGGTTATAAAAAATTGTATATGGAAAAAGGTTTTGTCTTGCTTTTAGCACTGAAGCACTATATAAATTGGTTGTTTTAAGTTTTAAGTATATTTTTTCAATAAATTATAATAATTTGTTAAAAGTCCGTACGAATTAACAACGGATTTTGGAGGGACATGTTGGTTATAGCTGAAAAGAAATAGTTCGTAGGTTAAATATTAATATGTATAAATTTAATGCCGTAATTGTAAAGTTAATATTGCTAAACTATATATTTACATTTTCACGTAGCACTCATGGGTAAAGATTTCACTGTTATTAATTGAAATTAAATAAATTTCAGGGTCTGTCCAGCAGACTCATACACTCCATCTTGTCTGTTTGGACACATTTTTTTCAGAAGTATAACCACGCCATATTGGATATTGGAGAAGCTGAATTGTGGTTATAAAACTAACGTAACACATTCTTTCTACTTACAAGATAATTCTAGGTTAAGATGTAATTTTAGTATTAGCGTTGTTATTTCTGCAGTTTATCTTTCTAAGTTTTAAATAAACGTGCAAAATATAGAAAGGCATTTGAATATTTCCGTTACGTAATTCCCTTTGCAATTCTTAACAAAAAAAATATTTTAAAAGAATGAAAAGGAATCGATTTGTGGTCAATAACTGATAATCAATTATTTTCGAAAGCTTTTTGTGGAGCGTAAGAGATAGCAGCACATTAGCGTTGGCTTACACGTATTTCTCCTATATCGTCTTTGCGCCGCACGTAGTGTTGTTTTAATGTTGTGGCAGTGAAGTGAGACAGTTTCTTGACGGAAAAGCAATGTTCCTACACCACAAGTTTCAAAATGAAAGTGATTTTGTTCGCTGAAGAGTTTGGAAATCGAGCCGCGGGCCGTGAATTCGTAGTAAATGAAACATTAGTGCGGGGCTGGAGGAATTTTTATCACTTATAAGTCGCACCCCGAGTTTTCAATAAAATTTTTTTTAAAAATGTGCGACTTATATGCGATAAAATAGAATAAATGGTACCCATTTATCACAGTGAAATCTTTAACCTGAGTGCTACTTCCAAAAGTTTATTATGTAAAATTTAACTTTTTCCTTACACCAAATATGTAAATAAATCTTAATACAATAAGTAAACTTTAATTAAATTATATAATTAACAGTTCCGATATATACTTCAATCTACCTTTTTGTATGTATTACAACATTTCGCTAAATTGATTAGCATTTTTTAGACATTTAGAGAATTTTATTAAAGTATATGACAGTTGAGATTACATGGCATTGTTTCTCTTCAAAAATAAATTTTGGTAGTTCCCACATGGACACCGTTAACAAAATATTTGACAGTTCCCACATGGCACTGTTTGTTTACAAAACATTTGACAGGTGTCACATGGCAATGTTTTGTATACATACTGCGGAAGGATACATAATCGGCTCCCTGAAAGTAGATCTTTAGCAGGGTTTCAGAAAATCTTGAAGTTACCGTGAATACATTATATTTCCTATTAGGCATTACCAACACACCTATTTTCACTCTGCCTTTATGCATATTAGTTATAAATGAAATAGTATTGTAATTTACAAATAAAGTATGATTAACATTAAATTTAACCAAAATTAAGGTACATTTAGGTTAACAGAAGTATAAAACGCTTTGCCATACATTGCATATTTATAAATTGACCAAACACGTCCTATGTAGGGAGTTTTTTCAACGGTTTGATTCAAAAAGTGTGAAGAAACCGTGAATATATTATACACGAAAAGTGTGTAGGGTTACATCTTCTTATATCCTACAGGATTAAATGCCGAAATGAGAAGAAATAAACCAGACGCACTGGCTAACTTACTTGGTATATATGCATAACTCTTTGTCGTCAGCCGTCTTTTTTTAAAATGGTGCCCGACACATACTTGATTTTCGAGATCTCCGCCATTCAAAATGTTTCCGGTATCATGATAATAATCAGAAGAGAAAAGTCGTTTTTACGAAGTGTAAAATTCCCTGCACAATTTGACTTAAGCCGCCGGACTATTAATCAAACGTTGTGGGGAAGTCAGTGCATTTTCAGAAACTGTAATGTTAATTACAGTATTTGGCTAGTTGTTTTCTTTATGATTAATTATTTCATAATATTTGTAAAACTATACAGTATAACACACACTTTTTGAGCTATAAAATTAATAATTATTAACAAGTAATTTTTATGTTTAATATGCTCAGTATTATTTTTTACATAATTTATTTTAATTGTGGCAAGTTTTATTTATTTGTTTTGGAACAGAGTCCATAATAATATATATTTTTTAACATTATTTTTATTTTGGCTGCATATTTATGTGTTAAGTGGCAGTACAAATGAATATATATTTAACCCTCGTGATTGGTCAGTGTTTAAAGAACATTTGTAAGTTAAGTTTTCAACGCAGAAGATGGACATCTTGGTACGTGACGTCAGGCAGCCAGCCCAGGGGGGCTGTGCACTAGGTGCTAAATTTAGATTTTTCGTGGGGAAGTCAGAGTTTGCACCCCTGAAAGTACAGGCCGTCTACTAGAGACAAAGACGCAAGGTGTTTAAAGCAATAAGTAGGCCTGTATTGTCTCCTTCTGCGTAGCTTTCAGAGAGGTTAGCTAGAACTCGTGAGACGTCCGTTAAGGTGCCATTGAATTGTATGTCAGCACTATAAGCCGCGTGCTTACGTGTAGGGAAGACGTCACCCAGGGCTGCTGCGCATCCGGAGAGATGCCCAGTCGGCGTATCTGATTATCAGGAACTTCAAAATCATCGAAATTCTACGTATGACAACTAATTCCAGCTAAGAAATTACAAATTAAATTTTTCACCGAACACAATTCATACCACCTTCTAGAACATTTTCATGCCGCCATGCTATTTTTCATACATACACGACTTTTACTACGGCAAACCTGAACTGAACCTGTGCCCTACCGCTAGCTGATTGCAAACGTTTTATTTAAAGTAATTATTTTTGGAGGAATTCTAAAGATTTTGGAGTGATTTCTGAACATTTTCAAGTATTTAATTTTTAACCATCACAAGGGCACTAATGTTTCAAAGACAGAAATATTTTTATTATATGGTTAATGTTTTTGCAACCACGAATAATCTGCTAATTTGTATTGTCATCTGGATGAGTTATTTTGTTTTTCTTGGAAAAGTCAAATTATCCAGAGCCCAATTAAACTTCCAGACATTTTTCAAAGTCGCCCATTGTTGTTCTTTCGTATTAGTAGCAAGTTTTTCTCCTAGTGTTCCTGTTTGTGAATGTGTTTATTCTGTCCCCAAGTATTTTTGCTATCAGACTGCTGTGTTGCTGGGTGTAGGCCTACAAATGGTACACGTTGCTCCAGATTGGTAAGATCAAGTGCGTGTGTATTCCTACCTACAGTCTGGACGGGGTCGGGCAATTGTAACTTGTGAGACTGCCTTCAAGCGTCACCACAGAAGACCTGATATCCATTTCTCACACTGTTTTGTGTTATCAAAAAGTTAAAAGGACAATAATTCTCATTTTCAATAAGCACATAAATTTAGTACTCAATTTGGACGATTGTTTTGTGCAACTAGAGTTGGCACTCTACCTAGAAAATCCGTTACACGTATTACAGCTGTCGCAATGTCATTCTCATATACACAGAATTGTACAGAACCCCTTTTCTCACTCAATTTATTATTATTTTGCATTACGTTTAATACTTCCTATTGTTGTATACTGTTGTGTGCAGTGTAAACAAGTCAGTTGTCTCGTCATTATACGTTTTCATTATATTTTATACTGGCATTTAACTATAACATTTCACATTTGGTTTAGACTGGCGTCCAACGTTATGGCGGTACGTTATGCTTTACTTCACGGCATTTAATATAACACAGTTTATTTTAATTGGTAATTGCCACTAATAATTTTGTAGTGATTGTATAGCATTAAATCAAAAATGTTGTAATTATTTAATAATATATTGTAATGACGCAGTATTCTTAATTTTTCGGGACACTCGTTTCAATTTCGTTCGTTTTTCTTAAGCTTTGGAAAGCTTCGTAATATTTTTATTGGGTTTGAAGTTAAAAGCAGTGGTGGTTCATTTCCAGTGATAGTTTGTTTATCAGGCATACGTTTGCCATTTTACGTTTATCAGGAGTCCGGTTGTCATTTCGTTTTGAAAGCAGTAGTTTTCAGTTTTTAGTAAGCGTCAGCAATATTTAGATACTTTAGACGGCGTCGAGAGTTTTAGTGTGTACAACAAAAGTTTCGTTAACGTGTCAGTTTCGATAACGTGTGGAGAGCGTGCGTGGCCAGGCCCTTATCTGGGGAGAGGGGGGTGATAGGCAGCACAAATACGCATGTGCCTGCCGCCCTTCAAGCAGTACTTCAGGTCAGTCGCCCTTGAGGGCAAGTCGGCGGCGAGGTCCGTCGGAAGAGAGTCACCCTTCAGGGCAGTGGTACAATGCTTTCCTAGGCCGCATCGGGCATGACGAGAACCCCCACATCGGCAACTAGACTTTGATATTTTATTTCTCCGCCGGTGTGGGAGGTAGCTGCATTTATTATTTCTTCGGACCAGTTTTTCAGAACATCATAATTAAGTAAACGACTGTAGCGCTGTGATGCACTTGTATGGTTATCTGTGAACGTTTCGTACTCTGCATACCAGAACTTCGTATGTGAACTGTGTCACTAAATGATAAATAAAGTATAGAACAATTAATCTGGAACTTGAACTTATTTCTTAATTAATCTGTGTCCATTTTACTGAGTCTCGTGTTCTACCTCTGAGCTAGTCGAGTGCAAGTCGGCAATATAGCCGGTGTAACTGTAGCGTCCAACGTTACAATATAATCAATATTTTTGTAGTACTAAAATCAATAACTTTGTAATTTTGTAATGCCTTCATAAGTATGTACATTATTAATTTTCATGTATATTTTTATAATACAGCACCCATGGTTAAAAATAAGAAAAAATTTCTAATCGCCTGAGGAGCCCTGGTTTGCGCATGAGGGTAGAGCACTCGCTTCCAACCAAGGTTAACCGGCTTCAATTCCTGCCGGGGTCTCTCCACTATTTGCTTATGTGAATCTTGCAGAAAGATGCCGCTGGTCAGCTGGTTTTCTCTGATTTTCCGGTGCTGCTCAATACTAACTTCACTTCACTTCACCCTCATTCTGCTCTTAAGACCTCGATGTTAAGAACCACCCAAAAGTTTTAACTCCACCCTAATAGGATTATGTATGAAACGCTATAGAAAATTACCTTACCTGCTGATTCATGTTTCAATTAAATTATGACAAAAATATTTTGAATTTTTTTATTATAATGTAAGCAAAATCTATAAGGGTGCATTAATAAATTATATAAGACCTACCTAGAAATCTACCCCAGTATCTGACGTTCCTGTTATATCAACAATCACTGATTTAGGAATTTACAGATACGTCATTCTCATGTGGATTTAAAAGCGGACACTGCAGTTTATAAATAGTTAAAAGAGCTACCGCCTCATCTCATTCATCTGCAAGCTTTCATGCATTAATATGCATTTTACTCAGGCAGAAGGACAACCAATTTCAGTTTGCATCAGATCAGTACTGCCAAGCTTATAATTTCTCAAACAAGAACATGTCTCTTAATAACAGTGTATCAGCTTATATAAGTTTTTTTTTATTTAAGTTACTCATTGACACATTTAAGGTTATACAACAGAACCTATTGTTATGTTTTTAGTACTTTGTACCAGGGACTAGGGATGATTAATGCTTTTTTACAAGATATTACTAATTTGAATGATATCGTCGCTGTAGGCTGAGCGTTGATTCCGAAAGTGACGAGTGGCACGCCAAGCTGCGTATTGATATCTTCATCTCGGCGTGGGTCCACAGACAGACTGACAGACCCAGCACAAAGTGTTGCCAAGTATTATATAGTTTCTGGTGGCGTAAATGTCCCAAATACCGTATCACTAGGAGAGGAGATCCTCTGGTGCTTCGCTGAAATTTTTAATAAACTTTTATTGTTGTAATGAATTTTTGATTCTTCGCCTGGCCTGGATACCGACGCGTCACTGCAGTTCGCTAGGATTACCCCCCTTTACTGAATCATAACAATATGATTTCCTTTTTTTTTTATCAGCAAGATGCCAACACACCGGCAGCAGGCGTCAGACGGGAAAGAAATAATTTTATTTTAACAATACTTGAATGTCGAAAGTAGTGTTCGCTACTGNAACCTATTGTTATGTTTTTAGTACTTTGTACCAGGGACTAGGGATGATTAATGCTTTTTTACAAGATATTACTAATTTGAATGATATCGTCGCTGTAGGCTGAGCGTTGATTCCGAAAGTGACGAGTGGCACGCCAAGCTGCGTATTGATATCTTCATCTCGGCGTGGGTCCACAGACAGACTGACAGACCCAGCACAAAGTGTTGCCAAGTATTATATAGTTTCTGGTGGCGTAAATGTCCCAAATACCGTATCACTAGGAGAGGAGATCCTCTGGTGCTTCGCTGAAATTTTTAATAAACTTTTATTGTTGTAATGAATTTTTGATTCTTCGCCTGGCCTGGATACCGACGCGTCACTGCAGTTTGCTAGGATTACCCCCCTTTACTGAATCATAACAATATGATTTCCTTTTTTTTTTATCAGCAAGATGCCAACACACCGGCAGCAGGCGTCAGACGGGAAAGAAATAATTTTATTTTAACAATACTTGAATGTTGAAAGTAGTGTTCGCTGCGGCCCCTCATTCTTGTGTTGATATAGAAGAAGGCCAAACCTGCATTGTTATGACACTGAACCCAGCTTGCCCTAATTTGTGAGCACAATGTGTCTAAACTTGTATATACGAACGCTCTGCACTGAGTGAATTGTTTTACATTTTGATCTTTACATGTACATGGCGAGTATAAAATAATACCCCAACTTTGAAGGTCTATAATATCAAAACCAAACAACCTACAACTATGATTGACCAATCAAATTAACCGTGGAACCATGATGTTTGTTTACCATATATTCATAAATGTTCAATGTGACCACCACGAGCGGCCCGAACGACATCTACGCGATAATCAAACACTTTCCACACTCTTTTCAGCATGTACGGTGTTACGGTTTGGATGGCGTCCGTAATTCTCATTTTGAGGTCGTTAATGTTAGCCGGCAATGGTGGGCGAAACACTTGATCCTTTATGCACCCCCATGAAAAAAATTGCACGGGTAAGATCTGGGCTTCTTGGGGGCCAGTGATGAAGAGCCTGGTCACCAGCTGCTCCTCGAC
This sequence comes from Clitarchus hookeri, assembly GCA_002778355.1. Taxonomy (NCBI): domain Eukaryota; kingdom Metazoa; phylum Arthropoda; class Insecta; order Phasmatodea; family Phasmatidae; genus Clitarchus; species Clitarchus hookeri. The sequence continues at coordinate 341,518 of NQII01000706.1, forward strand.
CAATCCAGCGTTGCTGCAACGTCTCGTTCAGGTGTCTGTGAACAGCTAGGTGCCAACGGAGTGGGGCACCATAAAGAAAACATCAGACCGTTCCCTTCACATTGACGTGTCGAATGCGAGCTCGCTATCCCCTCACCACCTCAAACCGAGAGTTACAAACGCTATCCAATCCGTAACACTGGACATGCTGACAAGAGCGTGGAATGAGTTTGATTATAGCGTAGATGTCGTTCGGGCCACTCATGGTGGTCACATTGAACATTTATGATTGCATGGTAAACAAACTTCACGGTTCCACGGTTAATTTGATTGGTCAATCAAGGCTGTAGGTTGTTTGGTTTTGATATTATAGACCTTCAAAGTTGGGGGTATTCTTTTATACTCATCCTGTATAACAAACCAAAGAGAGAACATATATTTCAGTTGGATGATTAGTTTGAATTTTCAGATGTTGTTGTTGAACCAAATACAGTCAATCAGTACAAATCTATAATTTGTTAGCAAATAAATGAGATTTGTATTTTGTAATAATTTTGATCAATCAATTATATATTTGGTGGATTGACTAAAACATTTTTGCCATTATTTAAAATTTGCCATTAAAAAAAAAAGTTTTCTCAGCACACAAGCATGAGGTCCGGTCGTGATTAGCTCGCTGAATAAGTAACAACATCTATGATAAAGTTATAGAAAATAGAGTGATTTCTGGCCTGTCTGATTCACGCTACGGAATACGCGAGCTGAACTGGGAGTATTTTGTTTGCCATGTTGTTCAAAACTGCCTTCCAGACGAATACCGGGTGCAGTTAATGAGCATCTATTTTCGTACCTGCCTTTCTTTTGACTCGCACGCCAGCCAAACACGCAAAAACTTTGCCTTAAAAGCGGCGTTAAGTGATAAGTTGGTAGTGGTACTGGACTGAAGAAAAGGTCACGTACCCTGTGAGTGAACTGAGTGAAGAGATTTGGGCGGCTCCTAACATCAAGGTCTTGAGACCCATGACGGTGAAGCGAAGTGAGTATGGAGTAGCGCCAGAATGCAAAGGCCTCAGGAAATGGGAGATCCCCGAGAAAGCCCGCCGACAAGCGGCGTCGTGTGGTACGATCCCCACATGCTAAAATGCGGGAGATACCTTGCCGGGAACCGAACCTAGGTGGGAGGTAAGTAGTCTAACCACTACACCACCACGACCCCGTGCCGATGCAGTATCTTGCACGATGTGATACAATTTCAGCTTCGCTGTAGCTCCTCTCAGTCTGTCACACCTGAATATGCGACAATATTCACCACCGGGGTGGTGGGGGCTTGTAACCCCTCCACAGACCTCGTGCTCCCACCAAATCCGTCCAACATTCTCACACTGCCCACGCTGGCACGCACACCCTCCATCCGTGGTTCGCTAATGAACACCTGCTCGCAGTGCAAGCACAATGGGCCCATTTGACGGTCGAATGACGGAATGCCGCTGCCCTGCTACGCTACACTCCGCCACTATCACAACCGTCGGCGAGCGAGCTAATTGGCCGACACTACACGTGTGTCTATGGCAACAGGGCGAGGTGGCTACAGGATGTGTCTGGTGGGGGTGTGGAGGTGCTGGAATTCCACACTTTTGCATTCGAACCGGTCCAAGAGGCGGTGGTTATTGCAGGGGGATGGAACGACTATGTGTTTCGTTACTACTTCACTATCAGCATGCCGCAGGGCTTGGCAGGAATGCTGAACACCCGACAGCGCCATCTCATTTCGCAGATTACCGTTTCCTAGGGGTTCAGAGAAATGTCAAGAGAGTGCGTGACTCACATCGAGAATCAAGGTAAATCAGACTAAAAAGAGTAGCGGTAATGCAGTGCAAAAATCACGTCAGATATATGCTATTCACTGTACAGTGAGCACTTTTGAAAGCCCTCTCATTTGGAATGATAGTCAATAAATATATTCTGAGTGTGGTGGAATATAAACACTGTGTTTATTACTTATATGGCAAAATTTATTTAATAAAGTGGTTGGAGGATAAAAAAATGGCTGAAAAGAAAATGTAACTAGGGCTGCAAGAGTGCTCACTGGCCTTAACCGTGAATGGCTTATAGGCTCTTCTTCGTTCGCCATCATTATAGTGTTATCATCGTCGAGCTACTGAAGGAAGAATGACTGGTCGTAATATACTGTGTTCCGAAGAGACACACTGTCAAATTCAAATTTTAAATTGTAGGCATGTGTTTTAAAAATTTCATTGATCCCGCTACAGTAATTTTTGTTGATTTAACGGGACACAAAAAGAAAATCTGCAGTTCATTTACATGTTGTAAATTTTTAAATAACTGTTTACTTGTTTGCAACCCAAAAGTTAATAAATATAAAAAGGTTTTCATATGATTATATTGTTACGAATTAGCTTTTAAGTCAATTTATTCCTGAAGGGAGCTATGGAGGTAGCTAAATAATTTGTAATTTACATGGCTGTTGATTGGGGGAGCTTAAATGGAATACCAAGATGCTAATTAAATATATTAAGTTTTATTGCCTCACGCCACTACTATTACAATCTAATTGGAAAGTTCCTACCTTGTTCATGTTGCCGGAGGCTGATTCTAGGAGGCGGTTAACGACGACCGGATACACTCATCTCCAGGTCTTCTTGGTCCGCAGCCCCGATGACAAAGGACACCGCTCCCAGTGTTACGTTGGCCTATATCGGNTAGGAGGCGGTTAACGACGGCCGGACACACTCATCTCCAGGTCTTCTTGGTCCGCAGCCCCGATGACAAAGGACACAGCTCCCAGTGTTACGTTGGCCTATATCGGGCGTGTTGTTTAATATTTTTTAGCCCCATGTACTGGCTGGTGGAGGGGGTTTCTGCAACTCTCTTTCGACACAAAATAATCTGTGATTTAGGGACATAATGTAAATTTTTAAAGAACTACTTACTTGTTTGAAACCCAAAAATTAATAATAAGTATAAATATATATCTGTCTGTGTGTGCGTGTGCATGTGTGTGTGTGCATGCGTGCGTGTGCACACAGGATGTATCAGCACAGCGGTTACAAACTTTCAGTAGAGATAGAGTACACCTAGGCGATCGGAAATCACATAGCAATGCATGGTCGGAAATGCTTTCCTGGCACGGTAGTGGCGACACAAAAAACAAGAAAGGAAGGACACGAACAGGGTGAGAAAACATGTTTATTTTCTAAGTACAGCACAAATGCTGGGATGTCTTTGGCTTGTGTATGCGAAAGATGTCGCTACGCTGAGGTGACAAAAGTCATGGGATACCTCCTAATATTGTGTCGGACCTCCTTTTGCCCGGTGAAGTGCAGAAACTCGACGTGGCATGGACTCAACAAGTCGTTGGAAGTCCCTGGCAGAAATTTTGAGCCATGCTGCCTCTATAGACGTCCATAATTGCGAAAGTGTTGCCGGTGTAGGAGTTTGTGCACAAACTGACTTCTCGATTATGTCCCATAAATGTTGGATGGGATTCATGTCGGGTGATCTTGGTGGCCAAATCATTCGCTAGAATTGTCCAGAACGTTCTTCAAACCAATCGCGAACAGTTTTGGACCGGTGACATAGCGCATTGTCATCCATAAAAATTCCATCGTGGTTTGGGTATGGCTGCAAGTGGTCTCCAAGTAGCTGAACATAACCCTTTCCAGTCAATGATCGGTTCAGTTGGACCAGAAGACCCAGTCCATTCCATGTAAAAACAGCCCACACAATTATGGAGCCACCACTAGCTTTCATAGTTCCTTGTTGACAACTTAAGTCCATGGATTCGTATGGTCTGAGCCACACTCGAACCCTACCATCAGCTCTTACCAACTGAAATCAGGACTCATCTGACCAAGTCACGGTTTTCCAACCGTCTAGGGTCCAAATGATATGGTCACAAGCCCAGGAGAGGCGCTGCAGGCGATGTCGTGCTGTTAGTAAAGGCACTCAAATCGGTCTTCTGCTGGCATAGCCCAGTACAGCCAAAGTTCGTCGTACGTCCCACATTGATTCCTGCTGTTATTTCACGCAGTGTTGCTTGTCGGTTAACACTGACCATTCTGCGCACGCGTCGTTGGTCTCGGTCATTAAGTGCAGGCGGTTGGCCACTGCGTTGTCAATGGGGGGAGGTTATGCCTGAAATGAGGTATTCTCGGCACACTCTTGACACTGTGGATCTCAGAATGTTGAATTCCCTAACCATTTCTGAAATGGAATGTCCCATGCGTCTAGCTCCAACTACCATTCCGCGTTCAAAGTCTGTTAATTCCCGTCATGCCGCCATAATCCCGTCAGAAACCTTTTCACATGAATCACTGGACTACAAATGAAAGCCCAACCAATGCACTGCCCATTTATACATTTTGTACGCGATACTACTGCCATCTGGATATGAGCACATTGCTATCCCATGACTTTTGTCACCTCTGTGTGTCTATATATATAATTTTGTTTTACGCTGAATTCCACAAGTTATTTTTAAACAACATGTAACCAATTGCCTGATATAATATCAGCTGTGTTCTTTTCAACTAGGAAACAAACACCTTTCGTTTCAGTTAAGATTTCGTAGTCACCTGATAAGACACAATTTCTTTGCTCTTAAAACGCACGTGATAGGGCGTGAGTTAGTGTTATTTAAAAAAACGAACTTGCTGTACTCATATCAATAACTGAAGCAATTTTTGATATTCAACGTTGAAAAGACTTAATTTTGGAATTCTGATTTTACCACAATTTAATATAAATACTCCATTTGTTTATGATTCTCTTAGCCTGTAATGATGCAGTATTATTAATTTTCGGGACACGTGCTCCATTTTCTTTCGTTTTGCTAAGCTTCATAATATTTTTATCGGGTTTGAAATTAAAAGCAGTGTTGGTTCGTTTTATCGTGATAGTTTGTTTATCGGGCATACGTTTGCTGTTTTACGTTTATCAGGCGTCCGGTTGCCATTTTGAAAGTTTTAGTTTTTGTTACGTGTCAACATTAGATTAGCATTTTTCAGACTGCATCGACAAGTTTTGTACGAGAAGTTTGTTTATCTTTATCTTGACGGCGCAGTTAAGCGGGAGACAGCACAGTTTGGATGACGTTGCTGGCAGATGCCGGCTGCCGTGCCCTCATCATAATAGCAGAATAAATACTCGGGGTGTCTATCGCCTAAAAAAAGAAAAAGTAACCAACAGTCAGAGAAGACGCATCGGGCGTGATGAGCTTCACCCACACCGGCAAGCACCCGTGACCGCTAAATCTTTTTTCACTTCATTTCTTTTCGGCTCGAACTTTCAATTCTATTAAATTATTTCCGCCAGTGTGGGAGGTTGTTAAGGTGCCAGGAGGGAACGAACGTCCCTCCTGCCTTCGTAACTTCTTCTTGCGATGCAAGTTTTTGAGACATGAATAATTCGTAAACGACTGTGGCGCTGTTCTACACTTGTCTGGTTATCTGTGAACGGTTTGTACTCTGCATACCTGAACTTCGTATGTGAACTGTGTCACTAAAATAGTAAAGCAGAAACACTGCAATTTAGATAATAAGGTATACACTTAGTTTTTTAAATATTTTACTTGTATCAATTTTTTATACTTTGATTATACAGTAATAAGGTAAGAGAGATAAGTAAACATTTTTATTTTGAAGAAAAGTTATTTTAAATAAAGGACCCTACAAGTAAGTCACAATGTGTACAGGATACATGGGGTAAACCCTTCTAAGGCAACAGTAAATAATGGATAAGATAATTGTTAATAGAAAATTTATCAGACTATTGATCTAGAAAATGTTATATGGTAAGAATTAATAATCCTGAGATAGAGTGTTTCTGTTTAAGAACATTGAATCATTATATATCAAGTAAATGCAGTACAGTCATTAATATTTTAGTAAAACTTGTAAGGCACAGAATTTGTTTCGAAAAACAACTGTGTAGGGTCACAGAAATCTTAAGTTAATTCAACTTTTATTTACATTCTCCAAAAGTGGAAGTATATAAGCTGAAAAAGATTGAGTGGTTTTTATAAATGTTGCCACTGTTGTAATAAAATAATCAATTGAAGTTGTTTTTGAAGTCATAATAGTGTGCTGTTTTGCATGACAATGAACAAAATAATAACACAGGGTTCTATTAAAAAAAAAAAAAAGTGAGTGCATTTCTGTAATTCAGTTTTTTAAGTGTGTTTTGTCTTGGAAAAGTATTTGCTCAGTTTGTTTAAATTATTCTGAAATTACTTTATAAGTAAAAACAAAAAACACTTATAAGTATTTTATTTGAAATTTAGTGATTGTGTTAATTGTTAAAACTTGGCACTGCTATGGGTGAAAATTCTAGTTTGTTCCATATATCTGATACTGTGCATATATATGCAAGGTTTTAGTTTTAAAAGAACATTTGTGAATTTTCTTTATAGTCTGGGTAGTTTTATTTTGAAGTTTGTAATAAAGTTAACATAATAATATTTTGTTAACATGTTTTATAATTTTAATTACTATAACTTTCCATTGAAGATAAGGCAATTGGTAAGTCCTTAGTAAAAACTTGTGTAGAAACTCACTGCATCTTGATAGTAGAAGCTCAAGCTGTCATGGGCTAGTTGTGGTAATACCTGTGTGTGGTTTTTTCTTTCTAAAGACATACTGTATTAGAAACTATTAATGAGAAATAAGTTAATATTGTAAAGAGTAGTATGAGTTGCTAATTAATCTAAAGGAAAATATTCTAGTATTATAATTACCGTAAAGTGTATTAGTGAAGCTTTTGTGAACTGAGATATACCTTTTCAACTATGTAAACAGTTGTGTTATTGTAACTAATGGGATTTATTTATGCAGAGTACCGAACAGGAAGGGCTATATGAATGTTAATAAGTTTTATTGTACATTTGAAAATTGTGCCACATAAAGAAACAAATAATTACTATTATTTTGCATTAATAGTTGACCATAGGAATAATAAATAAGATTAATTAAGGATGCAGTAAATGTTACCTAAATTTCCAAAAGTTGAGGTGTTGTATAGTATTGAGCCTTAAGAATATTTACAAGTAGTAGGAGATGTTGCTGTAGTTTATGGTGTCCTGGGATCAGTGGCACAAGGAGTAAGTGTAGTTGGATTGGGACAGGTCTGGGACCCTTTTTCTAAGTCAGCACTGGCCTAGTGAGTGGCAGTCGCAGTGGCTTTAGTGTTTTTTGTCAGCACTGGCCTAGTGAGTGGCAGTCGCAGTGGCTTTAGTGTTTTTTGTCAGCACTGACCTATGGTGAGGCAGTCGCAGTGGCATTTTTATAGTTTTGGGCAGACTTGGGTCCCCTTTTGGAAGGTGTGTGCTGATCCCAGTGAGGAACCAAGGGGCAGCAACCCAGAATGAATCAACAATGACACATGTTGGAAATACATCCTCAACCACAAATTATAACAACAGGTAACTAATTGAAACCAGTGAAAGGTCTGATTTTCTTGTAGCATCCCCATAAATATCTGGTTACTCTTCAACGGGTGAAGTGAATAATTTTGTTATGAGTTAATTACCACGTTATATATGTGAATTGTTTTCAAGAAGCAGAGACACAGTGGTTTACAGAGTAGCAGAATACAAGATAGGTTTCACTTCGGGAAAGATTTATTGTGTGTGGGGGTTT